>JAHVYC010000008.1:261-425576 GCA_020623665.1 Calonectria multiphialidica
TTTATATAATACTAGCCCTAGAGACTAGGCTAGCTATTCCCCTATATATTAAAACTTACTTTTTACTTTAAATAATAACTTCCCCTCTTTTTAACTAGAATAGCTAGAGATAACTAAGAATAACAAGAGACAATTTACCTGACCTAGCAGCTGCTGCTATCGTGACCTTCACTGTGTCATACAAAACCCCGGGATCTACCCACACATTATCTAATTCGAATTGGTCACAGAGTCAATGGCCTCAACAGTATGATCCCAAATCTTTTGCTGGGCCTCCATATTCTCGAACTCGGCCAGCAATTCATCCTGTTGGAGAATCTCAAACTTGTCATTAATTGAGAACAGCGAAGCCCTGGCTCCATGAGCCAATGTCTGGGCCACATGCCGCCCGCTCTGCACGGGGACTCCATTGCCCCCGAACTCTGCGCTTGTGATCAGATAGAGGCACCGCTCACCAGATTCTTCCGGTGTCAAGTCAACGAAATCTCCAGCGGGAGGTAGAGTAGGTGCCTTGCTTGGATCGAGCTTGCCAGCCCAGCTTTTAGCGAGGAGATCGGTACTAACCCTGCCCGGATGCGAGTGGATGAAGACCACGTCTTTATTTTCTGGGGCTTCAGAAATGCGCTTCAGAGTCAGGGTCACCGTGGTTGCGGCGTGAGCAGCGTAAGTAGGAATGCCAAATCGACCAAGGTGTTTGAGAGTCAAATCATCCAAGAAGATGTCGGTCGTCTCCTTTCCAGCGGCGAGGATATTAACAACGCGCGCTGACTCCGATGACTTGGCGGCCGCCCTGAGCTGTGGCAGGAGGCGTAGAATGAAAACAACACGACTATAGTAGGACACAACTTGGGCCGCCTCTAGACCCTCAGAGGTCTCTGTGATGATAGTCAGCAGATTAGTCTCAGAAATTACCGCACGAATCGTTTGGTTTACTTGCCTTGGCGCCCAGTGAAGGGCAAGTAGCCTGCCGAGTGGAAGAGGAGGTCGATCTTTTCTTCCTGGGCGGCGATGTGGGCGGCAATACGCTCAGCTTCCGCGATCAGAGAGATCTGGCCCTCAACATAAATCAAGGTTGCTTTCGGGTTCAAACTCTTGAGGCTGTCCAATAGATCGCGGTGTCGTGCTTCGTCGCGGCCAACAATGTAGACCTTGATAGGGAAGCCCCGAGAGACAAGCTCTTTCAGGGAAGCCTTGCCAATGCCATCGGTACCACCTACAAAGACGGCGGTCTTCGGGACATCAGCCTCGGTGATGAGGGCGTTTGAGGCGCGAATGGGAGGGAAGAATGACATGGCTAGTATGTTGATGATAGTATGGGATGTAAATAAAATTGTCCTTGCAGTCCGATGTTCAGTAAAGAAGTTCCAAGTTTCTTTGGAGGGGAGGCTTGGACTTTTTGAGCTAATTTTCACCAACGCGATTCATATTATATGCTATAATGTGCCAAAATGTCCGGACTACTTACCAATCAAGTACTGGAGTTAGGAATATTCGGACTACTCGGACTATTCGGACTATTCAGACTCTCGAACTAGCATGGCAATGGAAATATTATTAATTCTTCCACCAATTTAGTTTTAGGGTATTATACTAATCCGGCCGTGTCAATTGTAAAAAGTCAAGACGGAGCTATTTTATTATGGCTGAGTATGCAGAAATTCTGAGGCGAGAGTTTTCCATTCCCCAGCACTTGGAAGGACTTGGTCCACATTCTGACTTGCAGCCAAATCAAGCTAGTTCACCAGTTCCGCTAAGCCATAACCGCTAGGGATTAGCGTCGCCCCATAAACATACTGTGCAATCACAGTGTGAATTAGGTCGTACCATGATACATTGCGCATTGGGGAAGTTTTTAGAGTGGCGGTCGCTATCATACGTCGCTCTCCTCAGGGAATGACCTCAGGGAATGAGACGCTTGGTCAGCACAGGGCTAAGAATAGAAACTTCCTATCGGGAATGGGCACGACCATATCTGAAGGGATTGGTAAGCTGAACAATAACAGCATCCTGCTCGACGCGTGTTTCAGCCGTGGCATCCAACATACGAAAAATGGCAGCTATGCCAGCCAACGGCAAGCCAGGCGGAGGACGAGCTACGCGAGAGGCGAGCTGTGCGGAGGGCGAGCCTGGCAAAGGTGCAGCCCTTACTGGGTCGCACCCGGACGGCTAAGTGGAGGTTGATCTCGATCGATCTGGACTCGGAATACGACATATTGTGGGGAAAGTCACCGTCGGAGATTTCTGCCAAGGATCTGATCCGAGCGGTGTGGACACTGTCACGATCGATAAAATCCACAACAGCCTTGAGAATATCAGAACCTCGGCACACTAATTCAAACCATCTGTGAGTATTACTTATTTGGATGGAAATGGGCGGAAATGGAGGCGATATAATATGAGACAGTGACTTTGTTTAAACGTCACCAGCTGTACTTGGGCCTATTTTCTTTACCTTGAACCTTTCCATCCAGATATTTTATCCATTATATTGCGGTTCAAACCTAAACTATTAATTCCTGCAAGGAAGGCTCCTTATATAGCAATCTAACAGCCACACACCCATTGCACACCTAACAATCAATAATAAATACTCTTCTCGTAGTGCAGTCAGTACTATAATGGACATGGTTACGAAAAGCAATAATTCGGGCGACAGCATCAAGTCATATGAACTTTGTCTTGCTTGACACGGAGTTAGTGTGGCTGAAACGCTACACCATGGACAGCACTTGGGCTTCGCTCAGCTCTGACGGGCTGAGACATGCAGATTGCATTACACAATCAACAAAAAATCCCTCATACTAATTTCAATGTTCTCCGCAAGAGTTCAACTTCTGAATGGGTGCAATGAATTTGTTGTAGGTCATAATAGTACGGACATTTCCTTGCTTCGAATCCTCCCTTGACGGCCCATTACTATCTCACAATATATGTTGTTGGCTGATTTCTACGACAGCCCCAGGCTTTCCACATCCTAATGTCTCTATACGAAGGGATACGTGATCTGGTGGTGTTGAACACATCTTGCACTTCTACTGCCCAGTTCAGCTTTTCGGACTCAGATCGCGGTGGGACTATTGGGCACAACGCCAACGAAGACGATGTGGAGATGGAAACGCTAGAAATGAATTATTCCAATCACCCCACTCAATCTAATACGACACAGCCGACCTCGGTGCAAGTTGCCAATATACAGGGTTGGTGGGTCAGACTGGGGTGCCTCAATGTTTGCATCCTCGTCGGAGGTGCAACTATCATACTGGCATCCTGCATCATGCTCATCTATTTCTGGGCTGGTGCTATGTCATCCAAGAATCGTAAGGAGCCAGAATTTTGGAGAGTGATTGTTTCTCGGGGCTGGGCAACTCGGTTAGTTACCATTTGCGCTGCGGCTATACGGGCATTCATAGAGTTCCAAACAGCCCTCATTGCTTCAGCCATGGCAGCAGTCATTCTGGAAACATCAGGTGCCAGGTTTCATGATACCGCCATTCTCTCTATCGGGAGGGTTTCCGCAAACCCATTTAGTGTTTTTCCTGCTGCGTCACGCAGATGTCTTCCTGCGAGTGAAGGGAAAGTCTTACATTACTTGGTTATCATTGTCTCACTTATCATCACTTTGACTTCGACTTTCACATCAACGATCTTGCTCTCTGATTTCAAGATAAGCAATATCGCAATTCAAAACAAAACGAAAGATATTCCCATTGGGCTTGATCTCGAAACTTTGCCATATGTAGATGGGGCATCCTACTGGAGGTCCAGGCCCTCTGCCAACTGGAGATTCGCAGAGACCAAAGTTGGAGTTCCTCTTTCCGATGGAGTTTCAGACACTGGCGATACCTACCGTGCGTTGTTACCGTTTTCAAACGCAGAGTCAAGAGCCTCCCTGGAGCATTACTCCGGTCCTGCTATGGTCACCAACTTTCGGACTACCTGCATTGGCCCAACCCTGAATAACCTGACTCTCAACTATACCTTAGATAATTCTGGGGCTGACTCTGGGTTTACTGGTCTCTCCGTGAGCGGCAGAATTCGTGCCGAAGTCAGCCAATTAAGTAACGATCAATCCTTCTCTGAAAACCCTATTTTCAAGTGTAGGATACAAAACTTCTGGAATAATATAAGTTCAACCGTGTGGCCACTATCGTTTTGCACTTATCCTTTCTGGAGTCCATTCCAAAAGAATGCGTCCAGCGATCCATTGTCTCGTGGTCCGTATCAGCTATGGCCAGTCATGCTTTTCAACTCAAGCCCTCCTCTATATCAATTTGACGAATTCATGCTGGGTAGGGTGCCAGTGGTGTCTCAAGGACTACGGCATCTCACTGTAAGGAGGAACGCAACATGGACTCACGTTATTTCTTCCAAGGGATTGAATGTATTCAGTGTCACTGTCTGTTTCATCAATAATAACGCGCCACAGATGTACAATGTTACCCTTTCAGGGAGTACAATAGCATCTGAGCCTGCTGTAGATTGGCGTCGCCTCGAAAGCCTGGGGAGGCTGAAACAAACCAATCAACAATTTGGAATCAGCGTTAGCGATCGAGATTTTAAAAATCGCGGGATTTTAGATCTCACACTTAGATCTGACCCGATATTTTATTCATCATGCGCAAAACCAGTCCCAGACTCAAATGCGTCAGATTGTGGCAGAAATACCGACTTTGTTCTTGGACATGTCCTAGATGAACAAGCTGCAAACGGTTGGAGCTTAAAGGACGAAGAGACTACAGTTTGGGAGGGTACATGGACTCCACACATAGCACATACATCCGTCCTGCAAACCATTATACAGGAGACGCGGAACCCTGCAATAGCCCTCCAATCGCTTGCTTTTCGATTCTATCAGATGCTTTATTATGACAAACAATTGGACTTTGACATATCAGGAGCGGTCACAACGACTAATTCAGCTAACATCTCTATTCCAGCCCAATGGACGGGGCTCATTTCAGTAATATGTCTAGTATTTGTTCACTTTTGTACTGTTGGTGTTGCCATTTCGCTATTTTCTCTTCGAACAGACATGTCCTTACTTGGCAATGCCTGGCAAGCTGTTTCACAAATGATCTCACCAGAAACAGAGGAAATACTAGCGATAGCAAATAGAGCTAGCGACAAGGAACTGGAGAAATGGGCAAGATCAGCAGCCATAAATACAAGAATGTATGGCATACCACGACCAGCCGATGTGGATAGAATTGGTATACAGATTGTCAAAAGATAGTAAGCTGTAAATTCAAACAAAGAAAGCGGCTAGCAGTACAAAGGAGCCTGGTGAATCTGAAGAGGAATAATAGGAATGGGGCGTCTCGTTTCTAGGGTAAGGACTGACCAAGGTGGGGCAATAAGCTTTTGAAAACAGAATCTTACAATCATTTCTTGAATAGCTTGCCTAAATTGGAAGGAAACAACACCGCAATGAATAACAGCACATCGTCAGAGATCGCTGAGTATACTCGATGGCGAAGTTGCTCGATAAGTGAATTGTGCGGTGTTCAGGTTATCGGAGCTTGCCGGAGTTCTCTGCGGATCAGGACTGAAAATAGAATTCTTGTAGAAGTCAATTGCGCTTTGTAGAATTTATGTTAGAAGTGTTGGGAAATCTGATATTGAATTTAAGTCTTCTTAGACCTTTGCAAAAATACTCCCGCCGCCCTTTGCGATTCGTGCAGCTGCAACAACAGTTCCCCCTGCTAATGTGAAGAGCCCGCTATACAACCAAACCGCGGTAGAGTTATATGTGTTGAGAATGGCGCCAGAAATAGGTGTTCCAATCAACAACGCAACTCCCATGAGGGTAAAGCACATTCCCATTCTAGTACCAAGCACCGAACTATCCGGAGAAAGCACCACCAAGATAGGCCCCGAAAGAGAAACCAAGGAGCCAGAAAAAAAACCGTAAAACACGCAGACCACCAATAAAGGACCCTGCGACTCAATAACGAGCAGACATAGAATGAGGATCCCAGATATAATCGAGCATGGGACGAGGATGTTGAAAGGGCCCGTGTACTGCGACAAGAACCCTGGAATCATTCGCCCAAAGGTGGATGCAGCATTGATGATGGGTACCAGATAGAATTGCAGGTATGAAGACGTGAGATGTTCCTGGAGAGCCAGGGATTGGATATAATAGAACGGCGTGTATAGTCCCATGAAACAGATGAAAATGCCAGTTGTAAAAAGCGTATAAGGCATCTCTGTAAATGAGGCCCAGTCGATAAGTTTGCGTCGTGTAAGTGGAAGAGTCCTTATTCTGATAACAAGACAAGAAATGGCGAGACCCGCAAACGCCACGAAGCCGACCACACGAACTGACCATGCGTAGCCAATCTGAGAATGCAGGTTGCGAATCAGAATTGGGTACACGACACCGCCAATACTAGATCCCGATGCGGCGATGCCTACGGCAAAAGGGAGTTTTGTAGTAAAGTAGGTGGACAACAAAGCAATGCTCGGCACGAAGAGCAATCCCCCGCCAATTCCAATGCAGCATGACTGCGCTAATAAAATCTGCCAAAAGGTAGAACATAGACTGAGCATCATATGGCCGAACACTACCAGGAAGGAACCTAAATATATCAGAGCATAGGCATGTCCGGCGTCATAGATAGGCCCTGTTAGCACCCCCAAGAACATAATCAGGAACGATTGCAAAGAGCCAATCCACGAGATGCTAGAAGGGCTTGTGCTGGGCAATATTTCTTCTTCATAAATGGTCTGGAATACTCCATAGGAGTTAATAATACCCCTGTAAGGAAAGTTAGATCAAGTATCGTGGATTCAGATAGTAAAGAACTGACCATGTATTGAAGAAGAGGAAACACGAGCCCAGAACTTGAAGCCATGCTCTCAACCCACCATTTGGTGGCTCCGAGTCAGTAGCTTTAGATGTTTTTGGAGATTGCATTTGATCTGTGTTCTGCCATTTGGATGGGTGAATGGGAGAAGGTGAAGCCATTTCAGGTCGTTTCAGCTTTGCATGCAGGGGAGCGAGAAAATGCGGTTAGCAAATATATATCAAGAGGAAGGATGCGTGAACATCTGCGACGATTTTTCGAAGTCTGCCACAGACCTTATGTATTTATGTGTTTGCAAAGAATTTCAATTATAAATGCTTGCAAGTGAATATGTCTTCAATTACCGTAGATGGATCATCGGAAGTACTTGGCCCACCGCATCATCACGGATTTTTCCACTGGGGCGAGCCAATGCTGACCAACTAGCCAAATTAGGAAACGCGTTTGGATTGCAACGTCAGTAATAATTTTAGGAAAAGATAACTGTGAAAACACTTATTCACTTCGTAGCATCCAGGTTAAAAGCCTTGTCTGTACTCTTACTATTATGGTGGCAAAGGTTTATAAATCCTTCTCATCTCTGGCTTGAAAAATAGCCCACTGGGAATTCACTCCAACTCTTTGCCACTAGTCCACTACCGTCATCCGTGCATCTCGATGAATAACTCTCACGAACAAAGCCCTTCAGAAAGTCCATCTGCGGCCAACTGGGCCGAGGATGATCCATCAAACCCCCAAAACTTCCATTACATAAGAAAATGGATAATAACTGCCATATCTGCTCTGGCGTGTTTAGCAGTCTCCTTTGCTTCCAGTGCTTACACGGCCGACTTGACCGATATCACCAAGGAATTCAGCATATCCAACGAAATAGCTCTACTCGGAGTCTCCTTATTTGTGTTAGGGTTTGCTATTGGGCCAGTTGTCTGGGCTCCATTGAGCGAGACGATCGGCCGACGTCACTGCTTCCTGCTCAGTGCTTTTTTCCTATCAGCCTTCCAAGTAGGCGCTGCGTGTTCTCGTCACTTCTACCAGTTAGTCATATTTCGCGCTTTGGCTGGGGCCCTGGGAAGTGCGCCATTGACCAATGCGGGAGGTGTGATTGCTGATCTGTACCCCCCGAAGCAACGAGGACTGGCCGTAGGCTTTTATGCATGTGCGCCATTCCTGGGACCTGTTTTGGGTCCGATCGCAGGAGGCTTTCTGGGCGAATATCGGGGCTGGAGATGGGTGGAGGGGATGCTCGCTATATTCGCAGGGGTCATCGGGATTGCCGGTGTTGTGTTGGTCCCGGAGACGAACGCATCTGTGCTTCTGAAACGACGGGCGAGAACATTGCGGAAAGAAAGTGGTCTCACTTCTGCCTCTATACGCCAGGAGAGCATGGAAGAAAGAGGTTTGGTACGGACAATGTTTACCTCCCTGTCTCGGCCGTGGATATTGTTTTTCTGCGAGCCCATCGTGATGGTCCTGGCGTTCTACAACTCAATCATCTATGGAACAACATATCTGATACTTGCTGCGTTTCCCATTGTGTTCAGCGAGGCTCGAGGATGGTCCGCCGGATACACTGGCTTGGCTTTCTTGGGCATCACGGTGGGCATGGGCTTCGCAACTATCTTCATGATTCAGATCAACCGCCAATACATCAGACAGGCGGACATATCCAGCCCCAACACCCTTCCACCCGAGACGCGCCTTCGCTCCGGTATGGTGGGTGCTATTGTCTTGCCCATCGGCCTCTTCTGGTTTGCCTGGACCAACTCCCCCTCCATTCATTGGATAGTGTGCCTCATCGGGTCGTCCGGGTTTGGATTCGGAAACATTACCATTTCTTTGGCCTTGTCCAATTATCTAATTGATACCTATACAAGGTATGCTGCTTCCGCATTGGCTGCTACCATTTTTTTACGATCGGTGGTTGCTGCTATCCTACCACTCTTTACCGACAGGATGTATCACAAATTGGGCATTCATTGGGCCTCAAGCATTCCTGCTTTTCTAGCCCTCCTTTGTGCGCCCATCCCTTTCTGTCTATTTTATTACGGGCAGTGGATCCGTCAAAAAAGCCAGTATGCTAAACGTGGCCAAAAAGCATAATGAGAAGGGAGACAGATAGGAGACATCGTGATGAGGATAGCAGAGTGGGACCGATGACAGCGCTAGCCTTTTGAAGCTAGCCTCGTCATCGGTCCCATCGATCATCGGTAGTACATACAAGTCAGGTGGAGTCATGCTGGAGACAGCTTGGAAAGGTCCTGTGAAGGACTCACATATTGCATTATGAAAGCTGAATATTAGATCCTCTTAGTTGTGCGATGCGTCCTGCTCTTTTCTCTCTCTTTTTGTTCCCTCCTCCAAATCTCTCCATTCACTAGTCGGTATACACACTTACAAAAACGATCACATTCCTATTTCCTTTCGGCGCATATCACCATGCTACCAACTCGACGGCTGGGAAAGAATGGACCACTCGTGTCCGCCCAAGGCATGACTCAATTGTTCCAGATCAATATCTAGAACGCTAAAAGTCTAACACTGGCTGAATGTATAGGCCTGGGTCTGATGGGCCTGTCGATGTCCTACAACAAGCGGCTGCCTGATGCAGAGCGCTTGGAATTTCTTGACTATGCGCATGCTCAGGGGGTGACTTTCTGGGACTCGGCCGATGTTTATGGTGACAACGAAGATATACTTGGAAAGTAATTCATCCAATCGTAGGTTATGATCGTGCCCTTCAATTGTACTGATCTGTGTTCCACAGGTGGTTTCAGCAAAGCGGCAAGCGGAAGGACATATTTCTTGCAACCAAGTTTGGCATCAAGCAGCATCCCGGACAGCCCTCCAGCATCCATAATGGCGCAGACTACGTCCGTGAAGCGTGTCTCCGAAGCCGTGAACGGTTGGGGCTCGAGCGAGGCGACCCCATTGATCTATATTATTGCCACCGAATTGATCCAAACCAACCGATCGAAGTCACCGCGGCGGCGATGGCTGCGTTGGTCGACGATGGACTGGTGACACACCTCGGGTTGAGCGAATGCTCAGCGGATACCCTGCGAAGGGCCCATCGTATCCATCCTATAGCCGCGGTTCAGGTCGAGATATCGCCGTTCGCCATCGAAAGTTTACAAAATGGTCTCCTGGATACCTGCCGCGAACTGGGAGTAGCTCTTGTTGCCTACTCCCCTTTCAGTCGGGGCTTCCTGACAGGGAAACTTCGGAGTCCTGATGATCTCGATGAGGATGATCGTCGTCGTGTCCTGCCACGGTTCTCCAAGGAGAATTTTGAGAAAAATATGACTCTAGTGAGGACAATGGAAGAGATCTCTGCGCAAAAACACTGCACCGTGGGCCAACTCAGTTTGGCTTGGCTGTCAGCATTGTATGATGGAGTAATTCCTATCCCGGGCACCACAAAAGCCCATAACCTGGATGAGAACTTGGGTAGTCTTCATGTTGGGCTTAGCAGAGAGGAACAAGATGCTGTCAGTAAGGTAGCATATGAAGCGGATGTGCAGGGCGACCGTCACCCGAAGAGCATGATGCCTTACCTTTATGTAGATACAGTTGCCCTTTAAGAAGGCTAGAGGAGAGAATTGAGTGCTTTTGATCAACTTTCTTCTGTAGTCAACTCATATTTTCATCTGCGATAGTTTGATTCATATCTTAGTCGGGCATCCTACGAGTGGAGACTTCAGCCTGTATTAGGTGATAGGATACGCCATTATTCTTCCACAAATTAAAATACCATATTGTACGACTGTGCAACCTCCAAGGGCGATATTCTTCTTATCCAACTGCCCCATTAGCCACATTAACAAGTCCTACTGGGCCGATTGTAGATGCAGCAATAGTTGCTTGACATGCCACCCACTAAATCCGGCTGATGACACACTAACTCAAGGGGGGAAAGCCGATGAGTCTCAAGAGTCATGCACCGGTGATTCCGGATAAGCGGGAGGCATATCTGTCAAGGCGGCGATAAATTGTTCTTTTGAATCACCAATCAGGTTGTCAATCTCGGCTGGATCGCTTCTGTGTGTGGGAAGAACCAAGCATAAAAGCGACGGCGTATCTCCTGAAAAAGGCGTAAGATCCAACAATTGACTTTTTTGCTTAGATCCCTTTTTTCCTCATTCCTCATTTACTTTCCACTTTGTATCGCTTGTAATGTCAGACTCCAGCGCAGAATTTGAGGGATGGATGGGTCTTGATCGTGATTCAGCCGGAGGCCAGATGGTATGGCAAAGGTTTCAGCCGAAAACATGGGAAGAGACAGATGTGGACATCCGAGTCACTCACTGCGGTGTTTGTGCTTCGGATCTCTGTGTTTTACGGAGCGGTTGGGTAAGTCAATGACCCAATCTCGACCACATTGATGTCTCATCTCACTAAGACCACACCCAATAGCGTCCCACTACCTACCCTTGCTGTGTCGGTCATGAGATCATTGGCATCATTGTTCGCGCCGGAGCGCAAGTGAAAGGTCTTGCGGTCGGCGACCGCGTCGGCGTCGGCCCTCAGAGCGATTCATGTCGTGGTCGGGTAGATGGCCATTGTGACGAATGCGCCAGCGGAAACGAAAACTATTGCGCCAAGCTGTGGACGACCACCTACTCTGGTCGCTATCTTAACGGAGATGTCTCTTACGGAGGCTATTCTCGCTTATGTCGTGTGCCTTCCCACTTTACGATCAAGATCCCGGAAGCCATACCGTCGGCCATGGCTGCACCAATGTTATGCGCGGGCGCGACAGTCTATGCGCCTTTGAAGCAGTACGGGTGTGGGCCAGGAAAGCGGGTGGGAATCATCGGTATAGGAGGGCTCGGGCATTTTGCCATCCTGTTTGCAAAGGCATTGGGCGCAGATCATGTCGCTGCATTCTCACGCCGGATTTCCAAGCGCGCCGATGCACTGAGTTTAGGTGCCGATGTGTACGCGGCGATTGTTGATGAACCTGACTGGGTGTCCAAGCACGCCAGGAGCTTGGATTTGATCATTTCAACTGTCTCATCCACCGCGACCTCCATTGAAGATTATTTGAAACTCTTGCGCCCGAATGGGACTATGGTGCAAGTCGGCAATCCAGACGACGGCCCCTTCATGTTGTCTGCTGGATCTTTGATTGGGATGGGGTTGAGGCTCTGCGGTTCAAAGATTGGAAGCCCCAATGACATACGCGAAATGCTCGCCATTGCAGCAAGAGAGAATATCAAGCCGTGGGTTGAGGAGCGACCCATGACAGAAGCAAATCAGGTTCTCGTTGATATGGAGAAAGGGAGAGCTCGATACCGCTATGTCTTGACAAATTGAATTCTGTCAAATGCTGGAGCTTACAGCCCTGTGTCATTTTTGAGAAAATAGTTATCTATTTTTGGCAGTTAGGTTTACCTCGTCATAACATGTTTGCCTTCCAGTGTATCTCCGCGGCTACTTGTCTGAAGAAAGCCCAGAAGTTTATGAACAATGCCCAGAATGTCTCGTAGTCCCAGGTGAGGTAACTCGAGGAAGCCTTTTTTCACCGCGCACAGCACGCCAGCGGTTGGTCGATTCAAATAATTCCGGACAATCCTGGACGGCCCAGCCCCACTTTGTGACAAAGGCCTCTGACAGCTCCCAGTTCTCCAAGATCCATGGCTGCCCCCAAACGACCAGCGCTGGGTCATCCTTGTCAGGGTTCCAGAAAGCCATGATATCAATGCAGAGTTGGTCATCATCAAAACTATCGCCCAGTAGAATCAAGTGGTCCCTCATGCGAGGATGTGGGAAGAAGTCCAGCCAAGGGTGGTGGGGCACAGCACGCTGGATGTCAGTCGGTTGTAGATGAGGTGGGATATTCAAATCAGGAGCCGTTCCCGTATGTGATGCGTAGAAGGGAGAGATGGCATCTTCATGCATCCATTCCCTAGATCCCATGCCCAGAGCGCTCATGTTTTCCACGAATGCACGGTATACGTTCAATTTGACCAAGGAGAGGAGGTGGTCAGCCTGGGGTGTGCCGTGATAGTAGGCCCGGTATGCGGTGATTTCAAATTGAACACATCGCTCTCGCTCATCGGGAGGGACCAGGCGACAGGACATCTCGCGCCCGCCTACGAGTGCGTGCGGCGGGTCCATTATGAAGGGAGGAGAAAGGTGGCAGAAAGCAGCTGAATAAAAAACATCTGACGCCACATTGCTCTTACCCGGAATCGTGTGAGATTCTGTGTCATCGTCGCCGAGAGTGCCAATAAGCTTCCAACGCTTGTGTGATGTGGTCTGTCCATGTTTGAGAGATTGTCGTAATCCTGTAACCGTCAGACACGAATGATTTGGAAGAATCGTCCCCCAAGGAAGACATGACCCACTATGAGCTCGCTGATTAATGCGATTCTGTATCCTACGCCTTTCGGCCTGCGTATCCATGTGGGGTTCGGGTCGACACGGGTAGATCCAGTTTCTATTATGTGATACAGTACACCTTTAAGATGCACCTTGAGATGGATTGTCTACGAACGTAGAAATGCTCAAAGGAAAAGATGCCGAAAAGACGGTCCTGGTAGTGTAATAAATTTGGACCTACGGCGAGGATTGATGACAGCGCTAGCCCAAAGCAGCACAAGTGCCATGGCCCTTGGTGCTTGACAACCAATCTCTTCCCTCAGTGTGGGTACAGGTCGCCTTCTTATCTGCGTGTGGGGAACTCCAGAGGTTTGAACTCGCCGAGATTTTCATAGGCCAATTGGAAGCAATCACCGTTTTTAAACTTTATCATTGCAATTTTTCGAGTATCTAAGCCTACATAGCATGGGAATAATAGGACCCAGTATCACCATGCATCGCCGACCAGTTTGTTGACCTGACTTTATTCCATATATTAGAAACTGGAGTGTCAGTGAAGGACGATGGGTCGACTTTGAAATATTGGCAAGATTTCGAACACAACTATGTCAGAACCACGTCTGTTGCATAGCTCACTTGAGAAATGGAAAACGTCGCAAATCGTTTTCCAGGGGTACTCTCAGAGGATCAGGGCCAAGTGGTTGCTTGTTGCACCGATGATAGCCCATTCTAAATTGGTTGATGAGTGCATGCCAAGCAAACCGAGATTTATATGCCTATTAGAGTTGAATCTGTTGCTAGTGGAATGTGATGCAATTGCAAACGGGGTTGTAGCTTAGTCGTATCTGAGTTGCAAAACATTCCACCATATTTGAGGCGAGTGGGTAGCACGCAGGCTAAAATGGCCAGAATAGAAGTGACTGAAGGTTTAATAGTCTAATGTCCTCGGTTTATTATTGGAGGTCATACCTTCTGATCCTTTCAGCATTGAACACGCATGACTGAGAGTACATTAAACCTGAATAATCTGCAATTTTTTTCGGTCCCATAGTCTAGATTGAATGCTACGAAAAACTCATATGACATATGGTGATTACCAATGATGCATGTCGAAGAAAGAATTCCCATGAGTCGAATGCGAATAACGAATATACCTGCGTAAAGGACGTATGTGGAGTGTGAGGTGTGTTTCTATTCATGCTGTTGTCTTAGCTTGGTTCTCTCTCTGGCACAAGGCCTGGGCTGGGAATGGAGGGGTGTGCCTGACCCAGGCGCCCCGCCCTTCGCCAAGACAATGATTATTTAAGCCAAATATAGAGAAACGCGAAAGTGATTAAGATTAATAAAGTGCACAGGGCAACCAAATCATAACGTCCAGCCAGCCCCAACAGTAATCCAATAGGGTAAGTAAAGACAGTCGGAACGGCGAAGAGTCTCATCATTACGACAAACCTATAGCTATCACTGTGAGAATGTGAATAAGCTACAGCTATAAAGATACAATAACAACTCTTCTCCCTTCTATCTTCCAGTTCTCACTCTTCCCCAACGTCTATCACCTACCCAAGTGCGCTGAATTTTCATTCCAACGATCAATATATCATACACTCACGAAATCCTTGGCAACATTCGTGTTTCCAAAAACCAAGGTCACTCAATCTATGCCCATGCCAGAAATTTCCTCCCTTATTTCTCAATAAAAGTGTAGGATATTTAAAAATAGCAAGAGAGCCACTTATGGTGGATTCGCTCCAGATCCTGCTGATCTCCAGGACTGACTCTCCAGGGATAAGATTAGATGTCAGTACTGGCCACACCCAAATTCCATCTTTTCCCAGATTCTCAAAGTGTTGTGAGAATTTTCCGAGAATCCAAGTCTGGCCCTCTCATAGAAGACGAGAAAATATTGCTAGCGTTGTGCTGTTGCTCAAGCTCGACAATTCCAAGCGCGTCTCCGAACCCTTGCCAGTTGATCATATCCTTGTTCAGTCAGAAATTGGCGAGGCGGGAAAAACTAGCACCTTGTCAACGAATCCACCAAACAAAAGGACGGGAATGAACCGGGGCCTCTGGGTCAAAACTGTGAATGGTCCATGTCTTCCCAAACAAACCACCAAGTGGAGTGCGAACAGTTCGGGCCACCGAGCCGAGAGTTAGCCATTCTAAATTTAGGGCTTTCAAATCCTCCTGACGCTTCCCACTTGTTCTACTTGAGGTTTAGTCACCGAAATATTTGGAATTCGTGCAGCTAGTAGCGCCCTGATGTCTCGGTCCAGCGAAATGTCGAGAAAGGTATGGGTATGAGATTCTACCCGCTCCCTCCCCCCAGCAAAGTTGGGCTGAAATTTCCCTCACCTTTGATCACGTTGTCAGAAAACGCACAGTCGGCCGACTTTTACGCCACGATCTTCCCAACTTTTAGCATCTGGAACCTGCGAGGTAACGTTAACTGGGCCAACGATGCGCACCCGGCACTGTTTCGGTGTCTCTGTTCCTATCCCACCGAACATACCGCCCCATGTCGTTCTTGCGTCGTTGGAGACGCCCCAGGTCTTGCGCCATAATTCCTGCGTCCATAGCTTCGAGGAGATTCGCGCGACCCATGACATGATCGCCAACGACCCGTTTTTTGGACCTTTCGACCACACCATCCGTGCGTTTTCGGTCCGTGAAGTCACACACATCTTGCCTGGTATTTCCAGGAAGAGCTCTTGGTTGACCGTCACGCAAAACATCCCCAACGGTATTAGTTACCGAGTAATAACGCCATTCAACCTTGATACGACTGCCAAAAACCTCTTCACTTTGTGGGCAAAGTGGACAGTTCGGCCCCGAACCTCATCACCGTCTATGCCTGGAGGTAGCCCTGACTCGGGAATCGGCTTGCTTGATGGGTGGGAACTATTCCATGAGGTCACCCTGGAAACGAACAAGATCATCATGCGCTTTGTCGCACCAAGCACGGAGAAGGTTCATACTCAAGTAACCCAGAGTCTCGTCGATGACGTGCTTAATAAGTACCTTAATGGGACATATTCCCCATAATCACCTGCTTTATATGGAGAGTTCGGATCCATACGGTTCCTGCATGGCAATATGCTTTTTATAGTTTGAGCATATTGTAGCTAGTGGGAACAATCCACCAATCGCGCCTGGTGGAGAGGTGCTCTATGTGATAATTATAAATGAAGCACGCAGAGTGGGGTTTAATCCAGAGGCCTATCCATCAAAAGTAGCATCTTTCGCCATTCATGTACTTATCTCCACCAATCTTGCTACTGTGGCGGTGGCTCAAGGGCTCTGGGGTTGAGTAGCTCAGTAGTTGGTTCTCATTTTCATCATCAATGCGAATTGAAGGTCATTTGACCCTCTCATGCATTAAGTGCCAAGTCCAAGAGAGGTGGATCACTAAATGTTAATAAGCCGAGGCTTCCATTCAATTTATCCTATTCTTTGCCCACAGTTCCTATAAAGGATTGATCAATTAAGAGGAGTCAGTTCAGACCTATTGTTGCCTTCAAATGCATCACACTTTTCACCTCAAATTTTCCTTCAAGTTCATCAAGGCAACTCACACTCAGATGCTTCCTATAGGGTAGCCGCTTGGGTGTGAGTGTCATTTCCCTCCACCAAACTACATACATGAATAACAACCTTTTTAGTAAATACTACAGCTTGGCTGGTAGCATAATATAGCAACTCTTTCCTTTCGGTTCAATTAGCCTTACTAGGAAAATTATGGTGGCGTGTTGCGGTGCAGGTGCGCAAAACCCCCGGTTGCGCAAAAAGGTGGGTTGTCCTGTTAGGTGTATACTATAGATATATAGATAGCCTGGTTGGTCAAATAACGTCACCGCAGTGCCATTTTAACATTTCCATAGATAGGGATTCGGAGAAATAGGGCAAGATACAGTCTCACAACTCTGTTGCTTTCGTTTTAATTGAAGCAATGTAGATCGTTTGAGCAACACCGGATGATCGACATCACGTCATATTTCAACAGCCATATGAGAGGATTATTTGCATTCCACAGCCAGTTCTTTGACAGGCCAAACCATGCGGCCGTATTTTAATACCCAAAAAAAATCTCATCAACTCTGATAAGGTTCTGATAAGGCTCTGATAAGGCTCTGGTGAGGTATTATTTGTTGAGCGCTGTTGAGTGGCAAAAATGTGACGTCGGTGCAGGGTGGGATCTGACGGTGATAATTGGGGCAGTTAATTTTTCTCAGCACCGACATGTTCCCCCGCATTGCATCTCGCTCACTGATTCGACAAGGCTGGGGAAGTGGCTGGACCGGACCCATTTCGATTACCCAGGGGCATCCCTGTCTGGACCACACGGCGCACCACGGAGCACCACCGACCACCACCGACACCTGACTTTGTGTGGCTCCAGCCCTGATTTTGCTCGGCTGTGCCGGGAGGGATCCCGATGTCGTGTGCTGTGCCGGCCGGTGGCCCCATTGAGAGACGACGGTTGCCCGTTGCAAAGAAAAAAACGGCTCTAGCTCGGGGACTCGTCTCCGTGCTAAGCCTGCTAAATACTTAGCCAGCTGGACGGTGAGGCATTAAATGACAGGGATGGTGCCCTCTGCTCTGTGTCCCTCGTGTATGTAACCCGCCAACTCCGCGGAGGCTTGGCCGATTGCGGTCTGCGGCGACAATGTTCCCCAAACTCTGGAAGTGGAGGGCAGCCAGCTGACCTATGAGGCTATCCAATTGCTGGCTAACCTTGCCCAGTTTGGTCATCAGCCGAGAGATCCCCGGACTCAGAAAATCGCCTCACCCCGGACATCATGACGCTCTTCCCCACGGGGATCCGGAGTGCCCTACTGCTAGGTCTAGTCGCGGACCGAGGGTGTCTGGTGCGTGTCTGGTGGCCCCGTCAGCGGGGTTCCAACATCCCACCATGAAGACATTCTCGACCGGCCGTCTGGGACCTAATCCTGCAACCATCTCGAGCGTTATCTGTTCCCGGCCGTGGATGATTGGCTCGTGCAAATTTTTCTCAATGTCCTGCGCACGCCTCTGGCTCTATCTTGGTCCATCGTCTTCCCCATAATCCGGCCTCCTCCTCCTCAGCGACTGACCCACCGCTCGCTCCATGCTCGCGCGACTCTCTGCGTCTTCGTGTTCCGGCACCTAACCCACAGCCATGCATCATGACGGATGATGCCCCCAGTCTCTACGCTTCAGTTGGGGTGACGCTCCCCGTCGCAACTCTCGCCTTGGCTCTCCGGCTCCTGTCGAGGCGGCTGACCAAGGCTGGTTACGGCTTTGAAGATGCCCTCGCCGTCATCGCTTACGTACGATGCACTCCTCCGCCACTGCGTCATTATTTCATTGGAAACCTAACCGTTGATGTGTAGTGCGGTTCGTTGGGATATACGGTAGTCGCCCTCGTCTGTATGGAATCCATATACCAAACCTAAAATTCGCCTTGACCTCAGCTAACCATCATGCAGGGGCTGCCTACTATGGACTTGGCCGGCCCATGGAGTACGGGCTCTCGGACAGCCTGACCTATGCCAAGAAGTTCAAGATGTCCTGGATGTTGCTTTGGTGCGGGAGCATGACCTATACCTTTGCCATCGCCTTTTCCAAATTCGCCATATTGACGTTTTATTGGCGGCTCTTCAAATACTCCAGCACGCGCATACCAATTCAGGTTGTCTCTGCGCTGACCGCCTCGTGGTTCATCCTGCGGCTGTTCATGGTGACGCTGCAGTGCATCCCGATCCGGGCTCTCTGGACCGCCTCGCTCAAAAATGAAAAGTGCAACGTTAGGGAATCCACATTCTTCTTCTCGACAGTGTTGACTCACGTCTTGATTGATTGTGCGATTCTTGTGCTCCCTGTTATAGAAGTTTGGAAGATGCGGCTCCCGAAGGGCCAGAAGTTCGGCGTTATTGCACTATTTACGTTTGGCACTCTGTAGGTCCAATCCAGCTTGCGAGGTGGTTGATCTAACATGCTTCCCAGAACCTGCATTGCCTCGATATTCGTCGTCATCCACTCCTTCCAGTTCAAGAGTGACTCTCCAGAAATTACATTGGAAATGGGAATTCATACCGCCTGGGCTGTTGCTGAATGTAACTTGGCCGTGATCGCTGGTAGGCTTTTTATTGCAAAATTATCACCTTGTTATGTTACTGACCACCCTTGCAGCATCTCTTCCATTGCTACGGCCCGTCTTCCGCAGAATTCTCCCCGGCTCATTCCTCACCTCAAATGGCAGCGACAAAACAAACCCGAATAGCTCCCCCCTAAGCAAGGATATTAGGCTACTTCCCTTTACTACTCAAAACCAACCTGATGTTGATGGGTCCAGCTCGACACATGAGCTGGCGAATCCGGAGGCTCGCCGGTCGCACCCTGAAGTGCCGGATCTGGGTGATGGCAAACGAATGATGGTATCAAACCCCTGGGCAAAGTACAGGTCTTCGAAAGATGTGGACCTTGAACGAGGCATTTTCACTCACGAGGAGAGGGCTGATAATGCCGACAAAAATTTATGACATTTATGGAATGAACCGGAACGCCTTGATAAACCTGTACATTTGACTCCTATTGTTTATATTTGAAAATGACAAATGATAGAACCACATGAAGAACCGAGTTTCCCATTGTGACTTGGTCGATTGCCACCGTGATATATTGCGCCGCCACTATACTAGTTTTGTTATTCCAAAGGAAGATTAGATTCGATTGCCAATCAATGCTAGGGTAATACTCTATATCCATTTTCTCGCATAAATATATTCTGACTCCTGTATATTTCCCTTTGCGGTTTGACAGGCGAACAAATCTAAATTTCCACCAATGACTAGGTATCCTTGAAGATAAATGTCTGAGATAACGTGCTATGATCCCTTTTTTTGCTCTTATCGTAGATATGTCTATTGTGTTTCAAAGGCTGTCCTATTCTCCTTTCCCCATTGTTGGATGGCTGCTTACATGATTGTCGCGGCCCTGGATATTATTGGTGTAATGGAATTATTCACAAACTTAGGTCACAGATTAGGGAGTAGTATGGACATTGTTATTGAGGACATAGATGATTACCCGAAAAGCTCAGTAATTCTGGCCAACCTCGATTGCAGGCGCTAAATCTGGTTGACACGAAAAGGACATTGCTAAGCTCCAGTAAGAATACTTTCTAAAGACGCCACCATAAAAAGCATCGCCATTTCCACTTATTGTGTACCCCGCGTCGCAGCTGTTTTCCGTTTTGGCGCATTGGTGCCTTTTGATGCTATTGGTTGGGGGTGCAGCTGCTTCAGCCAATTAGACCTTAAGGCACAGATGTGTCCTGTACCTCATGTTCGAAACGTCAGCAATTGTCTGACCACATGCCCCTCAAAAACGATTCGTCTTTGTACCAGCAGCCTTTTGAATCCAGCAACTGTGCTTCATCCTCACTATTTTTGGAGCGGACTCTTGATCCGGTTGCGTCTTGCTGGCCAACTCCATCAAGATTGCTCCTCTTTTCCCTTATATTTATCGCTGTATTTTGTGGTGGAAGCACGGCGTCTTAGGGCCAGGATGTCGGCGAAATCGTCCCCCACCATAACCTCTCAGGTTGTCTGCCCTCTCAAGGATCAAAATGGAATCAGTTGCAGCAAACGATGTCTGGGGAAAACACGATACCGCTCTATTCAGGAGCATATTCGTCGTTCACACCCCGGCCACTATATTCCCAACCTTCGTGCTACTAAACAGAGCTTCCTTTTGATGATTAATGCATCACCTTTAAAACAGCACAAAACCGTGCATAACCTGGTCTCTAAAGAAGAGAAGTCAGGCCAGAAACCCCGAGAAAACGAGATTAGCAACACAGACACTACGAATCCGTTCGTAGGATCGGATGATGATGGCCATGCTACAACATATCCAGATTCTTCAAAAAGTGAACGAGCTCGGAAGAACTCACAGCCAAGTCAGACAATCCAAGGGTGCGCCAATAAAATTAAGCCTTCTGGAGCCTTACTGAAGAGATAGCAGTGAATGTACTATTAAAGATGCAGAACCTTGGAGTTATGCAATGGTGTCTTCCCCTAAAAGGCCTGATATAACTAAATACATCTGTCCGTATGGTAGCTGTGCCACATCAACGAAGCCGAATATTGTGGAGAGTGCGGATGAGTTCCGCTCCCATTTGCGTGATGATCATCAAAAGCATCACAGCATGAACGATCTTGGCAACTATAAATGCAGGTATGGTTACATTCCCTTTCATGGTTGGTTGATCATCCTAAGCACTACTAGGTACCACTGTAATTTGGGTGAATGTGCAACTGGGAATTTTGTGAACCTATGGCGGAGTCATGAATCCTTTATAGCGCACCTAAACTTCATTCATCTGAAGAAATATTCTGCCGACGACGATTTAAGCAAATTTATCTACCGGTGCGTACATTGATGTGACTTAGAAAGCCCTCAAGGTCTTGTCTAATAAGTCTTGGGAACATTTATAGCTGGCCTCGGACATTGCAGGAAGCTCCCCAAAACTCTAGTACTCAGAGACCGGATCGGCCTGTACATATGAGATACAAAACTATACCCCGATTTCAGTTTGAAGGTCTTGAACCAGAAAGTAATTTGAAAGATATCCATTCAGCTCCAATAGAAATGTCAGAAAGACCCGTTGTGCCGTTCACAGACTCTGGATATGCCTCTACGCTTAACATCGGGTCTGTTGAGTACGCCAAACCCTCTGAAGATGAACAAGTAACTATATGCTCAGCTACTCCAACGTCAAAGTCTGCCCAGCGGTCCATATCTCAAGTTTGCAACGATATTCATAACAAAATTGCTAGGCATGTTGACAATCGAGGCTGGGCATCTATATCAAGTCAGCTTCCCGGATTACTCAAGGCGTTTGCTATTAAACTTAGCACAACCACCCCAGCAATAATGAGCAGAGAGATAATGTGGTTTATCTACAAGCATCGCCAGTATGTCAATATGTCAATTCTCTTCTCCTTCTTGCCTCTTTTTATCCTGGTCATTTGGACAGAAAGAAATCATGACAACACAGATAATAACGGTTCGCAATTGAATAGGGAAATGGCCCACCGACTACAATACATATTCCAAGATATGGAAGGTAATGGCACCTCTGAGTTCCATAGCTCGGGATCTGATTGTATGTCCCTGGGTGACAAGATGAGATTATGGGGGGAGGGCTTGGGCTATGACCATCAGAAACCCGCCAACATTGATTTATTCCGAGGAGTTGGCGAAGATGAGGATGACCATACTGGCTATAACGAGCCTTTCGCTTATAATAGGGCAATATTCTCTAGTGCTGCATACGATTGGCTGATTGAGAGTATTGTAAAACGATCTGAATTCCATTGGGACGACAAACAACCACGAGCTATGATTGACGAAATCCACCAGCCCATTTTGGCACAGTTTCCAACAGCAACGATCACTTCACACAATTACCCCACTACATATGGTGTTACCTTTTGGCTTCCCTGGGACGCTATTTCGCAAAGAATAAATTTAGAACGCGAAAAGGCAGTTGCTCGACCAATATCCGAATTTATCGTTTTGATAGGCTCTTCCCCGGATCATGTCCAAATCACCACAGTGGAAAATTATTTTGAACAAATATGGCCTCGGAACGGCATGGAACTTTTGAATGCTTTCCAGCGTGCAGCTGACTCTCTCCCTGAGGATGTTGTTTCGGGTAAGAGTCCATTATAGTCATTTCTTTTTGGGTTTGACGAGGTCTAGTAAAACAATCGGATATGACATATGTAAGAGCCACGATTAGTGGATCAGCATTAGCACTTCACATTATTGGATCTGTCCACTCGATTGCGGAATGTGGTGAGCAGTTGGCTTGGTTAGCGGCTGCCCTGCAGCCCGCCTCTCGTGGCAATAACATCACTGTTAAACCCACTCTTATAGAGATCTCCCCTCTCGTTAAGGGAGACAAATATAAAAATTTCGAGTTGGCTTTGGATGGGTTTCATGATGACCTGTATCGGCCAGGTAATATCTTGCGGGATTGTTCATTTTGGACAGACTTACCAAATCATCGTCACCTAGCCATAGACGTGGACCTTGATTCTGGACCACTGCTTCCGCACTTCAAGCAGTGTATGGACGCTCTCTCGGCATATCCAGTAATTGTTAACGGATTTCCAACCCATCATAGGCCACACTTTCACGCAGGTATGGAAGTATCGTCAAAAATGGTTTTCAATATTGCTCAAGAGACAGCATTCAAATTCATGGACAACGGAGCCTCCATTGAAGGGCCAAATTATCATATCAGAATGACGAAAAGAATGGATGATATGCTTGTGTGGCATATCACCCGGTCTCCTGATTATATTTGCACCTGTCAACATCCGACGCTTACGTTTGGTAAGACTACAGGCACTGATCTACTTAACTTTTGGCCTTATCGGCATATAATCGAGCCGTGTCATAAGGCCATAGGCCTTCAAGCTGATAGCATTTCTGATGTGACCGCAACTCGGCCTAATACACCCGATCATGCCTACCTCCAGCAATTTCAGTGCTCACCCTCAGAGTCCGGTGTAGTCGTGGAATCTACAAACCTGTCTGTCGACTCTATTGATTCTGAAATGCTTTCTATATCAGATATATCGGGAGAGAAATGTACAAGCTCGTGGGGTCCCAGTCCAGAGCTAGCTTCAGTAATAAAGAAGGCGGCAAAGGTTGTCTTATTACTATTCCAAAAGAGAAAGAATGGGATGACAATACCTACGCACCCTGGCGTTGCAACTAATACTGCTGTCTCTCAGTTCCTTGGTGACAGCGATGTCCCCTCGAACACGACTGGGAGGCCTGCATCTACTCCTATTACTATCACTTCATCTTCTCAGAGCACTAACGGAATATGCCGAAAGAGGGGTTTCCAAGAACATAACGATGAGGACAATTCCGAAGATGATGGCTCCAATATGCCTCCAGCAAAAAGGTTGACTCTAAGCGAGGATAGACGGTCCCGGAGCTATCTTGCCTGTCCATTTTGGAAAGATGACCAAAATAAGCACAAAGATTGTTTCGGTCATAAACTGGTTGAGATTAAGCGAGTGAAACAGCATCTTGCTAGGAAGCATACGCCGAACTACTACTGCGAGCGTTGTTTTGAGGTGCTACGTAACGAAAGTGCTCACAAATCGCACATTCAACAACAGTCACCGTGCAAACTGAGCTCTTCTGGAAGGCTTGATGGTATATCACATCAACAAAACCGAGAGCTTAGTCGCAAGTCAAATCGAAAACATTCAGAGTCAGAAAGGTGGTTTCGAATATGGGATATTGTATTCCCGGGCCAAGTTAGACCTTCGTCCCCATATATAAACTCTGGTTTGTCGCCAGATGCTAGCGCGCTCATGGAGTTTTCTGAAAGGCACGGTCCGGCGATTATGCTTCGATGTATACAGTCAAGCGGCATACCGCAGCCGTCGAATGAGGACTTGATTTCAGCTCTTCCGCATTTGCTCAGCCTAGGGCTCGATCAAATGCATGACGAGTGGCTTACGGATCGCGCGCCATCTGCTCAAAGAACAGTGTCAAATGGTGCTGACGGACTTCCATCACAATATATGACACCCGGGAGCTCACGGGCAGACAGTGGGTCGTCTGGGAGTCAAGGACAACGAAGTGACACAGTACCTCACACAATGTACCAAACAGGGTTGTCCGGTGGGCAGATCCCTGGTGTCTTTGCCCTCCCCCCCTTACCAGAAGGGGTGATAATAGATCCTGACATTAGATCTAACAGTATTGAACCTCAAGTCGCTGAGGAAATGTTTCGGGAAATTGACAGTGGAGTCGTTGACTTTCTTAATGATGATGACATGTGGACTTCCTTCTTGAATCAAAATAGTTTGGAAGAACCTAGCGAAGTATCCAATTTGCACGTAGATTACGTCGACGGTTAGCATTCGGTTACTATTCAATACTGTGTGTAGCCATGGATAGTTCAAGACATAAATAGTTGGGAAACGAAAATGATTCGATTTTAGGCTGGAGTTTGGCATAGTATATTTTGGTTTCACATACCCCATTACCAGCAATTTGTTGTTTTTTAACGTCTCAACCATCTATCATCCTATACTGTGAGGACCAACCGTGTCTTGAACGCCTGATTTGAACTTTGCGAAGAGGCCCTAGGAGATTTCGAAATGTGTTAGAGAAAAGTATTCGGGGTAACCATGTCTGTAATGTACAGAGTAAGCATTCGTCCAGCCTAGTCTGAAGTATAATTCACGAAAGAGATCTCGTTCAGAATGAAGCGCTTGAGGATTAAGATTGAGCAGAGTCATTTTGTCACTCTTTTGGCAAAGTGGGATTTGACCACCCTGATTGAAAGGAGTCAAATGATTGCATTGCGAGACTAAGCCGAAAACAAATACGAGGTTCTGCTAAGCCACCCCGCTGTTGTTTCAGGTTGGACTTTGCCTTGATTGGTTTCCGCGTATTTCTTCTGTCGTATTTGCCAAACAAACTCCGCCTAATCTAACCCCTGTCTCCCATTCGGCGTTATTAAATAATCACCCCTTGCTGAAAAGACGTTGGCGTTTTGGTTTTGCTTAAACAATGCCACATTCTATTTCTATTCTACCGCTCCCTTTAGCTCTGTTATTTTTTAATCGTAACAAGACATTCAGTTAGGCCTTGTGTTTGCCACGGAGATTGAATAATATCAACGACATTTAGCCTTTTGAGCATTGATTGAACAGGTGTTGCTAGGGGATGAAGCTGACATTGATCTTCTACTTGGTCAATCTTGCATCCGCCGGACATGATGGCAGTATTATTAAGGCACGGGACTATGATGCGAAGAACTACTACGTCGTTGAGCTCGAGACAGGAGCCTCTCCAGACCACATCGCTGCACAACTTAATCTGGCCAATGAAGGACGTCTAAATGATGCACTGGATCAACATTACGTCTTCTCCACCGACCGTCAGGATATTGATTACCCCTTATCAGAGCTACAAGAGAGAAAAGTGAAGAGAGGGCATGTGGCATCGAATGTTTTGTCCAAAGTCAAGTTATTTCAAAAGCAGGTTCCACGGCTAGCATGGGAGAAACGGATCCCACCAACATCACTAGACCCTGGCGCATCATCCAGATTGAAAAGGGAAGGCGACAAAAAATTGATACAGAGACAGACAAATCTTATGAATCACCTAAACATCAGCGATCCTATTTTTAGGGACCAATGGCATTTGTTCAACACGGTACATCGTGGCCAGGACATCAACGTCACTGGGGTTTGGACGCAGGGAATTACCGGAAGCAATGTCACTGTGGCTGTCGTCGATGACGGGTTGGATTTCAACTCAGAAGATTTGAAACCTAACTATTACGCACAGGGGTCGTACGACTTTAGCGATCAGCGAAAGGAGCCCACACCGTTGACTTCGGAAGACAAACACGGCACTCGTTGTGCAGGGGAAATCGCCGCCGCTAGGAATAATATTTGCGGGATAGGAGTTGCATATGACTCAAAGATCTCTGGGTTGCGTATTCTTGGAAAGCGTCTCGCTACTGATGCCGATGATGCTATGGCCATGACCTATGACTACCAGCACAACGACATTTACTCCTGCTCCTGGGGTCCTTATGATGATGGGAAGACTATGGAGGCACCGGGAATTCTTACCAGTAGGGCCATGATTAAAGGTGTTCAAAAAGGCCGAGGCAATCTTGGTTCAATTTTTGTTTTCGCTACTGGCAACGGACATGCGCGACAGGACAACTGCAACTTTGATGGCTTCGCGAACTCGATATATACCATGTCAATCGGAGCCATCGATCAGACCGGCCAACATGCACCTTACTCTGAGCACTGTTCGGCGCAACTTGCCGTCACATATAGTAGTGGTTCCAATGGTGCCATTTACACCACTGACGTTGGCCAAAACCAATGTTTCAGCAGACACGGTGGTACATCTGCTGCGGCACCCCTCGCCGCAGCTACTTATGCCCTTGCCCTGAGTGTCCGACCTGACCTCTCATGGAGGGATATGCAATGGCTGCAGGTGAAAACTGCAATTCCGATCAATCTGGACACTGGTGGTTGGCAAGACACGGCAATGGGGAACAAGTTTAGCCATGTTTTTGGCTATGGGAAAATTGATGCGTATGCTCTAGTCGAGGCGGCAAAGATGTGGAAGAATGTCAAACCCCAGGCGTGGTATCATTCTCCTTTACTTAAAGTGAATCAAGATATTCCCCAAGGAGATGCGGGCTTGGCGAGGACCTATACAGTCACTGCCGATATGCTGCGAGAAGCAAATTTGGAGCATCTGGAGCATGTGACTGTCACAATCACAATTCATCATACGAGAAGAGGCGACTTAAGTGTTGATCTAATTAGTCCCGATGGCATCGTCAGTCACATCGCCACTCGCCGCAGTCTAGACACCGAAAAGGCGGGATACAAAAACTGGACATTTATGACTGTGGCACATTGGCAAGTCCTGCAACAACCAAATTGATGGCAAGGCGCATGGCTAACTTTTAGCAGGGGCGAATCTGGTATTGGCACGTGGACAGTAATCGTTAAAGACGCGGAAGACAACGGACACAAGGGCACATTTGACGATTTTCGACTTACTCTTTGGGGCGAGTCTATCGATTCTGAACAGTCTATACTCTTCCCCATGCCTTCTGAAACTGAGGACGATACTTACTTGGAGACTCTCGCTGCAACGCCAACATCCAGCATCACCTCTGTAACCAACCCCCCAATAACGACAGGAACAAATTCATTGATATCTCCAGTCCAATATGGCTGGTTATCATCATCCTCTACTTCTTATCAAAACCTAAACTGGTTCTACTCAGGACTAATCATGATATCAATCCTATGCACTGGCATATGCGTAGGAATTGCCCTGAGCAGCAACAAAAATAAACATGCTGCTTATAATTTTGATCAAATTAGATACAAAGAAGAAGATGACGAGAGGGTAGAAGATAGGCAGGTCTGACCTGCTAAAATTCCAAACATATTATTATACCAAATTTCATAACCTAAGATGAGATTTTGTAAATTTGTAAACCCAACATCTAACCCACATCGGTTCCACGCATCAACACTATAAAAGGACATCCAAATCAAGAGCTGGGGAAATTTCAGAATACATGATTCTCCCTTTTCTTTCGCATATCCACTTGCTGGACTTGAATTAAGGCCTTTGTTCTTGGCCACTCTTCCAATCCCCAGATTTGGGGTTATATTCCAAAAGGTACAACGATTTCATATCTTCCGTGCTATTATACTCATGAGTAAGACGTAGATTCGGTTCTCCATAGTTTCCCATAAATTCCAGTTCGAAATCAAATTTTGTTCCAGGTTCCAGGTCGCCCCGATATTGGATAGAAAAAGGCTCCGAGCGTACGGTTCGCCGGTTGTTTTCTAACTTGACAGACTGGAGGAACGAGACCGGGGTTTTGTCGACATCGACACCACACACAGCTATCTCGTGTCTGGAATCGCTTTGTGACTTGATTTGGATGAGTAGACGACGATGAAGGATGAAGGGAGGAATGGAGATGTCGAGGTGTTCCATAACCTGAATCATCAAGCTATCTATGTTAGAATGAATTCTTAGCTTGCAAATCTGATCTATTGGTGTTGATTGAAGATTGCAAATGGCTAAGTTGGCACCCTTTTTCTTTCCCACAATCTCAGGGATCTCATTGGAAGGGGTCACGGTGAGAGATGAGCCAAGTACCAGGCAGAGATCAGCTTCCGCAGCCTGTTCATAGGCTTGTTGTAATGGTATTTCCGGTAGCGACTCGTAAAAGTTGATGATGCTGTCCAGCAAGACTCCGCCACACAGGGCACATTTTCTGCCTGTGCGATGATCATGAACCGTCTTCTCATATTTGGCGACGGCTCGAAAGTCTGCATGAGGAGATGTGAGTAATCTCTTGACAGATCGCCTGAATATCGCTTACCTCGGATGTACTCCTTGCCGCAGTCTTTGCAGTATTCCCGATTATTGTTCCCGTGAAGTTCCGATATTTTTTCCTGTGCGTTGAAATTTAGCCAAGGAGCATGGTCATGATATGCGGGGCGCCCCGTACTGGCAAAATTCCGCTCCTTCGATGCAATCCATCGCAGTTCTGGCTGATGAGATACTTCAACATGCCTCTTCGTTGCAATTCAACAAGAGCCATGTGCGCAGGCGTAGGAATGGCTTGCAACGTGTTTACATCGTCCCTCGTTTTTTTCCCTTGTGCACGTAATGTCCACACACCCTCGGGGCCACGAAAATCGGGAATTCCTGGATCGATGAGCGGGCAATGGCCAGATAGCTTAACCGAGTGTGCAAGTCATACCAGCAGACGTAGATATTCCGGCGCCAGTAAAAACGATGAAGTGCTTGCTCTCTTTGATCATGTTAGCAAGAACCTTGGCTTTTTTAGCAACCTGGCCTGGGGCCTCATGACGTTCGCGTTCTGCAACTTTGGGAGCAGAGCCAGCCATGTTGGACTTTTCCAGGAAGGACGTTCAATTTAAAAGTTCAGAATTTAGGACTGGATATACTTTTTATTTGACGACACTTTGTCAGTGAGCATTCGGGTTTGGAGTTACTCAAGCAAGTGAAAGCAGGTTTGCATTGATCCGCTTGAACGATGCCGCAATCGTCTTAGTGCCAATAAGATCAGCTCCACCAATTCCAGGCAGATGCATCCACTCTTGGGAGGTCATGTGAGATAAGCAAAGTAAATAGGACAATATCAATTTAAATGCCTGTAGGTTTCACTACAACCAGTCAAATATTTTCTTCAGCCAGGCAGGATCTATCAGTCATTCCAGCATAGATGCTAGATAAACACGCTCTCCTCGTCGGTTGAGCTCGGCGTTGCCAAATGGCCTTCTGCAAAGTCCAGTGCCCACTTTAATTTTGCACCAGCAATTTCTTGATACCTCCGACTCTTCTCTCTCGCTTCAGCTACAGCGATTGCTTCACGGCGATCCAACTCCGCTCTCTCTTTTTCCAGATCCAATTTAGTTCCTTCTAATTCGCCTTGTATGAGCAGCATGTTCTCCTCCAGCTCCCGGTTTTCTTCTTGAGCCTTTGATCGCAGATTGGAAATGAACTTCAAATGCACCGTATCTCCCAGAAGCTCAGCGAAAAGCTCGGCGTCAATCAGAAGCTGCTCAATATCCGCCAAAGTTGTGCGAATACGGTTCACAGTTGTGCGTCGTACTATAACAATCGATTTAAACAGATCCTCGGCCGTCCTCTCCTGGGAGGCCACTTCCTTGGACGCCAAGAGCTTTCGAGATCTGAAAAGCTGGATCCACTCGGGCAGTTGTACCATCTCGGCACAATCCCAACCACGCTCCGACAAGATTTCGGGCATCGTCCGCTGCCCAAATTCGTAACATATTTTCTCAAGGTGTGATTGCAGCTGAGCGATGAGCTTATACTGAACACTAAATGGGAAATCGGCAAGAAAATATGACTGGGTCTTTGGCGGGTCTTGCGTGGGTTCTCGTTTCGACCCTAGCAAGATGACTTGTTCGCCTATATAAAATATTCACTTTAACTATGTTGCAATTTTACATTAGCTCTCGCTTACCTTGACAAGTCTCAAATGCCATGTCACCATCATTCGTTGGCTTCCTCGGAACCAGCATTGCCGCATGGGTCATTCCGCCATGTATGTCGACCAATGTCGTTTTGTCAGCTCCATTCAAGCCGAGTTGTTCATCGGTCAAGTCAGGAAAGCGTTCTTTCGCCTTGTCGGTAGACTGAATTATTCCATCGCAAAGCAGAGTTCGGGTTGATTTGGAAATGGAATCAAGACTATGCCGGCTGATCAATGTCTGTAGTCTAATGCCTGCCTTCTTCTTATTGGCCATCTTCTGGATTCTCTTCTTGATGCTTTTCTGTTTGCGGAAATTTGCAGCCGGTGTATCCTTAAAAATTCCCACTACTGCCAAATAAACAGCCTTCTGGTCAGGTTCTTGCATTGGATCCGATATACCGGCGGTGCACGGTGTCTGCTCAATCAGTTCGAAACACTCTCCACACAATAAACATACGGTATTCTGAGGCATTACTTGGTATAATGGTCTCAAGAGGCTTCTGAGTCAATGAACCCGTTGCATTATCTAGGAGTGATAAACGGCAGGCATGTGATTGTGTGAGCTGCGGGGTAATGTGATGGTGCAACAAAAGCAAATGGTACTGACTAATATGTCATCACATATATGATTGGGCATCCTTGAGGAATATCATGATGGTACTTTAGATCATCAATCGTTTATGCATAGCTACGGAAGATTGGAAGATATGGGTTCGAAGACGTCTTTAAATTGAAGTGGGGTACCCTTTTTACGAAGATATTTTCTAGAGCAAAGCAGAAAACTGTCGCCTACTACCTTCAGGCATTTTTAGGCATTGAACCATAGACATTTTGGCGATATAAATGACTCCCACACTCCGAGGAGAGAGAAAATGAGAGACAATGAGAAGAAAAAAAAAAAAAAAAAGTTGAGAATGTTGGTAGTATAGGGTAGTCTGCACTCGTTTCCGTGTGGATATCGACTTCCGCGGCCCCATTGTTAGAGTCCATCATCGGAGGAACGCTAAGCTGTTCTTCACCGAGCCTGCCAATCACGAGAAACCGGGTACCGGCCCTGAAATTGTCACAGGAGGCGAACATGGGGTCTGATCGCCGCTGCGAATCCGTCCGGCTAAAGCAGCGAGTCACGAGATCTATTTCAGCATAGATCACTGGCTCGTTTGTTGCACGGTCCACTTTACATCTCCAATCCAATCGCTGAGACATTGACTAACACACGCCACCAATCGGTAATTGGTTGAATGGGGTCAAGTGTTCCTCGTGTTGTTGTGCCACGAAGTCAAGATTGCCAGCCAAGTCCGTCATTGGGTATGCCTCCATTACTTAAGCAAATGTTCGGTGAGCTGACGTGTGTATCACGTATTTTCGGTTTCTCAACAAGTTCGATACCACCCCCAAGCCTGTCAAGCTTATCTTCATCACAGCCTTACAGAACTCACAATGGTTACCTTCAGTCCAGACGTCAAATACTCCTACGCGCAAATCCGGGCCCCCGGGTCCAAGTTCACCTGGGCTCTTCTCGTGTACAATGGTGACAAGATTATCGCCATTGACATTGGTGTTGACTTCCCGGACCTCGGCTCCATGTTCCAAGACCATCAAGTCCAATACGCCTACCTCCGTATAGATGACAAGTATGTTCTGATTAGATGGATCGGAGGAAAAGCGAGTTCTTTCAAACGTGGGCAAGCATACCTAGACGTGAAGCAACTCAAAACCATCGTCAGCGAATTCCAGCTCGAAATCATAACCTCAGATAGAGGTGACCTGACCAAAGAGAAGTGCGCTATTCATTTTATAGGTGCATCGTATTTTTGCTAACCCCTCGCAAGGATCATTCATCGACTAGGTTGAGCTTCACCTAGTGTGTTTGCACACATAGGGAAGCGGGCTAGTGGATTGTAATGAGAATTGAAGCACCAATGTAATGTAATGCAACCCCGCACAAGCAGTGTAGGGCTGCTTTTGCGAGACCAAGGGGAATTAATGGTAGAATGACATGTTCTTGATAGCTAGGTATCTAGCGAGAAGGAGATAAAAGATGAAAAATCTAGCTACTCTTTCCGAGAATAGACATTTTCAGACAAAAGTCGGACAAGAGCATTTGTTATTCACACCCACTCTCTGTTTTGGCCTTAGTGCCTCAATTCACCGGTTGGCTCTCTCCAGAGAAGTACAGTAGAGCATATATCAAATGCCATTCGATGTTCGTGAAAGAATACAACGTCATGATCCGGAAAATGACCCGCTAAAAGTACTCACTCTCTGGGCAGGCAGGAATGTCTGCTCTGAAAGATCACAAAAGTCCAGACAGTCTTCTGTGAATTCAGGGTTTCTTGAAGCTGCATCATTAATTTCCAGATTAAGCCTTGAAGTATTCTGAAGCTGGAAAGATATCGGCAAGGGAGGAAATGCGAGAGAAATACTCTCGGGTGATTCGATGTGGGGGTCCTCAATCCCGAGTCCTTCACCTATACTAGTAGATGATAATACCTGCTCACTACTGTCCTGAATATGATTTGAAGATCCATCTTCAAGAGACTCTGAGGATTGCTCAGCATTATACTTGTCGGAGAATGCCTCTTCCCGAAGGTCAACGGCTCGAATGCCACGGATATGTGCGCGGATGAGACGAGATGCAAACTTTGATGCAAGATTAGAATTTCCTTCGAGCTCTGTTCCCCTCCATCGTCTTGCCATTTCCTGGAGACTGGACACAATGGAGTCGAAAGCATCAGGAAGAACACCCCCATAATATCCGGTGTGAGTGAGAAGCATCCTTCCACACACAAACAAGCAAAATGCGAATTGAGGATTGGTTAAGATGTGAGATGCATCGAGGAATTGGGCTGCAATGGTGGCAACTTCTACTGCAGCAGCCTGACATGTGTCCGCGCTGGAAGAAGATGATAGTTTCACGGGCAGCGACTGCCAATCTGGAGAAGGGTATGCGAGCCCCTGATGCAAAAGGACAACGGCGGTGTTGTGAGTTATATGGGCCAGGATGAGATTCGGGTCCAGGTTACCGTCCGTATTGACGATACATGCTTCGCGCCACTTGTCTGGTAGAAATATCTTCCATCTATTAGAATTAGCGTCGAACATGAATGTTTGTAACGTGGTACTGACTGAACCAGACGTAAATCGAGTTGCTTGAATCTCATCAACCATCGCTGGATTCCTTGAACTTCTTTGAAGTCTACTTCGTACTGTAAGAAAAACGATGTAACCAGGCTGAGACTTTCTGTGGCCTCGATACAATAAGCAAACCCGCCAAGTGATATTTGCCCATCGTCATCCTCTCTTACTGCAGGCAATGGCTCGTTACCCTTTTTATACGATTGGCTCGCTACCCCAAAATAAGGCGTTGGTGTCTGAATGGGTTGTCCAGCCTCCCACATTGCACCCTCGCAGGGAAGCCTTCTTTTGACATCGGCGTTGGTTAGGGAAAGATTCCACCCCGTGCTGACACTACAGAAACGGTCCATTAGAAAAACATTCCAGAATACTCTGCGCCGTTCTTCGGTTTCACTCCACGATGAAGGAGGCTGAAGAAACGCCATTCTCTTCATCAGTACCTTGGAAGTGGACGGGGTGTCGTCATCCTCCGTGCTGAGACGTAACTGCTCAACGGTGCGCGCCATACTGCCCACGATTGACCAAGCAGATGGGCCTTTCCCACTACCAATAGTGTCAAATGCACAAATGATGAGGGCCTGCAGGTTCTCCACCGAGAACGATTCCATGCTCTGTAATATCACAGTTTGCCGACAGCGACTGGCGTACCAAGATTGAAGTGAAGGTGCATCTTTAACACGTGGGTCATCCGAGAACCTGATACACAGTGAAACAATAGCATGAAGAATTGTGGACAGCCGAGCACGTTGAGATGGATCGGAGAGGCGTTTCCTAAACTTAATGACATGGAGCATCGGGATCCAAGGATGCACTTGGCGGAAGTAAATCTCCACCAGGGAATTGACTAGGTCATCTGGAGGAAGATTGCTTTCGTGCTGTCCTGGATGTATAAATGAGTCCCTGGTTGTCGGCGTTTTGACAAAGGCCTCATCAAAGGGCATTTTACAAGGTTGTTTAGCTTGCGAACATAGTGCGCTGAAGTGATCTTTTACATCAGTCGACTGCTCTTGGATGGAGACATCTTGAGAACTTGGCGAGCAGCCTGAATCCCCATCGACTTTGCTGATGCTTTTCCAGATTTGTTGCCAAAGAATACCCTGTCCCACAAACATGTTCTCCAGCGCAGCTGAAAACTCTTTAATAAAAGCCATACAGATCTTACAAGATATGCTCACCTACTCGCTGGTTCAAGCTTTCGATTGCGCCAGTTCGCATTCCAGGTTTTTGTTTATCCTGATCATAGATGCAATCGACGTTCAGTTTTGAGCAGCTTGTGCAAGGCTGATCCCTTGAACATTTCGCTTTTCTCTTGCGACAGGAGCTGCATGAAGGGCCCGACAATTCTTCCCGGCTTGTAATCCTTCGCCTTTTGGCCTGTGGCCTGTCTTCGTGTGTTCCTGTAAGGTCATCATGATCATGTTCAAGTGGGGTAGCCATCTCGTCTGACAGCCATAGGAAACCCGGCACCAAAATTAGATACGCTCAATGATCCAGATCCCCATTGGAGATAAGCAGTGTTTGACAGAGTTTGGAGGCGGCGAGTCCCATAGGGAGCTGTCAATTGGATGCGGGGTTTGGGAAGCGTCGGGCTCGGAACATGTCGCGGACCGGCTCCGAATTTGAGCATCATGGGTGGTGCCATTTGATTAAGCCTATTTCGCTACCTACTCGCTAAAGGTGGGTGTAGCCTTGATTCGGTAAGGCTCCGTAACAGGAACTACGGGATAGCACTCGCGTAGTAATGACGTACCCTTCCTGACAACCGGAACAAACCCGGTACTTTGTCCGGTCCCGAAATCTGACATGCTGCCAGTGTGCCATAAACTAATGAACTTTATATGAAGAACAACCTTATGAGGACATAGATTACTGGAGCAAGATACAATTGAAAGTTTTATGTCATGGAAAAAAAACTCTCTCACAACATGAGCTCCATTGGAATTCGGACCTACGAGGCTCCAGAGGGTGTAGCCACCATCTCAACCTTCCTTATTGAAGCTCGTTCTCCACATGGACCATGGACCCCAATATCAGCATATGCAGTTGATGTGGCTAATGTCAACATCACATGTAACGAGTTCCATAAGTACCCTGTTTCCGTTGTATCAATCGAGACCGATGGGCCAGTCGAATTCAAGGTCAGATACACAGCCGGGAAGATTAACAAGTCTATTGTACGACCAGTCTCGCTTGGAATAACTACCAGTATTCAAGATGACGCCGTGGAGTTCAGTCTCGATCGACCTCTCGACATTATGCTTGAAATAAACGACGACAAGTGGCAGGCTCTGCATATCCTAGTCAATGCACATGAACTAAAGCCACCTGCAGATGATACCAATGACATTTGGTATTTTGGTCCAGGACTCAACAATGGATCCGCATATAACAAGGTCGTGGATGGAAACCTCCTTGTCCCTTCAAATACAACTTTGTATTTAGCTGGAGGCGCTTTCCTCACCGCCAAGGTAATTTTCTGTAATGTCTCTGGTTCTGCTATTCGTGGTCCAGGGTTTATATACAAGGGGCCTAATGGAGGCGCAATCTTGATCGAAAAGTCAAACAACATCACTGTTGAAGGTGTCACATCGCTCGGAGCAAGCGGGTTCAGCCTAACCACAGGGCAGGCAAAGAATATTCATATCAACCGATACCGCTCGTTTTCTTCGCATGGAAATGGAGATGGCGTTGATCTGTTTTGTTCTCAAGATGTCCTGGTCGAGAACTGCTTCCTACGCAACTCAGATGACACCATCGCAATCTATGGTCATCGATGGGACTACTATGGCGATACACGCAACATCACCATCAGAAACTGTACTCTTCTTCCTGATATTGCGCATCCGGTTCACATAGGCACACATGGTAACCCTGCTGATCCTGAGACATTGAGTAACATTCACATCAGTAACCTGGATATCTTGGACCATCACGAAAATCAGATGTGGTACCAAGGGTGCATTTCGCTTAACGCAGGAGATGAAAACTTGATTGAGGATGTTATTGTGGACAATATCCGAGTCGAAAAGATATCCAAGGGACAACTTGTGAACATTCGAGTCATGAAAAATTCCATGTGGACGACCGCACCTGGCCGAGGCGTCAGAAACGTGACACTCAAAAACATCGAGCTAAGCACCGAAAACTCGACAAACATAAATCCATCGCAGATCTTAGGGTTTGACGAGATTAGAAAGATAGAAAATGTCACGATTGAGAACCTAAAGATCGGGAAGGAGTATATCTACGACGATATGAAGAAGCCCAGATGGTACATGGTATCTGACTTTGTTCCCATGTTTGTGAATGAACACACAAGTGGAGTCAAATTTACTTTGACTAAGAATATCAGCTAGTTGGGAAATGATATGGACTATAGACTGAATAAGGAATGTTGAAATGTCCCTTTTTGCCTTACATACGTCTCCTACCTGTTGTTAGATCATCTCTATTTGCTGACTTGTTTTGCATTCTAATGTATCCTAGAGAAGTTACAAATGTAAAGCGTAAGCTCGCGGGTGAGAATTTTAGAATGTGGATGCCGTCTTGGGCTGCGCTATAGATTATCAACATATTATTTGGTGTCATGCAATACGGCGTATGCCTTTCAGATACACTGGAGTAATCGGCGCTGTATCAATTCTATTTTCGGATATGTATCTGGAAGAAGAAAACTGTCGGAAAGCAGATAGGTATTAACTTCTATGGCATATGCTAGCTTGTCATTTCACAACTTTCATGCCACTTCCTTGCCCTCATTTAATAGACATATCGGAAATTAGGGTTCTCCGTATCCGTCAAATCCTGAAAGGCCAAATCGTGGGTAATCTCAGCCACTATTTGCTCCTTGCGGCGGTTTCTCGCCATCAAAACAATGCGGGTCAAGACAACTAGAGCCATGTAAACGGCATAAATGACAATATGAGCCAAGAAGCCTGGAAGGTATCTCGGAGCATCCTTTTCACGGAAAATCTGAGGAGCGATCAAGTTTCCAACAGACCACCCAATGAAAACCATTGTCATGACAAATCCCTTTTTTGTCTGGCCAGCAATGTTTCGAGTAATCAGCGAAATAATCATGTTACCCTGGGCGCAGAAGAATTGTGTGCAGTAGAATGCGATCAGCATGCCACCTGCATTGGACGATGTGGGGGTGACAACAAGGATGACGACAGTACCGACAATCGCTGGAATGGACCAAAGCTAATATTGTAAGCATCATTCAACATTTATAGTGAGAAACTTACCAGCATCATCAAACACGTTTGGCCTGACTTTTGGGATGCCTGTGCTGAACCGATCATGACAATGATAAGCCAACCACCCTGAGCAATATTCAGGAGCTGAGTTTGCAGTAGAGAAAACCCAAACTCTTTGATGATCAAATTTGAGAATACACCAAGACCACCAATAATCAAGTTGGCAACAGTGATGAGCAACACACAGCACCATACAAAGGGGTCTGTGAGCGCCTCGACTACCTGGTACTTTTTGTACTTCTTGTTCTGGATCCCAGTCTCATTATGGCGGACACGTTCGATCATGAGCTTTTTGTCTTCCTCACTGAAGCATTTGGCCGACATGGGGCTGTCAGGGAGGAGAATACCAATGAACACTGACCAAACACAAGTTACAAGGCCAAGAACCAGGAACAGAAGCTGCCAGTTCTTGATAACTCCGTTTGTGTAATGGGACACGCCAAATGCCAGCAGGCCGCCGACCTGATTTTATTAGCGGAGAATAACCTGGACATGGTGGTCTTACCATCAGCTGCACGCCCGACATGCAATACCAAAGAGAATTCAGCAAGGACTGCTCTTCTCTCGTGTACCACATCGCAGTACTGTCCCAATTAGGTGTGAATATAGATGTCATGAGACAACACTTACAGCAACATCATCGCTGGCTGAACACAGCTCTCAAAGAAACCCAAAAGAAATCGTACCGTCATGAGAGAAGCAAAATTGGTTGAAACGGCAGAGCATGAGACAATAGCTCCCCAGATAAAAACGTTGACGGAAAGCATCTTGGCGAGTGGAAGCTTCTGTAGAAGAAAGTTTTGAGGATACTCTCCTGCAAGAATACCAATGTATAGGATAGTGCCTAGCCATTGATACTACAATAGCCAGGTTAGAATCGGGACATAATGGTTTCGAGTCAGCATACCTCTTGTCCCACAAGCTTTGCATCATCTTTAATTCCCATGATGGATGCAAAATTGAGTGTCCCTTTGTCGAGAGCTTGGCAAAAGTAGGTGACGAGCTGAATGGCGAGGATTCTGCGGTTGATCTTCCAAAAGAGTCGTTTATTAGTTGCCGCATCGATTTCAACCGCCGGCCCGGATGCGTAAAGGTTCGTTTGCTCGTCTCCCTCTCCTACATGTCGAACGGCCTTTTCTGAAAGACCGGTTGTCTCATGATGATCGCTGCTAGCGGTCGCCTCAAGCTCCTTGGTTGAAGGCATATTGATGAGTCAGATGAATGTCAAAATACAATGGTGTCTGGTGGACATCGATCACATCATCACGGATTATCGGCGCCATAAGTAATATCCGTATTAGGCCTTTTCTCCCATCATTCCACCGCCTTGAAGAGGTTCCGTCGGAGGGGTCCGGTACATGCCCCGACCCCATCCCTTCTTGTCCGGCTGACAGCACCGCTAGTCCATATTTGGATTTTCGGCACCGGGGTAAGTGGCGGGATGTTCGCCGACCACACAAGAGTGACCTATAGCTACGTAAAGGGCGTCCCATATTTGAGCTCATAGCCTAACACAAGCCATATTCTTTGTTCATTAAAAGTTTTCTTTGCATTTACGCATATTTTGCCCGTCATTACATGAGTGCCGTGTTATTTTTGGGAGACTCAAAAATGGGAGACATACCAAACGGCCTGCTGGTCAGCCACCCACAGGCAATATCGCTAAACGAGCGCCGTGAAGAAAATAAGCTAATTCCGGATAAATTGAACCAAACTTCAGTAACACTCCCCAGGCAATACTTCTCGGCAGGCTAATGACAAGCAGGATGTTCTGATCAAGGATGCGCTTGGAGTTATCAATAATTCGCTCATGCATGGGCCAGTAAGAGTTTTAGACCTTCTCTACTCCAAAGACGTGTATGCAAAAATATGGAAGGTTGCATCACGGTCATTGGCAACGGTAAGATCCTACTTATTGTAACTTCCGTTCAATATTGCGCTAACAGGTCCTAGTCAATGCCACCAGTTCTCTACCCGGAGTATACCAAACCAGGCGGGATCGAATATGTTTATCGAGACCGAGAATTTTGGACTTCGGGGTTTTTTCCAGGGTGTCTATATCTCTTGCTTGAGAGAGATCGCAAATACAAGAAATCACTGAAAAAGCCCGCCTTTGGCGTTTGTGATACCCCACATCAATTGCAACTGGAGTACGTGGCACAATGAGCGTAATGGATAAGTGTTGACCCTTTCAGATTCGCGTGCAAGTGGTGGACATCCAATCTGCATCAGAATGCAGACCTTAAGACTACCCATGATCTTGGATTCATGATATTTCCCTGGGCCAAACTGGCTTGGGACCTCGAACATGACTCTTTGGCATACAGTACAATTATTCGGGCTTCCAGGACTCTTGCATCTCGTTATGTCCCACAGGTCGGAGCGATACGATCATGGGATACCTGTGTCACAAAGCGATATGCTTTCCACGATCCTGAGCAAGACGTCCTGGTAATTATTGTGAGTAATATTTCCAGGCGAGGTCCCGGCGCCCGCTGACTAAAAAGGACAATATGATGAATATTGACATGTTGTTCTGGGCTGCTTGTGAGCTAAACGACAAGAGAATGTATGATATCGCCGTCAATCACGCTCGTACATCGCAAGAGTTTCTAGTCCGGGATGACTTCTCCACCGCACATGTAGCCGTTTTCGACCCGAAAACTGGTCATTTGAAGTCTCGTCTTACCAACCAAGGTTTCTCCGACGATTCTTGCTGGACTCGAGGGCAAGCTTGGGCCATCGCAGGCTTTGCACAGACTTTTAAATGGACCAGAGACATCTCGTTCTTAGAAGTAGCGCAGTCATGCGCTGATCACTTTCTGCAGCGACTTCCCATGTCCGGTATTCCTCCGTGGGACTTTACAGCACCGCAGGATGGTCAGCAGCCACCAGACACAAGCGCTGCAATCATTGCGACATATGGAATGATATTGATTCATGAAGCTCGTATGGAGCGAGGCGAAGAGTCGCAATACTTTGATAAGGCAATGTTTATTCTCAAAAGTATCTGCACCAAACATATGACGACAGCTGACAGGTTCGTGGCATATGAATCTGTTCTAGATACTGTTGAAAAGGATTCCCAATGCACCCAGGTAGACATCAGAGTCGAGGATACCAACTCACCAGACACAATTCTAGGCGGAGCAACCATCAACAACTATGAGTTTGCCCCGCGTCGCTGGGCGAACCATGGATTAGTATACGCCGATTACTTCTTTTTGCTTGTTGGGAACAAATTATTGGAGATGGGAGTTACCCAAAGTATCAGGGATTTGGTTATTTAGATGTCAAGACTTTGTTGTCATTGTGCCTAGTAATGTAGTTCAATACATCGTTTTGTTTTGTGACCTGATTTCTGTTCTTACGATGTACATAAATCTTTTTCGATTGATGAGTTATTCGATATCACGTACTTTATTAATGATAATATGGTTCACAAGTTAACATGAATATCTCTATATATCATAGCTTGAGTGCAGCCTTTTCTTTATGTAAATGTCTAATTGATTCACCATGCATCAATTTGAGGACCAACCGTCATGGGTCCGAACCTAGCGATAGGGTAAAATGACGGCAGGCTTCATATTAGAACCTCTATGAAGCCCATCCCAGTATTTAATCGGAATAATTCTCGGCGCAATTTTACATTTGCCGTAAGCATAATTACCTTCGGGAAAGCGGGCAAACGATCGGGGTTGAGATGCGGGGGAAGTGGCGGAGTTTACCCTGCACCAATTGCCTTGACAACGCCGGGAAAGTCGTAGCCGACACGTGGACTTTGGTGTCATCGAACATGATCTAAGTTATGACTCCATATTCTTTTGATATCCAAAATTATAAGACCCCATATTCATCAGAAATAAACCAATGTTCTGTCCAACCAACCTTAGCCCTCAATCTCAATACTTTTTTTCATCCTATCCATACGCACGGAACTATGCATCTGGTCTATATTTCCCTATTATTTACTACCCTCCTCACGGGAATTACCATAGGCACACCAGTACCTCAAACTCGTGACCAATCCAAATTTCGTTTCAAGCACCCTGGTGCTTTACACACATTGGACGACATTCATCGCGTAAAAAAACACGTGAAAAGCCTGGATGAACCATGGTTAAAGGCCTGGAATCATCTCCAGAGCAGTAAACTTGCCCAGACTACATGGACAGCTACTCCTCAGACTGTCCTTGTGCGCGGAGCCAACGGCGAGCTGGAGCAAAATTATGGCTATGCCTATCGTGATGCTCATTCAGCTTATCAGCTGACGATTCGTTGGCTCATCTCGGGAAATACCTCGTATGCAGACGCTGCTGTCAAGATTCTCAACGGATGGGCATCAACTCTTACAGAAATCAATGGCAATGAGGACATGTACCTTGCAGCAGGACTGTATGGTTACCAATTTGCCAACGCCGCCGAACTTTTGCGCACATATGAAGGCTGGCCAAAATCCAATCAAACGGCATTTGGCACCATGTTGAACAAAGTGTTTGTTCCTTACAACCAGGTCTTTCTTGAAGAACATAACAATAAGCCAGACTTTTACTACGCTAACTGGGACCTCTGCAATATTGCCTCTTTAATGGCTATTGGAATTTACAACGACAACGCAACGATGTACCAGTACGCAATCAATTATTTCAAAAACGGACTTCCCAGTGGTGCAGTTGTCAATGGTGCTTTACCGTTCTTCTCTATTGCCAACTTCACCGAAGAAGGATCTGGGAAGATTCTTATGCAGGGTCAAGAGGCCGGTCGCGATCAAGCACACTCGCTACTTGACTTTTCGCTGCTTGGTGTCATTGGGCAGCAAGGATACAACCAAGGAGTCGACCTTTATGCAACCTTTGGGAACCAGATCCTGAATGGGTAAAGAAACATAATTCAAATATCATAACACCATTCTAACGTCTTACAGGGCTGAGTATGTCGCTAAATACAACACTAACCACACCGTACCATACACACCCTACAAAAGCTGGGAGGGCGTCCTTCCTGTTGTGGCAGAAAAGGCTCGCTTCAATGTTCGCCCCGGCTTTGAGACAATCTACTCGCACTATTCAGAGATCAAGGGATTGAATGCGTCTTGGTCTAAAGCTTACCGGGACTTTGTGAATGCAAATATCACGGCTGGCGTAGAGGGCGGCGGAGGTGACTATGGCCCAAACTCTGGCGGCTATGACGCCTTTGGCCATGGAACTCTATTATATCGCACCAAATCTGACAATTGAAGTCGCGAAAGAGTACGCTGACGCGCGAGAAAGTATCTTCTATGAAGTACATCTCAGTTCCAGTCCTATTTGCAAAGAAATTCTTCATTTCACCTGGAAGATCATTCGACCAAATTGCGTAGTATTACCAAGCAATACTTTTTATCTGGAGATTGTCTATAGTGAATATCAATGCAAAGCATCAAGTGGACCAATAGATAAGGCAATCCCTGCTGCCCTAGAAGACAATACTTGTTCAAGCGAAGCGGACCAAAACAGGCATTAATGCCGATGGCCCTTACTCGATTTATTGTATCAAAAACCTGTGCAAGGACATATGCTCGATATTCATAGTCATGAGCTCAATTACATTCCCCCAAGGATCCTGGATGTAGATAATCTTCTCGCCGGGGATGAGCTCTCCAGTCGCACCAACCTGTTTTGCACCCAGGGCAATGGCCTCGTCCGCCGTCTCGACTGGGTCTGGCACAGTAATGCAAATATGAAAAACTCCTCCTCGTGTATAAGTATCGGGACTCCAGTCCTTTCTTACTTTCGGCCCATCGTATTTTGGAGAAATAAATTCAAAAATCTCGAGTGAAACACTATTTCCGCAAGACAAGAAGGCTAGCTTCACTTCCCCAAGCTCTTTGCCATAAACTGTAATTGAACCCATGTGTTAGCCTGACAAGCCCTTCAGTCCAGTGGTGCCACTAAGCTGCGCGTGGAAGACAGAACTCAATGCCAGATAAAAAACTCACTTCCTGCCAGAAGTTCATTACCAGGCTCGGAGGTCTTCATCGTGCAAAGCGGCATTACCACTTTAAACCCGAAGAGTGTTGTGTACCATTCTACGGCGGCTGCTGCATCGGGAACTGAGATGCCTAGATGGTTGAAGTTCATGTTTGCCTTTCCTCCCATTATGTTGTTTGACGGGGGGGGGGGTTATCGATTAGGTAGTAAATAATCCTGGAGTAGGCACCTGTTGATTAGGACAAATTGAATGAAGCTGGTACGTATCAAATTATAGATGGAGCGAGCAGGACAACTCCTAGGGCGTATTATTTGGTCCTTTATAGTGATGGTTTCACTTGATCACTGGGATGAGTTTAACAGTTGTTGTGGTAGCTCGGAGTTTAGGAGGTGTCTGATTGCTAACTCCGGCTTGGCCTGTAGTTATAACGAAACGATTTAATATCAATCGCGAATATCCAAGAGCCCGGGTCCGATCAACCGCATTAGTCTAACTATAAACGCTAATGAGGTTAGAAATAATGTACTCCGCCAGGATACCATAAGCCACTCCATATTTTACTGACCTATGGAAAACCAGATAATGAATGAGTCACGCCTATAATGGCAGGGATTAAGCTGGTTTATGTGGGCCTGCCTCGCTTCGCGAGTTGTGACTTCATCATCTTGCAATCGGAACTGGAACAAGAAAGGCCGGGGTCATTGCACGGCCCCAAACATTACCTCATCTATGTCCGATTGATACCCATTCTCTTCCTCGCTTAACAATAAATATGATATGACGGGCGAAGTCTAATCATAGAAACCTAAAGCTACAATAGTTACCATTGGTCACCATCCCTCAATCCGGTGTGCATACATGGTAATACTACCTCCAGGAGGCCCTGCAACCACATTGTAAAAGATTTTCATCGGCTTGTCGCCATTTCTCCCTATACCCTTGAATTTCCATTCAAACCTGCCTACCAATTGTGCCACAAGGGACAACATCTCGCCCCTGGCAAATCTCTCTCCAATGCACTGCCTCGGTCCGTAGGTAAAAGGCATAACGGCCCATGGGTTATTCGTCCCCCCGAGGGGATCAACCGTCACTTGTCCTTCCTTCTTGACCAGCCATCGGTCAGGGTTGAAGTCGCCAGCCTGTGGTCCCCACACCTGTCGAGAGCTGTGGATCACTCCTGGCGCAATGGTTACGACAGTGTCCTGGGGAATCGCCACGGATCCAACCGTTGCATTAGGCACGATGGTCTGTCTGTGGCAATAGACAACTGGTGAAACTATGCGCAGGACCTCGTTACAGACAGCAGTAAGAAAGGGAAGCGACTCAATGAGCTCGGCACCAACCCTTGTACTCTCATCAGGTGAAGGAAGCTTTGCCCGGACCTCCTCACGAAGACGGCTCTGAAATTCGGTGTTCTGAGACAGCGTGTAGATTGTAAACGCAACAGCGGTAGCTGTGGTTTCTTGGCCGGCTATCATAAAATTCATTGACTGATCAATCAGGTAATCGTCAGAAAACGTCTCTCCAGACTGTAGCAATGTTGCAATGATGTCACCCTGTGTGTATTCATTTGGAGTCGCCTTAGTCGCATCTCTTCGACGCTGTTGGATCAATGGGCGAATAAAATCCGCAATTACCCTTTTCGCTGTCATAATTTCGTGTCTAGCCTCATCCGGGAGTCGCCGATAAATAAAGGAAGGGAGATAAAATGCTTTTTGGCGATATAGGATGTGTTTCTTCTTGTTGGCAAAGAGATTCCTAAAGTGCTTGACCGTTGCCGATTCTGGGTTGTCAATGGCATCGATAGCGGCCCCAAATGAGGTCAACGTGACGATGTCTAACGTAACGTGATGAAGCCTTTCTCCAATGTCTATGGTACCAGCTTCAGTCTCCTTGAGCTTTCTTTCGATGACATTGAGGAACTTGGCCCCCTCCGTCCAGAATGTGGGGTACAGGCTCTTGATGTATTTAAACTTGAACGCCGGCTGAAGCAGCTTTCGATCAATCTGTAATGCGATGTAAGTTCACATGTCGCATCGATGCGGAGGGGAACATACTCTGTGCTTTACGGGCGGGGCAACAAGAAGGCCCTGAGGGGCAAATTGACCTATTGTCTCCACTGCCCACGGGAGCTTGATGTAGTTGTAGGCCTGCGTCTGCATGAAATCCTTACATCCTTGTGGAGTTGTAACGAGGATTCTTTCTGCATTTAAGAAGCCATAGTAGCGGATCAAGCCGTCGTTGGGTATCTCATTGACCCATTGCACAAGCTTCTCGTAACTCACCTCTCTGAGCAGACGACGGTAAAGGGCGGGCTGCTTTGGGCTGGGAAGATGCCGAAGAGGGCTCAGATAGAAAGGGTACAGAACGATATGATAAAACAACAGCCATATGGCACAGGCTACAACAACATGTATCCCGTGCAGGAGGTAGCATATTAGCCCTGCACAGCTTCTGCTCCCTGCAATCCAAAGCAGGGTCCCGACTGCAGCGGTCCCTATAGTCGCTGAGAACATCACTCACAATTTCGTTTTAAATCCCAGGACTCAGACACTTGTGGAATCGAATTATTCGTGTCGCAAGTCTACTTGCCTCGGTGTCAGGTGAAGCAATGAGCAGTGACACAGAACACTTCACTTCGATGGATGAAGAAGGGCTTGGCATCATTTTCATGTTCCACAGCCACTCTCCCTTGGCGCTGGATTAATAACTCAACAGTTTCCAGGGTCCATTTAAAAGCGCAACAAAAAGTCACGATTTAGAAGCAGCCAATCAATTCGAGCACAATTGACGATATCAAAGCCGCTTCTCGCCGTTATGCAAGCCCCAAAAGCCAGAAGGTTAAGCATGTACCCGAGTGGCTGTAATATGGCGCGTCCAATTGCGGCTGATGACTAGTGGCATGATACTTGACAGCCTCCCTGACCCGCCGGCAATTTACACCAAAACGCCGGTCAGCGGGTTTCACGGTCATGTCTAGGACACACATGAAGGCGGCGAAATAAATGAAGTTATCATCACTATATGTGAGGACCACAAGCTGCACTCAAGCCCTTTTCTTGTCAATTCAACGGATCTATATCAGTATTTTATATCTGTTGTTACCACCTAGCTGTTCCAGCTGCCTGGGCCGGGCTTCTTTAGGGTTCAAGCCGTCCCAAGCTAACGGACAACGGCTCCTTCCTTCGCATAATGTAGGTAGCCAGATTGGGTTAGGGGTGTTCTAATTAGATAGGCTAGCTAAGTGTTTATCCTATTTTGTATGATATTTTCGTGCCGGTTTCCGTGAGAGCTATCTGAATCTTGCAAGTACGGGGTGGAAAATTTTGTGTGAGGTGAACCGGGCCAGTCCAAAGCACAGATTTGGTGATCTGGTCTGAATTTAGGGCTTTGACGTGTCATGCTTACTAACTGGTCTAAATAGCTTATCCTAGGAGCTTGACGGACCTTCGCTACAGAGGCTCGATGACTTTGGCAGCCTGACTCGCCAAACGGGATCCGCATCGATGGGAGGGAGTGGAGATTGTATCCCCAACAAGTAGAGCACGTTTTACTCTTTCATTATCCGGATACTCAACATAGTATCAATACCTTTATTTTATCAACAACACAATTAGCGTGGGTAAATACATGAACCAAGATCGGCCACAATCGCCCGGTGCAGCATCGGGAAAAGTAAACACTCAGGCAGCCAATATGTACCGTGGCGTTTACAACTGCAGACTCAGGCGAGGCTAATTTCCTTGGCTTATTCAAGCGTATTCTAGAATGATACGACATTCAATACGAGCAGCATGCTCCACTAGGAGCTTGCTTATCCTCAGTTGAATGGTTGGGAAAACAAGATTAACCAATGTTTGTAAATATGAAAAAGACATGCGTAAGCCCTATCTAATACTAATACTGACGATCCCTAATTACATCGTACCATCATGCCTCTTCCTCGCCATCTTCATCATCTATGTGAACCTTGTCTAGTGAATCCAATATCTCGTCTTCCTCGTCGGTGTCAAGGCAATCATAGAGCTCTGCAGGGTACCTTCCTCTTCCGCCTGCCTTCTTGTAGAGATGCAGGACCAGGCCTTTCATCTCCTTGGTATCTTCCTCGCTGATTGTCCAGATATGCATAAGGCTTTCCCCAAATCTATGACATGGTTCATAGTTCTTATGGGCTGCGAAGTAAGTGAGCTGATAAAGCCTGCTGGATTCCAGGTTTGTGCATGTCTGTCTCAGATACGCAAAAAGCTCGCACCAGGATCCTCCTTCAGGGCGAACCTTAATGTCATATAGGTTGATAGCTCGCAGTTTCGGGGGTCCAATATATGTTGAGGCAGGAGTCAGCAAGTTTGTGAGTGATGGAATACTGGTCCAGATTCTTTCCAAAGATAGGTGGCGAAACCCGGCAAACCCGGAGGGTTTTCTCCACATATACTGGTCCAAATCCAGATAATGGGTTCCTGTGATGGATAGAGATTCGAGGTTTGAGCATGATGCGACGAATTTCCATAGCCCGTGTTCATTCTCTCTATTCGGGAATGCCATTTGCAAATTACTGGCGGGTACCTCGCCCGGCGTTCCAGTTCCATCAAATCTGGCACCGTTGGTTTCCTCATTGAACCCGTGGTCTTGCTGGTCATTCCCACCATTACCAGTTTGATCTTTAATCTTTATATAGAGATGCTTGAGTCTATCTCGGGAACTCTTAGTCATGCTTCCCACAAAGCGTTCCACGTCCCGTGTTGATGGAATCTCCAAGCGAAGATCTATCAAGTGCTGGAACGCAGTTGATTTCAGCCCATGTGCGATCGTACTAGCAATTTCATTGAGACCCTCTATATCGTAGCAGTGCGCATATTTATACGAATTAGACCAGTGGACACGCGAATAAGCTGTCGGGAAGGATATGGAGAAGGTTTCGATTCTTTCGAGCAAGTCAAAGAGCTTTTCTAGGAGCCAATGATGATCGGGTTTATCGTAGTGAGCCTGAATAGGGACCTCTTTTCTTTCCCTCTCCAGTATATCACATGACATTTGGTATTCTTCCACTGGCTGGTCGGCATTGAGCTCTGGCGGGTGTTTTCTATTAAATGTTCGTACGACCTGGATCTCCCGAATCGCCAGCTTTCTGATCATGCGGGCTGATGATGGAGCAAGTCTAGAATTTGCCTCAGGGTCACTTCTAGGCAGGCATGCCCTGACCATGTTTTCCAGCGACTTTTCAGAGTCAAAAGAGACCCACCACCTATGGTGCTCCCCCAACAAAGCTGAGACAGTCTCATTCCACTCATGAGAGACAAGACGCAAGGGGAGCAAGTACTTTAGGTTAGTAGACTGGCGGAAGAGCGGATTACCATAGTAGGGGTTTTGCCTGGCAAACATCTCAAAGTCCTCATCATCGACACCATCAATGTAGTTACTCAGCAAGGGGAAGAGATTACGTGGACTGGTCCAATCGAAACTTGACTGGGAGTACCATCGGTCCGGCTCTATGCACAAGAGATGCGACGCAATCTCATCTCTTATCTCTGTGGGAAGATGCATTTGCAAGAGTTGTACACCTTAATTCTTTCGCGTGCTTAGTGGAGGTTGCAACAGTTAGGCTGAAGTGAGGGGAACGGCAATTAGGCTCGTTGTCAGTGTGGGGTCGTCGAACGATTATTTTTGCTGAGGGGCTTCGCAACTGCAAGTGCTCAAACTGGGCAATACGCTATTTTTAGAGCGCAACCTTCTCCCCACTCTTTCGCTGAGCGTGGTGTACAGACGCGAATTGAGCACGGTGGCGATCTGCTTCAACAATATGCTGATTGTGCTAGTTACGCTGATTTCCAATGGCATAAAATTTATACTGTTTTATCCCCAGCCCACAACCATCACCCTTTTGTCATTTCAGTTGCGCAAAACCTGGTGTTGTTTGATAATCCAAGCAACCAAGAACAAGTCAACAATATGCATTCTCACCCATTGGCGGCTTCCAACTCAATATCAGTCACGTTGTTATTCAATAAAAAATCATTCGCTTTCTTTTTGCTTTTTTTTCTTCTTCTTTTTCTTCTTTTTCTTCTTCGTCTGCTTCGGCTCGCTCGCACTTGCAGCACTAATCTTTACTACTTTCACAGTTGCCTTTGTGACTTTATTTTGACGTTCCTTCTCGTCAGTACCTGTCTTGATTGAGTTCTTTGATTTCTTTGCAGTTAGTTGATTCACAGACGGCTTGGCTACCTCGCGTTGCTTCTTGTCCGTGGACGAGCATGCGTTGAAAGTACCCGCGGGATTCGGCTATCCATTATTATTAGCTCACTTACAGAAACTTGTTCAAGACAAGTCGACCTTTGGGTCCTTTGTCTTTCTCCAGTGTGGATTAACCACTCTGATCTTCCCAAAGCTTAATATCCACAAGTGAGCCATGTCGTGGGGCCACATCTCGTAACATATATTGGCGGATTCAGCTACAGCTGGATGGACTACTTGCACTCGAACCACACTGTGGCCTCCTATCTTTCCTGTGATTATCGGCTCCTCAAGTGTTTGATAATACGTCCCATTAGAAGGGTTGAACCGTTGCGGGGGCGGTTGCGAAAGCACAGTGACGATCTTGCCCAGAGAAATATACCAAGCAAAGGCAATAGAAGCGCCGTGGATGTATTTTGACCAATCTTTGGTCGTCTTCTTATGACGAGGGCATTGCGGGTCAGCTAGGTTCATTAGTGGGCCCATTGCTGTCGTCAGTGTTTGCATCCCGTGTGCATCTGCCCATTCCTGAGCCTGACTTCGTAGCATACCGCTCCATAGCACTTGTCGGTCCTGGGACCACACATTTCTGAATTGCTGATAGATTCGTTTCTCCTCCTCGGATGACAGATATTGGCGTAACATCACTTCAATGGCTGCTGAAGGATGGTTGCCATCCGGGTGGGTGTAAACTGATCCAGTCAAAGTGGCGTCACACCTCATGGCCATCAGCTATGTTGAACAACTTGATACGTCTGATGAATAAAGTATGGAAACATCACATGGTGGGAAGCAGAGCCATAAAAAAATTGAATTTCTTGGCATGATTAATCGTAAAAACGGTGTCGCCGTTCGCGTATCGCCGGAAAGCAAGCCAAAAATATGGGGTGAGGGGATGTGATGTGTGGTAGCTGATCGGCTCTCCCACCAGACATGTAAGACGTAATTTCGACGTCATTTGAAACCACTACCCAATTGCGCGCCCGCGACTCGGAGAGAAATATTTTATATCTCTTTTTTCAATTGGATGCCACGTTATGTTAGGACGAACCGAGTACGCTAATGTACATCTCAAGTCACCAATTGAAACAGCCCTCTGGCTTTTCACGATCTTGAGGGCTCTCAGCAAGCGACAAGACGGAAATCCCCTGAGATGCCCAGATTACGCAGTTAGACAGCCTACGTAGTGCATGTATGTTACTTTGCAGGCCCTTGTGGGGGCCACAGAAATAATGCACCGATAATTTCGACCTGTTTACCCACGGTAAATGCATTCCGTGCTTCTTTCCAGCGGTGCAACCAAATCAATCCACAATGAGCCGTATTTTCACATGTTCACGGGTAGAGAAGCCAGCGCGGCGCATCTTAGACAACAGGCCTTCTTTACAAAGTCAATTTTGATTCAGGATGACTGGCCAAGAGCCTTATCTCCGGTCGCTCCTTGATTGAGAACCAATGAGATATTTTTACTGAGGGACACAGGGCTGAAAACAAGGGCCCGCTTTTGATGCCCCTGACCGCGTACATGGCATCCCTGCGTTTTTAAGCCTAATTTTAATGCTCTGGCAATGCCGATAACGAGACCTTGGCGGTTCGACCTGCTTCTGATCAAGCAATTGAACAGCCGGTAGATTCCACGCTGGTGACGTAACGGCTCGCCCAAATTCGCCGTGATCGTGACGTTGTGAGCAAGGTTGAAATGGCCTGCTCGTCGCAAAACGCGCTGCCGCACGCGGACGAGAGCGCGTATTTTGCAGGGTGCCAAGACAAGCTGCGGCACTCCCGACACCCGTATTTGACGCGTCATCAAACTCAGCCCTGGCCATCCTTGCTCATGCCGGTTTGTGAACGGGCATCTCCGTATGTCCAACCAACATGACAATTCAAGATTGAATGCACCGACCGGCCAAATAGCATCCACCAATGAATTGAATAGGGCTCTATGACAATTGTCGTTGCTGTTAAAAAAGAGCAGCTTGCGAATGTGTTGGAACTGGAGCGTGGAACAAATCAATGTAAATTATCTCGCCATATCTCCATACACCAACGCTCTTCCGGATAAAATTGACTCAGTCTATAAACAATCATGTAACTCAAAGTTCCGTATTCCCAGTCATCGCTCTTTTTCTTCATAACCGTCGATTGTGAGGGTAAATGAGGCCATCATTCGTTGGGTATATGGGCCGCTCAATGTGCCGAAACGAAGAATGGTTTTAGTATCTGGGAGGTGGACCCCCAGGACCTCCAGGGCCATGATGGTGGTCACGGCGGTCGTCACCACCACCACAGCAGCAACAACAGCAGATGCAACAATCGCAACCGCCGCAATCGCAGCAGCAGTCGCAGCAGTCTTCGGGCCCCGGAATGCAGCCGCCGCGCATAGACATGACAGGTTCAGAAGACTAGTGAGAAAAGGTTAGCTTAAAGACTCTTGGTGGGTGAGGCAAAAACACGTACAGGTTGCTCGTCAACAACGGATTTGGGGGCACTGGCCTCCATGGCCTGCTGTTGCTGAGGGGGAACAACTTCCGGCATTTTGGTTGAAGATTTGTTATGAGGATGTAATTGATTGTGTTTGCGAGTAGAATACAGATCTTCAGAGGGAATTTAGGATGGAACGACAAGATGCCAGCCACGTCCTTACTTTATATTGTCGTGTGGCGGTGGCTTGTGGTGAGCTCACGTAGAGGCCTGCGTACGTGCGGTCCCAGTCAGTGGGCCAGTGGATTCTCCCATCCTTGCATTTCGCGCTGTGCACTCAATGCCAAGATTTGGCAACGGAAGTCGGCACATTAAACCTAAAAATAAGGGTCGAAATAGCCTCAGGTCATTGCAGAATTGAAACCAGGTTTGTGTCCCAGGGTATCATCGTGGTCAGGTCATGCAGGTGCAATGCAAGATGGACGGGATGAACTGTCACCAGTTAACTAGGTTCCTTTTCTGCAAAATCACATCAAATACGATTCTCATTGGTGAGGTCAGTGTGTCTTAGATGGAATTACGCGTACACCTGCCTCTAAAATAAAAAACACAGTACCAGGAGAATTATAAGAACAAATTAGTGTTCCCTAAGAGGCGAGTGCGATATTAGCCTGGATGTCAACAACTACGCGTATTGTACAAAGACGCACTGCCCGTTCCTGAAGCCACCTGCGCCCCGACCCACAGTCAAGGATGCCGCAAGCAGGCATGAAGCTCGGTAATCACTTTTGCACTGGTGCCCTGTAAAGGGAAGACGCAGCCCTAATCGATCCTTCTTTTATTAAACTGGCGACTGTGACTGGGATCCTTGCGGTCGGTGATTTAACTCCTCCCAGTTCGTCTCATCGTCTGCTGCTACAGAGTTGGTTTGCATTTTAATACCGCAAGACTCTAAAGGGGCCGTACTTGCATCATCGTCCGATCTCAATGTTCTACTTCTAGTCCAGCTCGACATGTGTCTCTCATGGTTGGTGCTCCCGTTGGCATAAGATGCGTGCGTAGAATCCTTCATCCATGGCAGGTGGGCGATGAATAAGCGGAACGCGGGCATGCAGACGCAAATGATTGCGACATCAATCTCGATGATCGACCACAGCGCAATGTCCTGGTAGTCCCAGGTCGGATTGTCGGAATTCTGGCTGAACTTGACCAGCGATCGAAGTCGGAGAATACTGACAATTGTTACGCTGAAATAGAATGTTAGTAACTGCGGCTCGTGTGGGGGATTTCCGGGGGCTCGTACAATACACCAACTGAAAACATCATCCCAGCGAAAAGCTTCTTCTTCCAGTCCAGGCGCAGATTCTTCAGTTGCCAAATTGGGATTGACAGTACCCACACATCAAGGACGATACTCAAGACGGCATTGGCCCAAGTAATGGCATTAAAGTCCAAGCATGTCCCGTCTGCCTCCTTGTCCCAGTTTGTCCAGAAGTAGCTCCTCGGTGAGCATTGGAAAATTGCCAGAAAGACAAACAGTATACCGCCAATGGTGCTCACGCAAACAGTGCCCCACAGCAGCCGGCGAACAGTGGTCGATGGGAAAAGGCGGAGGTAAAAGAACAGCAAGGAATTCTTGATGAGCGCGACTTGGAGGAAATACAGAATCTCCATGGACCAGAGGTGCTTCAAGAACATCTGGATGCTGTGAGGAGCCAAGGTCCACATGTCACGGCCCATCCCATTGGCTACTGTTCCGTAAATGGCGATCACTTGGATTGCGACAGCGCTAAGCCCGGTGGTCAAAGTGAGCCAATCATCAATGGTCAGGCCGCCCTTCCAATACTTTTTAAAGAAGAGTCGCTGTATGATGAACAGGCCAGAGATGACTGCCAAGGGACTGGAAATGGCTACGAAGTAGCCGCTTTTGTCACGGACTGGAGCTCCGCAAGTTGTCATGGTGACATTCTTGGCTCCTGAGAAATATTAGCAACCAAATTCACAACTAACAACGCTTGATAAGTCTTACGCAAGCCTTCAATAATGGTGCACTTGTCTGTCACGCAGCTTGATATTTGCTGCTGAACGGATTGGGTTGTACACAAACAAGTCACATTCTGACCCTTGCACGGTGCATTCGTCATGGCGGTTTCATAGCAACTGACCTAAAGAACTTCTTAACTCAAAATTCTAACAAGAAAAAAAATGCTCAAGTGATATTACATACCGCGCATGACGGAAGCCCCGCCATGATGGTTGTGTTCGAGGCCTGGGCCGCTGTCGCTCCCAAGACCATGGATAAGGCCAGGGCCTCGACCGGAGTGAACCTCATGGTGGCGTGTGAGTGGCGCAGAGCTAGGATGAACTTCGCATAAAAAGCCAATGGGGCAATGTTATTCTAGGAATAACAAGGACGAGTGGCTTTTTCGGAAAAGAGAGCAAAGTGTTGCGGAATTCGACGCATTGTCTGGTCAGTATCGAAGGATGCGATGTTATTATTTATCGACAACTCAATTCTTTAAGAGTCGCACAGACAGGGTTCGCTTCCAGAAATCTTCTCGAATATTTCCATGCAGGCACCTGGTTAGTGAGTGTCTTTGCTTTGTTTTTTTGCATCGGCGAGACGAGGCGGATCCGTGTGCCTTTTGTCGATCTCCAGCGCCAAGCAGAACATTTAGGAGTAATTGTCCCCATAGCCACGTGCGGGAGGTGTTGTCGATCATACATATATGCGCGTCTCAGCTTCGCTGACGCCGCGGGTTTGGGCATATTTGGCCGCGCTCTAGCGTAACGCCCACCTCCTTGGCGGCCGTGGGTGGCGAAGCCACTGCGAGGGCTCAGCCAATTGAACGTCCTGGGTGGCGCGCAACCCGCGAGCCAAATCGGCTTGGAGAAGCGCGTTGGCATCGCAAGGCGAGCTAGAGACGCGGGGTTTTGGCCACACGGGGCTTTTTGGGAGTCATCCCTTACATCACGAACGCGAGGGGGGGAGACGGAGCGTGGTGCCCGGCATGGCTGGTGAAATGATGCATGATGGCACGAGTGCGCAATGGAAGAGAGAGCCTTCAGATGGAGGAACCTGAGAAGCAAACACTCAAGTCTCACTTCGGTGGCAGCGAGGAGAAAATCTGAGCTACTCAAGATCAAGATTTCGGCGTGTCCCTGATCAAGCAGCTAATTTCCTCAACGTCCAGTCAATATCCCTTGTATCCTGGTGATGGTGTCTCAGCTGGACAGCTTAAAAGCAAATGCCCGATACCCTTACGAGGGACGATCTTCGCGCCCTACGGCAGAGCGGCAAGAATTGCCAACTCTGACGGTAGCATCGCTCTGCTGGCCTCAGGCATAGCTGGAAGCTAGAGATGATGCCCTATCAGCATTCGCAGTCCGAGATGTTGACGTGGCTTGTCTCACATGTTGCTTTTTTATATGCATTAACAATGGACGCGAGTGGTGAGGAGCCCCAAATCACGTGCAAGCTAGAAGCCGCGCTTGGCAGGATCACGGCTAGTCTTGGTCTAGTGTTTAGGTCAGATGAGGTCATTTTCCTGCGGGGATCTCGGGGTCTTGTCCGTTATTTTTATTATTTTTATTTTTTTATATTTTTCCCTTGGTAGGTTTCCCGGATTAGGAGTCCGTCAGAAGAGCCGCATGCTAGATTCCCACTCTTCAAGCCATGGCGAAAGGAGGAACCGCTTTGTCTCACAGGCTCGTGTTAGCGACGAACTTGTGGCTTTCCAGAATTTGCCACCCCATATGCGGGAGCGAGGGTCTGCGGATATCACTTTTACGTTATTTTGGCCTCTCATGGTGTCAGCCAATTAAATTAGCTTGGCTCACCACAACTCAAGCCAGTCCAGGTTGCGATGTGTCAGTAAATCACGGATATTGATGCCGATGCCTCATTCGTTTCATGTGAGCCACCCTTTCTTTTTATTGTGTTTTGTTTTGGGTGAGACGGTGAGTTCCCATGAGCCTGCCATTGACTTGTAGCCAGCTGGGTGGTGTATGTCTAGTCTTGATCCGATTCCTCATTATCCTTACGCATAGGATATATTAAAATAATAATACTTTTTAATACATGGAATGAATATCCTCCCCCGATGGGTAGATCTTGGCTCATTCAATGAAGGAGGCTTTTGGTGTGGATTCCATGCTCAGGGGTGGAGGCTCTCCTCTATAGCCAACATGATGGAGTATTCAGAGAACACAGGCCCTTCCTTACCATCACAGCGCGCATATTTCCATAACCTTCTGCTCGCCTCGACAAGATTAACAAGGTCCCTTTTGACAAGCTCGTGGTTGATGATGAAATCCCAGGCAGCGGCAGGGCTTAGCAGTCGATCACCCTTTCTCATCTCGGCATTACGAGGTGAAGGTCCTTTCTTTAGGGCTTCAGGAGTCATGCGATGTTGAAGATTGTTATTGTCGCAATACGCATTCATGGGATATAATGTTAGAGGGGCTGCGTCCCGTACGCTGGAGATATTTTGGAGAATCCCGTTCGGAAACATCATTGAACTGAACTCTGCCTTGGGTCGGCTGAATTCTTTCGAGGCATGTTTTCTGGCTGCCTCCTCTAGAAACGCAACCTTGGCCTCCAGGTCTTTGACATATTTCTCCTTTCTCTCACGAAAAGACCTTTGTCTATGAGAAAATACATCAGCAAAAGGTACATTAGAAACAAATGCCAAGTAAGAAATATAGGCTCAACCACGACATCTAGCCCATAGCTGATGAATTTCACAAACCAATTATGAAACTATTTTGAGTTGGAAAGAGTTGCTGGCGACGCCAAGACTTACGCAGCACGGTTCTGAGCCCTCCGTCGGGTTTGGGCGTCTGCTCCACTTTGGGCGCTAGTGCTCGCGTCGTGAGCCACTATTCCACTTTCTGATAATGGTCCTTGGGTGTTTCCTGCTTCATCCGTACCCCCAAGAGGGAAATTGTAGTGCGGTAATATCTCGCGTTCGTGATGGTCCAGGCTCCGATTATTTGGAAATGCAGAAGCATCAGGCAAGTACTGGTGCATCTCTTCAACGCTTAGTCCATCAGATAATGACGAGCCCAGGGGGTTGAATGAGTCCAGGCTATCAATGTCGAGGTCTGTGAAGTTATTGGTGGAATTCATCGTGATCGGGTTGTTGTATGTATGGAGCATGATGCAGCCGGTTGTTGAGGTCGAGTTGGTAATGCCTTCCGTTTAGTGGCAGAGCACGAGCAGAGATGAAAGCAATTCGAATTACAATATTGGTTGTCAACACTCGCTGAGTCCTATTAATATGTCAGTGCAACGCAAGTCACAGTCGCGTCGCATATTCGCTATACCCCTGTTGAGGCTGCCGGGTAAACATTTGACCTACCCAGGTGTCAGTGCAGCTTAGATGAGCATTAGAAAATGAGATACTGATGTTGAGGCACGGCAAATAATGTTTGCGATTGATCCGAATTACCGATCAGGCCCACCGGCAATGGACCACACTTAAAGCCCGAGCCCGACAATCAATCTATTATTCATCGATTCCATACAGCATAGTCTTGGCAATGGCGTGGCATACAGATTACGCGATGGGTCAGGAAGAAAACATGGAAGATGTCTAACCTAAAATACCAGTCAAGGAATGATCGCAGTTTGTCTATCATCATGACGACGCAAAGGAGGAGATGCCAAGCCAAATTGAAGGAGGGGGGGCAGCCGGTCAGGTAATGCAGACTAAAATTTTAGCATCACATGGCCTCATCCCTCCCAGCAAAGGCGTGGAAAATTCAACGGATGCGACAACAATATTGATGCTGTGGGAATTTGATCCACCAAACCGCCCATAACCCACATGGTCCGAGCCATGCCATAGCTTTGGGGGGGAGGGCGGTGAACAGCCTTATCTTTGGTAGCAATGTACTGGATAATGCGACTAAGATAGGACACGACATAGCAAAGGCTGATGATATATCTCTTCAGGTTGTCATCAAATCACGATTGGGATCCGGGATAGAGCTACAGATATTTACAAGCGGACATTTTACTTAAACACACACACACATCTTGCCATTAAGGGAGCTGTGAGTTAAGGAGAGGAGTGACAACAGCGGAAATGCAATCTCGGTACATCGTAAATAGCTCGCCGAAAGTAACGGACATATAACTCTAAAAAGTCGCCACTTTCCGAAAGAAGCACGTGGATTGAGTTTTGCTGTGGGGCAAAATATCCCCTTGAGTGCGGTAAGGCGTAAGGCTCCCTCCCGTTGGGTAACTGGCCATCGGAATAGCCAACCAAAAAATAAAAGTTCCATGTACTCAAGTTCTTCCCTAAACTCAGTAGAAATCAATGTCACTTGAATACCAGTGATCGGCAATCTAACCATACTTAGCAGTATATACAAATGGACATATATTTATTGGATAATCCCTGGATTGTCGCGAGTAGCAATTTGTACCTTGACCTGTGTGGTGGTGCTCGGTACGCGGATCCTTACCGCGCTCAAACGGATAATGGGGAAACCTCGGGACGAAAAATATCGGCATCCACTGGCCTATTTGGTATTCTTGGTCATAGTGGGGATGGGATAACAGGGGGCATCCCTCGACGCGCCGTTCTTTTTTTCTTCGGTCAGGATAGTCTTTGCTCAAGTAGATGTTATCCATAAAATTATGGGAGACATATAATAAATGAGTTTACTTCTTATGTTAGTTAAATATACAGTTCAGTCCCTGTATGTCTGTCACCTCATGACCTCGCCACACAACATTATTCCTCTGCCATCCATCCAACTTTACCTCAATCAAACAGAAGGGTGAAACAAAGAAGTGCTCTGCATGGCATATTCCAATCGGGTTTATGTTATTTACTGCATTTTTGGCCGTAAATATTGAATGCAAGCAATCTGTCACTCCAGCACGTCACTACCGGGTTGTATGATGATCAGCGGAAAAGTTGACTTTCCAGGTGAATCGTCGGTCCTTTACCAGAGCACTAATTTAAATCGACAAGATGTCTTAGTATATGATCAAAGCCAATAAGCTAAAATACTTTGTTTATTTCCCGGGCATCTAACTATTCTTTCAGACTAGATGAGGCTCCCTAACAATATCCAGGAATTTAGGACAAGTCTCCAGGGTAACAACATTTAGCTTTGTAGGATTAGTGTTGACCGACCAATAGGAGTGCCCTAGAGACACGACGCCAGCCACCCAAATCTATCCAAAGGCCCCACGTACAAGTCGCATCATTTTCAGTTCCAACCCTTGTCTCACCCGCCATCACGAGTGAAGCATGAATGCTGAAAGTGGGCGGTCGTGCATTACATGGCAAGCGTAATTGAATGGATTTATTTGGCCGGCTTTCTATTATGATAGACGTCAGGAATGATGTAAATGTGAGACTGATGCAACTGCGAGTGGACTGGAGAAGACTTCCCAACTAGTTCCTGTTCTAGTCCTTGATATGTGGTGTGTTGGGATATTATCAGGTGGCATGATGCGGCATCTCTCCGCTATTCTTAGTGGTAGCTTGGAATCGCTACGTCACCGTATCACTACCGGGCATGTGTAATGCCCCTCATTCAAAGGCGGGGCTGATAATCTAGCCTGATTTATTGCCAAGCCATTAATTACTCTGTACAATTCATCTACGCCATTCTCTCGAACCGCTGGTGGATTTCAACTCGCCCTAGCAATAATATTGTGTATCGAGTGATTTGTGCTAAACAAACCGAAGAGTAAAATGTGCAGTGCCTTCCGCCCTCTTCTTTGGATGCGCGGGGCTAAACGCGTGACATGATCAGATCACAAAAACGCGCATTCACTAAATTCGGCTACGATGAGCACGAACAAGGGATACCAGCATGATGACGCCTATGACACTGGAAAACTGCCAGTAGGCGATATCCACGTCCTGCATTATGAGCAGTACGGGAAGCCAGACGGCAAACCGGGTATTGGACACCGGGTTCTGTTTCTAATGCGACACTAACAGACTTACTAGTAATTTTCCTCCATGGCGGACCTGGAGGTTGTACTTCGAAGGCAAACACGGCGTTTTTTGACACAAAAGTCTACAGGGTCGTCCTGTTCGACCAGCGTGGAACCGGCAAGTCGACACCCTGGGCCGACATCCGTGAAAACACCACGCAGCACCTTGTCGCCGACATTGAGGCACTGCGTCAGCACCTGAACGTTACCAAGTGGCACATGGTATTTGGCGGCTCGTGGGGTTCTACTCTCGCCCTTGCCTACGCTGAAGCCCATCCCGAAGCGGTCGGCTCGCTGGTCTTGCGTGGCATCTTCCTGTGCAACAAGGCCGGCCTTGAATGGGGTTATACCGTGTCCGACGAATTCTTCCCAGAGGTGCAGGAGGAGTTTTTGGAGATTCTGACACCCGAGGAGCGCAAGGACCCTGAGAACTCGTACTACAAACGCATGCAGTCTGAGGACCCAGAAACACGGTTCGAGGCTGCAAAGAGATGGAACGCAAAGGAGAACCACATGAGCGAGGTGAACCCTCAGCCGGAGATGATTTCCAAGCTCGACAATAAGCACTGGTCGCTGCCCCATGCGCTCATCGAGGCTCATTACTTTTTGCACGATTGTTGGCTGGAGGAGGACCAGCTTATCAAGAATGCTGACAAGATCCAGCACATCCCCACAAGCATCGTGCACGGGAGACTGGATATGGTCTGCCCGCCGAGGCATGCGTGGGCTCTGCACAAAGTTCTGCCGCAGTCTAGGTTGGAGTTTATTAGCGGCGCGGGACATGCAGCTACAGAACCGGGAAACTTTAAGAGATTGGTTGAAATCTGCGACGAGTATGCCAACCTGTAGGGATACTAGTTCAGTTCTGGCAAGGCAGGGGCTGCGCAGGATACCTATTCCACTGTGATGGCGGTGGAGCAACACAAAAGCAGTTCATATCACTTCTGTAGCCTACCCTCAAGAAATATTTCCAAATTGACAAATGAAGTTTGATATTATACTGAAATGATGACCAATTTAATGATAATGGCTGCACCAAACGTATAGTTTTGGGGGACAAGTTAGCTTGGATATGGGCTGTATTATACAACTCCGGCCCACTCTGAGCTTACGATCTGAATTGACTATGCTAGATAATAATAGCCTAGAAACCCTGATTGGTGTAGTTCCCGCATGCAGGTTCATTATTAACCTGGCAGGGGTCTGAAGAGTATTCCTGTTTAGTTCTGTACGTAGAATGTTAATTTATATAGCATAAAGCTCCCGGGCTAGTCTCTGGTGTTGAGAGAGCTCGAAACAGACATGCAATGGCCATGTTGAAAGGTTTCGCGAAGGCTTCGTCTTTTCTGAAATTCATAGATCACGCAGGAGTACATCCCACCCCCGTTTGAGCTACGCGAAGACCTATGGAACTCCCACACACTCTGAAGTCCTGGGCCCATACTACCAACAACAACACATATTTTTGACGCAAGACCTTGAATCGTTTTGAAATGGCCTACCTAAGAGTATCAAATTTGCGAAAGAACGCAGGTTGAGCAGCAAGACATGGATGAAAGAAATCGAAGCTGAGGGCAACCTAACTTTGGTCCTGATACTTGAAGAATTCGACAAATCACCGGGGAAACTAGTTACGGTACACCAATTTGTTTGATCAGTCAGTATGTGTGTGGAAGCTTTCCTGAAGCAGGTGACTGGAGATAAAGTTGCTTTCGATGTCGATTTCATGGTGGAAATTGGCGGGGCTGTGACGAGGCTGATTAAAGGTGCTTTGAGCATTGCCGATAATCATGCCAGTTGCTGTCAAGACCGTTATCGGGCTCTAAGCGAAAAATACATACCACTTCCGTCCTTAGTAGGGATGGGATTGTGTTGTGATGATGGGCTTCTCGGAATGTTGGGGTTTTCCAAAATATATTTGTATGGCAGGCCGTACTAAATCGAGAGCTTGATTGGGGTGGTGTCGTTGTTGATGGGGCCATCTTTAATAGGCGTAGACGCCGTATAAAATGTATGAGAGAATATTGCTAGCGCAAATACGAAATTGCCAATTGCGACGTTGTTCTGCTAGGCCCAAATGTGGAAAATGTTGGGGGCACCGAAAGTGGTCTGACTCCCGACGGGATTTGCTAACAGGATCGGAGCGCGCGAATGGGGTCGTTGGGGCATTGCGACGCTGCAATGTCGATCTTGAGGGCCCAAAGTGACACAGAATTTGTGGGCGTGATCGGAAATAACGTGCGACGACCCTTTTTTCCCATCGCGTATTCGCGTTTAAGCTTGTCCCTGGCCCCGGCGTCCTCGCTCCTCATGATGTGCTTAAATTAACATGCCATTTTTGCGGTCAACCCTATCGTGCGTACGATCCATGAGATCATGGCATCAGGAGACCCCTATTTGACTGCCCCCCAGAGTATTTATCGAGTTGCACATCTCTGTCCACGCAAGCACCCCCCCTTCGGCATTTCGATCGATCACGATATTCCTCTCCTCGGCACGGCATAGGAACGCACACGCTCTGGCACCTAACGATGGCCGATATCAACACCCATGACGCAAGACGCACAGTCCAAAAGGCCCCGATATTCGATCCGATGGGCGCCAAGCCGGAGGGCGATGCCGATCACGGCTCGCCAGACGCGCCTTCGTATATTTACAGCAGCACAGTCGGGAATAGAACGGCTGTCCGGCGGGCCAGAAGAAAGGCGGATAGTGCATGGAAGCTTTATGTGGACTGGATGAACCAGAACCAGATAAGTATGTGATTTTATTCTTTCATGAGGGTATGATGGCATATGTGGGGGCCTCACACACCCTCCGCAAAGTTCATGTTTACAACGGTTTAGCTAACAATATTTCACCAGAACTCGCATTTAGTCTTCTCGCCTTGCTCGTCGCTGCTCACCTTGTACCCAATATCAAACCTCACACGACCAAGTTTATCACCCTGTCGTATTGGAACCCACTCTCCGAAAAATACAGTAATGGCGTCGACGATGTATACCTCGTCGCGTACCTGATGGTATGCTTCACTGGCGCACGCGCCGTGGCGATGAAATATGCTCTGGTCGGCCTCGCCAAGGGACTTGGGATCAAGAAGGCCAAAGCGATAGCTCGCTTCAGCGATCAGTCTGCATTGCTGTGCTACTATGCCGTGTCCTGGACTCTGGGCATGGTACATGACCCCACTGCCCTTCCTGCTTTCATTGCGAAAGGCTAACATTTGATTTAGTACATTTACTACAACTCTTCCTATTGGCTTAATCTAAAAGAGCTTTGGACCGATTGGCCAACCCGCGAACTCGAAGGCCTGACCAAGCTTTACATCTTGGCCCAACTCGCCTTCTACCTTCACCAAACAATCATCATATCAATCGAGGAACACGGAAAGGACTACTGGAAAATGATGGTCCACCACTTTGTTACATCGGGCCTGATATATTCATGCTACATGTATCACCAGACCAAAGTCGGCAACGTAATCTTGGTAATTATGGACTTTGTGGATATCATCCTTCCCGTGAGTAACTACAACTCCGTCTTCGTGGTAGATGTTGCTGACCATTTAAGCTCGCCAAATGCTTGAAATACATTGGCTTCAAGACGGTTTGCGACGTCATGTTTGGCGTCTTCCTGGTATCTTGGATAGCCACCCGCCATGTCGCGTATTCATTGGTATGCTGGTCCATCTACGCCGACATTCCGAAAATAATTGGCGAGAGCTGCTGGAGGGGCTCTAGCCAGGAGTTAATGGGACCGATTCTTCGACCAGCAGGATACGGCTACTTGCTGGAACCATTTTCCGACTCGAAAGGCTTGGTCTGCTTTGGCCATCTCCACAAATGGCTGTTTCTCTTCCCGTTGCTCATACTGCAAGTTTTGAATTTTATTTGGCTTGGAATGATTGCCCGAATAGCTTTGAGAGTTATTCGCAAACAGGGCGCTGAGGATACCCGCAGCGACGACGAGGAGCCGGAGAAGGAATAATGAACATTTACGATCTGTTGCACTTATACCCTATTTTTGTCTAAACCTACTATAAACTATAACTTCACTAATGCATATCTACCGCTAGTCCAAGACTTTGAACTTTCGGCTGGATCATAATAATAGCTAATGCAAAGGAGAACTGCGAATAAATACTTTGAGAATGCCTTGAAGAATGAATGCTGCCAATGAAAGTGCATGTCCCAAGGAATACACGGGAACACTTGATATTATGCTGCAAGTACGGATAATATGAACCTTGGCATTTCTCCGTAAAATGTTCTGTGGAATTCCATCGTTTGGAAATTGAATTCCGAGAGATCTCGCTGACACTATCCGTTAGATATTGGACAAGAGATAAAATGATGTGCTCATGGAACTATATAGTAGAACAATACCGTTATATACTATCCAAATGCCGCATCCCCGAAAGGCGAAGTAGTCGCTTTAGAGATTTTCACCAGCCGTTTGAAATATCGTTTTGAACTTATCCGGTATATCATACTTGCCCAGGACCAGCTCCACAAGCTTCAGGCCCTGGGAATCATTAAAGGTCTTGTCATCCAATAGCTCCTCCAACTGACCCCACGTCTCTATTTTATGACGAGCTACAGGATAATCTTCTGATGCACCGAAAAAGGTGGCCGCCTCAAGATATCGCCACGGGGCGAGATCGTTGTAGGGTTCGTCTAGGCCGTGGATGAGGCGCTCGTACGCATATCCCTGGTTTTGAACGATGAATATGGTGACGTCCAGTCGCTCGCGTATTATGCTGCTGATCTCTTGCACTGTCATCTGGATATTGCCATCCCCCTCGATGAGTATTGTACGTGGTCCTCTTTTCGCACCGTTGTCGCTGCGGTTAGCGCAGGCAACACCTAATGCGGCGGGAAGCATGTGCCCGATGGAAAACCACATGCCAGAGGCGACGACACGAGCGCCCTTGGGTAGAAAAAAGTCACGACCTCCAATTATTGGCGTTGCGTTTCCAAGGATTATGACGTCGTCGGGCTTCAGAAACCTGTTGAGACGTTGATAAAGCCCTGTTTGGGTGATTGGTTCCATGACCTCGCTGTCATTGATGGGTGGCTGGTCTATTGCTGTCACCTTTTGACCGTCTGATCGCAAAAGACTTTCAGGATGTTTCATGGTCTTGGCGTTCACATTTAATTGGCGGACGTGCCTTAGCTTTTCTGTCACCATCTTGTCAAGAACCATGCTGCTGTCTACAGCGACATCATCAATGAAGTCTTTCCCCACTATTACCATATTAGTATGACCTGGAACTGTTTTCCATCCCACCGTTTGCGTGTCAGAAAACATGGGACCGAAGGCGATGATGAGATCGGCCGACCGTACGTAAGCCATGGTATCGATCTGTCCCACTGGCCCCGAGTGCACTCCATAGTAATTGATGAGATCATTGGACACCATGCCGGCGCCCGAAGGCATGCAGAGCGTGGGTACTCCGGACTCCTCAACTAGCTTTTCGATTTGGTGTTTAAGGTGATCGATTCCCATGCCGCGGTCGACGAGTAACAGGGGCCTCTTTGCGGCCAACAACCGCTGTAGCAGTATATCCGCCTGTTCCTCGGCTATCCGGCTATTAGATGTTTCAGGCCTTTGATTGTTGCTTTCTTGGAGCCTTTTTGAGCCATCTTTGACCTCAACATTAACCATGTGACTGGGGAGTTCAACGTAAGCTGGTCGACTGAGCCTTTTGGCCTCTGCAATCACCCAATCCACCATCTCTGGCGCCGTCTCGGCATCCTGCAGCTTCACTTGCGCTGCTGTGACCTTGGCCGCCATCTCGGAAAACACGTCCAGTCTGTCCTGATCGGCCAAGCTGTGATGCACAAACCTGCAGTGCTGTGACGCCGATGCTTTCAACAGATGGCTGGACGGCGTGCCCACGATGTGCACAACGGGAACATGTTCGGCGTAGCTACCTGCGATGGCGTTCAGGGCCGAAAGCTCACCGACGCCGTAGGTTGTGAGCAAGGCACCGAGACCTCGGATACGCGCGTACCCATCGGCCGCGTACCCCGCGTTCAGTTCGTTGCAGTTGCCAACCCAACGCAGCCCCGAGAGAGCCGGCTTCACATGGTCCAGCGCTTTGAGGGTAAAGTCCCCCGGCACGCCAAACAGGGTATTGACATTATTCTGTGAGAGGCGGGTGAAAAGGTACCGTGCAACGGTCGTCGCCGGCATTGTCCTGGCTGCTACCATGGTGTTGAGAGCGCAGCGTTGCAACCATTCCCATTCTTCCCCGCAGTAATGTTGGGATGATATCAGCGCGTCTGACAGCATCGGCCCCACAACTTGACGGAGGGATTATTTAATCATTGCGTGTTGGTTGTCCCACGATGCGTTTCAAGGCGATAAGTGATGGGCAACCAGGGGCTATGTAACGTTTTCTGCTATTTCTCCACCGAGCGCCCCCTGTCACCACTGATTGGTTTCATACAGCGCTGATTCGGACGATCTTTTTTCTAATCTAAACATGTCACACTGAGATGATTATCATTAAATGTGCTAAATGTTGGCGGAGTATGCACTCGCTTTTGCTGGTGCAACCGTAATTTGAGAGCGCTTTTGCTCTGGTTGGTACATTCTGAAACGAGGCCCGAGGTATTATGATTCATATGGGGTATCTAAGAAAATAGTTGAAACCATTCAATTGAACTTAGTTGCTTTAATATTAGAGGCACTGTGTGCAGTGATATCACTCGATATAATAATAAATGGCGGCGCCCATAGAAACGAAATGCCATAGAAGTGATGAAGTTAGAGGCCGAACCTTCGGTAGGAAAATAGGAAAATATAAAACAAGTCAAATTCTTTTAATTTTTGTATTAACCAATATAGTTCCGAGTGCTTTCTGAACCTTGGTACATGTTAAGCGTTTTCCCGCATCTAGCATGAAACAATACTCAGAGTTAAAGCTTGACAATACTTTGATGTGTAACCAGGCGCCACAAATCCTATCCTTTGGTACACAATGTTGCTGTTTGTCTCCGGGATATTGCACACAACTGGTTGGCTGCGCCCTACTGTCTGGGCCGGCCATCTTGATGTACATTTGAAGTTTCCCTGATTGATCTCACAGATGAGATTTTGGCTTGCATCGGTAAAGTATCTTGTAAAGTCCAGTATAGCGACCCCATCTTCGCCAGCAAGGTGAAGGGTGTAGTCCGAAGTACTGTACGCAAAAACTGGACCAGCATATTTGCTATCCTTGTTTGCACCGATAAATAGAAAGCCGTACTGACCGTTCTCGTCGGTCAGGGAAAATTTACTGCCACCCCCCTTGGCCACCATGGAGTAGCTGAAGTGATACTGTGAATCCGACACGCTGAGCTCATCATTCGTGGAGGCGTCGGCTATATGGAAACATGTTTGTGTTGGAGCAGCGAACTCGGTCCAAGTACTCCCAGCAGTGTATGTTGAAAGCTTGGACACTACCACTGTGGTAGGTGGGATCGTGATGGTATTTGTGACTGTCTTGGATACCGTCACACGTTTGGTATTCGTGATAGTACGTGTTGCCAAGGTGATAGTATTTGGCTTGACCCCTAAATTGGAACATGCGATGGAGTATTGTTTGCCATTGCACTGCTTGCGAGCATAGCTCGGTATCTTGGTAGGTTTTGAAGAGAACGGACATTTTGGACCAGCGCGCTTGTCATTTGCACTCCTTGTAGGAGCATGGATCGTTGAAGTGAACGTAGCAGCTACCCAGATCACCGCTGATGTCGTTATCGTAGTTGGAGCGCCAAAGGAGGAGACATTTATGGTGACTGTACGCGTTGATATTTTAGTTATGGTTTTTGTTCTATTTACAAATTAGTATGCCTTCAGCCTGAGTTTCATACACTCACGTCGGACAAGGTGTAACAGTGGCACGTAAGCCCAATGAACAATCGACCTTAGGTTTGGCACCTTTTTCTACCTGTAAATAAAATCAGAGATCAGAATATATAATCTAGGTCGTGTATGCAGTATACTTACAGCCTTGCGACATGGCGACTTCCCTGCTCTATCGAGTAGCTCAGGTGTTGCACTTGCAAAGAGTGCAAAAGTATACGTTAAGAGAAAAGATAGAAGCATGTTATTAGATTACAAGAATCATGACAAGACCTGAGCTAGTTGTTCATCTCTTGTGGACAGAGATTCGCTAATTTATATCTGTCTTTAGTTAAAATGTTAGCATTTGAGGCTTATATGGGTGGGTCTCTGCAGAACCCATGTGCGTTGGGGGGTATCATGATACGTAAAAGGGTATAGCGATTTAGTGTGTAGCTAGAGCTGGCAAAAAGGCGCGTAGAGTCTTAATTGCGCTCCAGGCTTCGCTCGGAAGAAATGCTCAGCTCCATTACTCTATAGGGTGAATCTTATCCTGAAGTTAGATCTGTGTGCGATTCATGTTTGGCATGTCAAATGCTACTGTGGCGTCGAGATATTAACGAGTCTTGTACTGGGAATGTAGCTGAATGCGGGTCAAATGACTCGGAACAAACGACTAGCAAAAACGACAAGCAACCTCGGCAAAGTATCATTTTTATCCAGATCATCTAATTTTGGTGGCGGACCCAATCATTGTGCACTAAGATGTTTAGCCAGCAAGACCATTGCCAGTTCTGTTAAACGAGACTTGGGGTCAAAGAGGTAGTTGGTAGTGCAGCCAATTGCACGAGTTCGTCTTTCACGGAGTCGGTCTACCTCCAATAAAACGATCGACAGAATTGAAAGGTCCGAAGTGGGTCGCACAAATGGCACGCCAGAGCACGCGTCAATGGAGAGACACAGATAATCTGACGAGAAGAGTCAAGAACTCGACATTTCAATTGTGTCTAATCCCGGTTCGAGTTTATATTGTATTTATGATGGTAGGATAAAGAAAAGGGACCTAACATTTATGACAACTTAATGAGGTCAGAAGAAGGTCTAACTGTTGAAGTCTGCTCTGGGGGTTCATGTGGCAATGCATGATCTGGGGACTGGACTGGCTCCAAGTTGGATTCGCGCAAAGGTCTCGAAAACGTCAGAAAATAACAGAGGAAACACAACAGATAAAAAATAAAATAGAGAGAATGAAGATTTATCCTTCCGAGAACGAAAGGAGCGATGAAGCAAAGGCCAAACAAATTGTTCTTGTGTGGCGCAACGCGAACGAACGCGCAAAAACGCGGCAAGTGGAGATCAATGGATTCGGGAAAACAACACAGCCGCTGCGATCGCCAAGTCCAGCCGCCCTACCCGGTAGCTGCAGCATGGTTTTGAAGAGGCGCGTTGATGATTCTACGGGCGGGAAACCAGAGTCGTAGTAGCTAACATAACACACAACCTATAACAAAGTTACTGTACAAAAATTCATAAACTCAATTTAAAAGAATTTATTGTTGTCGATGACGGGTACCCATGGAGGACTCGTTCATTCTCACACCGACTTCATTACATGGGAGGCCTGAGAGAAAACCATTTTCCCAAAAGCAGCGCTCGCGCCGCAAATAAACACCCCCCCCCAAGGGCTAGAATTCCAGCAAGGAGACCCCCTAGTGCTTGGGTTCCCATTTTCTCAACCATGGTGCCACTAGTAGGTATCGAGATCAGCAGGGCAAAGCTGATGACAAAGTTTACAGTCCCTTGTAGAGTTAGCTAGGTCTCAAGTCATTCAGACATCAGTTGCTTACCATAATATCGTCCATAGTCTTTCGCCTCACACGTTTTACCCACACAAACTAGTCACTGTCAGACCTAATTCGGTTCAAGTTCAGTGTAACTCACCTGGCGCCATCGACAGGAAGGAACCGGTGCAGAATCCCCATAGGGCGGAGAATGCATATAGAACAGAACTGTCCCTGCCGAAAGGTATAAACAAGGTTCCCAAGAAGACCAAGCTCATGGCAATCATAAACAGCAAGACGTTGAAATGTCCTATTTTATCACCGATCATTCCCGGAATAACCCGACCAAATGCCGAAGTGCCACCAATGATGGAGACCAGTGTGTAGCCTGTCTCTGCAGATAAGCCGGCCTCTACCGCGAACGCTGGCAGTAAGCCGCCGATTCCATAAATGACATATTGAAAAGTAAAATAAACAACTGATACAAGAGAGAACTCAGGAGTCTTAAAGGCTGTAAAGTTCAACAGCGCAAGCCTGCCTTTAGTTGGTCGATGCTCGGGGGGAGTGATTATGCGAATAAGTCGAGTGTACGGAATGAAGCAAAAGACCGCCGGCGTCAAAATCCCGAGGATGACAAAGGCTAATATTCTCATAGACCAGGCCCAGCCCAGCTTCGGCAGCAGTGACCGAAGCATAATTGGGAAGATAACAGTTCCTATCGATGACCCAGATAGGGTCAAACCTATGGCCATGCCTCTCTTACGGAGAAAGAGTTTTCCAACGACGGCAACGCCAATGGTACCGGCGACGGCAGTTACCAAGCCTCCAAAAATACCAAAGCAGAGCATGAATTGCCAGTAAGTCTTGCACTCCGCAACTATTAAGAACAAAGCAACACTGCCAAGGGTGCCAATGACACTCAAGACGCGAGGCCCATGCTGGTCAAGAATTGGGCCAACTTGGATCGAAGCCAGCATACTCAGGAACATGTACATGCCCATAATCCACCCAACTTCGCCAGCAGTGTAGTCGCGAAGTTGATTCAATTGGAGATAAGACTGAAAGGTTCCAATGGATTGCATCATGCCTGGGAGGCGTTAGATTCTGTGATTCATGTCTTGTATACACTTACCAAAGGTTGGCATGACAAATAGAAAGCTTCCGAGCACGCAAGTCCATGCTGCGAGACTTGACTCGATATCCACAGTCGAGGCTGACTCGGAGTTTGATTCTGATTCTGAGCCGGTATCGGGGATAGCAGCCGGCGGCGGAGCCGCAAATGTCTCGAGCTGTGTCTCGGTAGGGGACATGATCACTGGATGTTTTCCAACACCCCAAAATAGTCTTGCAAATTAACGGGACGGGGGGGTTGTAAAATTTGCATCTTGAACATGTGTTGAACGCTTATAAACCCCGAAGCCCCGCGGCGTCGAGAAGGCGGGGCCATGTCAATGAAGGGCGCTTCATGTGCTAATTCTGCCAGACGATCACGCCAAGAGGTGACTGACTAATGGCAGAGAGCAGGGGCTGCTCAAGATTAATCGTGAGTGGAGAGCTCATCATCCTTGCCAATCGTCTCCATCTGTACCACGTGGGCTAGTCACTCTCTAGTTACTACCCCAGACAGTTGTACTTTGAGTATAATATCGGTCAAGCTCACCGAATATATTTTGAGCGGCGGAAAACTTCCTGGTAGGTCATGGGACGGGTGTGGGGCCCAGTCAGGTCGGGATATCGTAGACAGATTTGGTATAATTTCTCCGACCCCGCTTCCGAATCCCCATGGGGCAATTCGAGCTTCACCGTCACCTGGTCGGTGTGGATGCTTGGTAACCAGGTGCCGAATGACTGGTTGATATTAACTGCGTCCGGCTGTTGTGGTGGGTATGGCTAAACTCTGTTCAATCTTTTTGAAGGATTGCAGACGTTGGTGCGACCGTGAGCGCTGTATCTTGAAATGGATGCGATCGCTGACATGATTCTGGTACAAGGTGGGAACTTGTGTCTTTGCTCTGATGATATCGTCAATAGCTTGACTCGGCGGAGCTGGGTGACCGTCGCCGGGACCTGGCTCATCTGGGGAGTACCAGCAGGGTCCAACTGGCATGGTTCACTAGCCGGTTGGATCTGATAGCATGCCATAGGCTTAGTCGATAGCTAAATGCGACGGGATGACCGCGTGAAGTATTCAACTGGTCGATGAACATGACCAAATGCTGGGGTATATCATGTCTCGCCTGGGGTGTGACGTGGGGAATCGGTGTGCGGTGAGCAATATATTACACAGGCACGTGTATGGTGGGGAGGTCTCTACAGGTAGAATGCAATCCAAAGCAACCGAGTCATTTCTCACTGTTTCCCACTTTGGAGTAAATGATACGGCTCAGGAGCAGCTGTATAACGACCTTATGCTTATCATTAGATGTCTATAAGAGTAATATAAAAATGAGTTTCCAGGCTCTAGTATCGGCGACTTTAATTGTCAAGAAGTTTTCTATTTAGAAAATAATAATTTGGAAAGTCTGCGCAATATTTCCAACTTCTCGGTTCTCTAATCGCAGTACATGCCTATAGATAATCTACGGTTAGGACCCGATTCAGCTAGAAAAAGGGAGGTGTGGGGTGAACTTACGCATCCATAATCTTGGTGGGATCCGCCATGGCAACCACGGTTCCATATCGAACATTCTGAAGGCTATAAAGCGTTAGGGATCCTGTGAGTGATTGTGGTGGTTGTTAATCGAGGCAAAGCAACTCACACAAAGCCGTCACGGCCTTCATTTCGTCCAATATACCATTCCTGCTGTCTCTTCTCGTCCGTGCCGGTACGACGGGTAGGGGTAACAGCAGTCTTGCCGTCTTGCCACTCCATGTACCGGCCACCATTTGTGATCAACCAAGGCGATGTACGATCCGCGGGGTTGGCCTTTAGCAACTTGATTCTCTGGTTACAATTTTGAAGACTGAAGGTGAAGCCGTGGGCCCTGGTCGCGTTATCTGATTCCTCGTATTAGTAAAATATCCAAGTGTGACAGCATTATGCCACTTACCGGCAGCAAGATCAAGAGAGTAACAAGGCTCCACCATGAGACGGATCCAAGCGAATCGGTCATGGCAAGCGGGGTCAAGATTGTTCTTAGCCTCAAGGGGCTTTGTTGCTTCCACGAGTTGCTGCTCCAATTCTTTGACTCTGTTGTCTAGGGCGGTGGCACGGCCATTGTTAGTCTGTGCGAGCTGGTCCAATTCCTTGACCTTGTTCTCCAAAACTGCGGTTCGGCCGTTGTCAACTTGGGCGAGCTGTACTTGATCAGAGAGTAAGCATGGCTTGGACTCGACTGCCGCTGAAGCTCTGACTGGCCCCTTCTCGGTGCTCTTGAAGAAAATGACACCTGTCTTGGTAACACCGTTCCAAGGATCCTCGATGCTTAGTAACTCAGTGGAGAGAGTAGCTCGGCGGGCCTCGCCCTGACCAGAATAGTATTCTCGACGAATCTGGTCTTCTACACCTTTGAGGCGAGACTCATCATTCACAACCTTGCCGCCATATACAACCGCCACAATTGACCACGAGTCCCTGGCCCACGGACGAGCCTGCACCTCGGTGTTCAGTGACGCTGAGGTAACTTCGATTGTATCTAGCGAGTTCTTGTTGTAGTTGGCAGAGCAGATGCGCATCGGCCCAGTCCCATACTGGTAGATGAACGAAAGACTCTTGGCGTAGGTTCCTGGAAGGTCCTTGTATACTGGACTTTGGGCCAGGTTGTTGATCTCGCTGACAGCGATCCTCAGGGTGTTGTCACTACTGACCATGTCTTGAAGTGTCTGGGTTACGTCTTGAATGCCACAGACGGCGGACACGATCTTCAACTTCTTAGGATCAATGCCATCACCAATCTTGGAAACATCACCTTCGGGAGGTGGGGGAAACAAGGCAGCAGCTGCGGCAGTACTGTTTGTGTCCTGCTGGTCCGCGACTTCGGGGCTTGTCATCGTCGGCAAGATGTCAGCCCAAATTTCTGGTGCGATAAGAGAACCAAGATCTATCTTGATAGTCTCTGTCTCGGGCTTTGTCGGGGTGGGGGGCTTTTTGCTGGTTCTGGTTGTGTTGTCGACTCCTTCCTCACCACCTGCATATTCAACCCAGTCGTGGCCCGAGCTACTGACGGGCTGTTCGTCGTAAACAGTGGACTCAGGAGATGCTGCGATGGCCTCCTCCACAATCTGGCGGACCAGCTTGCTTTTGGAAATGGTATCGAAGCTGTTTTGCTTGGACAGAAGCTCGGGGTTGCGTGATAGGGCGTTGACCTGTCAAAGTGTCAGAGTCACTCATTTGTGAGGTTAATTGCCAAACTTACCACTGCAACAATCTTGTTCATTTCAGTGCGCAAAGCAGTGCGAACTGCCACTAGTGTGCCGGTGTGGATCGGAATGGCCTTGGGCTTCAGGGCCTTGGCTACGTTGCATTAGAAAGGGCGCATCAGTGGAAACAAATTACTTACTGTAGTGTTCACCATGTGAAATGATGTCTTGAACCTTCTTCACCAGTTGCTTGTACTCCATGTAGTTATTGAAGAGCTCTGCGGTGTAAGAAATGACGGCATCGTACTCAAGCGGCCTTAGGCTAAGTGAAGTAGCCCAAACATTGAAGCTTCGGTTTGCCTTGTACTTGGTAAGGATGGCCCTGGAGAAGTGTCAGTATGGATATGATGGCGCATTAGAGGCAGCCATACCATGTCTTCTGTGGGGTCTGGGCGACATTGGCAGGGAATGCAGCGGCCGCCTCGTAGACAGAGTTGACATCCCAAGTGGTCTTCGAATCCTTGATCTGACCTCCACCCATCCAATTCACCGCAACGGTGACTTCGCTCTCACTGAGGGCGCTAGAGTTAGAGAGGTTAGACAGCGAATACGAGTCCATCGAAAAATCGTCCGCGGCTTCCGTGGTCTTGGTCAACTTTTTGATCCTAGACTAGTCAACTTTGCTGCTTGGAGATCAAGATGCTGAAATACTCACGATCGAACCACGCTGTGCTTCTTGCTACGATCAAGACTGCGCATGGAAATAATACTGCTGAATTCACCACCTTGGATGAAACCTTATCAAAGTCAGGTAGTGTCATCAACGGGAAACTCTTGTGCATACCGGAGATGTAACAATCGCCAAAGGCATTGTTGAATTCCGCAGTCCCCGGCTTGATGCCCTCGATTCTCTTGAACTGGGCGGTGTCTTTCACGGTTGTCGTCTGATTGACAACCTGAACAGAGACGACCAGGTTAATATCGGAGGCTTTGATCTTGTCCTCATCAATGGTGTTGCTGTTTCCAGCTACTTCGATAGTTCCTCTCTTGATGGCTGCGCTATAGGAAATATTCATGGAGCTGACAATGTCGGATAAACGCTCAACAAACTTGGACGAGTATGTAACAACCTGCGAAGGGTTCTCAACCTTCACCTTGTCATCATTCGTGACTTCGACGGCCCCATCAATGCACATGGTCTGAGTGTAGGAGTTGAACCCCATGCCCTGTCAATGGTTAGCTGTCTGTCTTTTTGTTATGGTCAACATGACTGACCAATCGCATGGAGTCATTGTATGGTGCCAGCATAAGTGCCATTTTGATGATTTTCTTTAAACGAAGCTCGCACGAGAAGAGATGAAGAATGCGGAATGTGAAGATGAGAGAATGAGGAGGTGCGAGTGAGATGTCTTATTGATCTTGCTGGGAGCCTTTGAGGAGTTGATAAGGGTATATCGTGACCCTAGTCGCGACCGAACGATACTTTTTACCGACAGAGTATTCTTCTCGGAGATCAATAGTCTGTTTGTTAGTGCTGTGGATTCAGCCAGCCGCAGAATGGCCATTGATGCATTTCAATTTGTTACGGGCTTTGCCGATGCTGACGATATGGGACCACCCCAGCCACATGATGGATTCATGGTGGTCTAGAAACCCATCGCCGGTGATATACGACAGGTTGTGAGACAACTATTGTCACCGGAGTCTGCGGCTCGAAATCTAGAACGACAACATCAACATCACATTATCCAAGCTTCCCAATAGTACGGGTTGGTCACAGTCGGAACGGACCGTCGCGGACACCATTATCCAATAGATTCGCGCCAAATATCCGGCCTATTGAAGCTGATGTCTCATCCCTTGTAGCTCGGCTCCTGAAAAGGCTTCGGCATAACTATTGTGGGGGTGTCCGGGTGAGCTTTTAGCGCGCCAAATCAATAGTCTCGGGGCAGTTCAGCACACCCAGCCAGCCACTGAGAAATGCGGTGATGCTGTAACCGAGATGGCTTCGAACGAACGACAGCCGGGGTCGAAGAAAGTGGGCTCGGTAGTACTCAAGCCTATCGCTTCGTGGTGCCACTGCCGAAAATGCGGGGTGGGGATGTGATAGTTGCCGCCACACGGATTCTGGGCTCAAGGAGGCGCGCTGTGGCGTTCGTTTAACTTAGTGGTAAACTCGACGGCAGGCTGAAGTTGAGACACAAGCCCAAAGCTTTGTGATAAGTAACTAATTGAAATGCTGACCACAAGAATCTAGTAGAAGCAGATTATGCCCAATACAACGTCTATTCCATCGCCTTTGACCACATCCTATTCATCATCCTGATCTCATCCTTCATCTTCTTTCCCAGGCTTTGTTTCATATTCTCGCTGCAGTCACAATCTATCTTTCATCATGGATGCCACCATGGATGCCACTTCAACACCTAAGCAAAGTTCTGGGACTGATGCAACCCAACCAAAAGAAGAGTCTGGTACCACCCAGCCCAAACAGCCGCAGAATCCCGAGAATAAGACTGATGCCGCCGAGACAAAGCAACCAGCCGCAGCACCAGCTGTTGACCAGATTCTCAAAAAGCGACCCTTCATTATCAAGACCTGCAAGCACGATGGCACTACAGGCGGCCCAGTCACGGGCAGTATCCTGTCTCAAAGTCTCGACAAAATGCTTGAGGCTACAGGCCGCACAGATGTCGAGGTGATGACGCTGGCGGCCCTCCGCAAACTTGTTCCCCGCATGTCTCGATATGCTGCAATCGACAAGTTCTGCACCCCAACTGGGACAATCATTGATGATGAATCCCTCACGCTTATCGATTACCTCAAGGTTGAGGGCACCAATGTGGAACCCCCCTCGGCCGGGACTCCCAGCCTTAAAATCTTCTTTCGTGCCACGCGCGACGAGCCTGGTCCCCCTGGGGAGCCGATTGCTCTGGGTGGAGAGCCTGCGGTCAAAGCAGCCGACGTTGAGACGCCCGAGCAGCTCACCAAATCCGAGGCAAAGCAGCTTATTGAGGCACTCACCGTCGATGCTAGCGACAAGGAATACCCTGGTGCGAGCTTACTCAACGAAAGCCAATGGGCTGTTGTGCTCCGCAACTGCTCCGTCTTCTACGGCTGGATTCTTGATCCTCGAACTAAACGTCTTTCGCGAGCTCCTAAGCCTGCCTTCAGACTAAGATCTAAGGTGGACGAACAACCTGTAGCCAAGATACCGGACTTTGCGACTCCCGGCCCAGGTGATTCTGGAAAGACTACATCCGGGCAGGATGGAACGGACAGTTCGCACAGCGACGTAGCTCAGGTGTCCGCTCTTACTCCCAAGCCTGAACAGGGTATCCCCAACTTCCGTGTCAACGACGACTCTCGCATCGAAGTGACAGCTCATGAAGATGAGTTGACAATCTCCATGGCGCGCAGTGATTTTAGCGAGCAGTCAACCGAGACCTCCGCGAGTGTAAGTGGATGGGGCGTTAGTGCTTCCGTAAGTTACGCGTCCTCGTCCAAGAGTTCCAATGCATCCAAGACCATGACCAATACTACAAACAAAACGCTCATCGCGCGATACCTCTTCCCTCGCTGCGATCTGATTCTGTGGCCTGATGAAATGGAGCCCACTCCGGAGCTGGCCGAGCTGCTCGAGACGATCCGCCTCACCAAGAGCATCAAAGCGCTGCGCAAACTTCACACTGAGTATGGCAACCTGTTTTGCCAGCGCATCACCTTGGGTGGTCGTCTATTGTCGACAAAGGTCACCTCTAGCACGGAGAACAAGACGATGGAGGAGCACAAGCAGTCTTTCAAGACAGCCGTGGGTGCCGAAGTGTCTGGTGGAGCCTTTGGGTTCAAAGCCAGCGCGAGCGTGAAGCACGAACAGGCCAAAGGCTCAGCTAGTGTCAAGGAGACTGATTCTAGATCCCAGAATGAAACAGTTGTGTTTGAAGCTGTTGGTGGTGATACCATCATGGCCGTCAACCCCGCGGCCTGGGCACCGACGGTTGGAAATCATGAGCTTTGGCGTGTTATCAACGTAAGTAAAGCAAAGAATTACCCCTTTCAATCAGTATCTTACAGTATGATTAGCGTGATGGTCTCTCCCTTATGTCGGAGGTTCTTTCGAAAGTCCCTGGATATGCAGCAGTGCAGTCCTGGTTTGTGCAGGCCGTTCCAGCGATTAGTCGATACATGACACTCGACGAAACGCAGACATGCAAGGCCCGTTTTCGCGTTACATCTCCAAGCAACAGTCTGAGCATGCCAAACCTCGATGGCAATGCAGCCTTCTACTTGGGCCACAAACCGTCATCACCAGTCACTCCCAGACTGAATAGCGTATCCACCTGGAAGCCAAGCTATTGGACACGAATCGATATGAGGGCTGAAATTCCCATCTTTAACCCAGCGACATATCGAGCTCCAACAATTATTGGGTATGACAAGTTCAATGTTGGTGGGACCCAGTACGGGGCTGCCTATAATGCTGCGTTTGTGGAGTCAGAATGGGATATTATCGCTCCCTTTGACAATGAGGTGAGTAAACAAGCCTGACTAGTCCATATTATGAATAAGGATGGGCAGCTTGCTAATTATAATTATCAGCTGAAACACGGCACTCGAGTTATCCTAAGGTCTTGTCCGTTCAAAGACCCATCCAAGCCCGATGCATCACCAGGAAACCCCAGCCATATGGTAGTGTACCGAAATGCCCAGGGCGAGTTCCTCCCAGCCATGTCTGACTCAGACGAATACCAATACTGGCGCATCCTGAAGACGAACCCGTCAGAGCGCTACATCAGGCCGGGCGATGAAGTGAGACTATGCTGGGACGTCAAGGATCAGACCACAGGCTGGCGCGACTTTTCGCAAGACGTCTTTGGCCGTCGCCAAGTCTCGGCAGCTTCCAGCTCGCCGCGTCCGCTCTTCATGAAGGTTCCTTGGCCTCGGTTCGAAAAGGAGAACACACAAGTGGCCCTCATTATGTCGCCTCAGGTTAATGAGCTGGCACCGAAAGCCTTGAAGATCAACAACAACGGTAACCCTGCCATGTTTCAGTACTGCTTGCAGGACCTCAAGTTGCGCATCGACAACGTCACCAATGATGGTCGGGGTGATTCAGATGACTATATGATGCAGGGAGTGGGACAAGCTCGTGCAAATTACTCGAGTGTTATGTATGGATATAAGGGAAATCCTTTCTACATTCGTAGAGCTATTTTCTGGATGGGTTAACATGGTTTGTACATAAATTGGATGAATCGAGGCATTATGGGATGGTATGGCATGTCGACTTGCACTGTGTATTCGGACCTAGACAGTGCAGGTTATATGTGTAGCGGGCTTGATTTGTCGATCCTATGCTTATGTCTATTCCAAACAGTGATTCTATATTTAACATATTCAAGCTAAATAATCCTGTAGACACCCTGTACATCCAACCAGCATACTGCTTACACTAGACCTTATAACGGGCGGCATTGATTATTTGCCCATTCGTAATTACTAGCGTGCAATTCAATCTGCCCACTTGGGTTTAGCGGCCAGTTAGTTAACCGCCCCCGCCCATTACACTGTCCGCGGCGGCTTCCCCGCGATCTGGGCAACCCCATTGCCCACTACAATTTATTTGGATGGGGACAAACCTCAGTCATTTCGAATCGTACTAATTGAAGTCTGATCATATTCAACCCCCTAATGGGGATATACTTTCACTATTCGTTATGGGTCAGTCTCGCCGCACGAGGTCGCGAACCGGCTGCGCTCAGTGCGTTCAAGTCAGTCGAAAATGCGACGAAATACGGCCAGCTTGTTCCCGGTGTCAGCGCCTCAGCTACAGATGCGACTATACACCTCGTTTAATCTGGAAGGTCGCGACGATGGCGGTCGCATCCCCAAGCACCCTTATTAACCGTCCTCAGAGTGGTCCTAATGTAGCTATGAAGAGTCTATTGTGCTGTTGTCAAAACCGGGTGACTGGGGAACAGCTTTATCAGATTTGTGAGTGCCTAACTAGGCTCATCTAAAGCCTGGCTACCGGTTATCTAGCTGACTTTTGAAAGTCTTGTCCGGGGGTAATAACTTGCTACATTGGACAAATGGTCATCAGAACTCCATTTTGGACCAAATTTCCTCTCTTTCCTCCCGCTTGCCTCCGGTGAGATACAGCATTGAGGCTTTAATGTCCATGAACGGTGGCGCATGCTGTCGCGTTTCAGCACTTGCCAGGGTTGACCATGCTTTTGCGAAAGCTCAAGACTTTCTACGGTCTTCCGTCGATTCAACCAACCCTCAAGACCTTGTTTTAACAATGGTCATTGTATCACAGATTGCGGTGGGTTTTCTGTCCCCAAATAATTTGTTATATGGCAGCCAGGAGATTGATTATTTAGATGAGGGCGGGTTATAAATGGACACATCAACTTCCCAGCATCCTACAAATCGCAATCGCCCATCATCAAAGTAACTCGTCAAACCCAAGCGTGGAAGGGGAAACAGAATACTTGCTAGAAATTTTAGGTGGGCTAGACATGGGTGCGTGGATTATAGGAAGACAAACAGAACCGTTACACATCTGGGCCAATTGGTGTTCTGGTCGACCAGGTATTGAGAGCGTGAGCGGTCTGCCTCGCCCACTGCTGGATCTTATCGCGCAAGTATCTCTCCACAAGGATGTTGAAGAGCGGCTGCGACAATTCGTTTCAAAGCTGCCCCAACAAAACGATGTGATAACAAGAGGGTGGCACTGCTTCGCCTTGGCGGCATTGTTACAATCGCACCATGACATTGCGCCTGTTGCTGATGCGGAAGAAGTGGCGCTCAATCTTGAACAGTCCATTCGTTGGCTGCACCAAGTAAACAACACTGACAAGAATATGTGGCTTCTGGTTTGGCCGGCATATGTTCTCGGGTGCCATGTTATACGCCATGGAGACAATCCGACAATGCACTTAGTTGGGGATATTCTCAGAGAGCTGTATGATGACGCAAGCGATGGATGGAGATTCTCTCATAATATCTCAGCATTATTGATCGAAAATATGTCGGGAATGAGAGAACAGGATAGTCAGACTTCTGTAGAGGATAGCCTACAAGACAAGGCTGTTGAAATCGGGCTTTGGTAGGTCTAATATCCAAGCGCCGAAAAGATAGTATTGAGATTCTGCTCACGTCGTTTGAAACGCGTGCTGGCACTTGTACTGGGACGGGGGTAATTAACTTATTCAACATTAGACTGGCATCAAAGGTACTGCTATGACGATACAAAAAGAAAACAAAAACCAACAGGAGAGTGACAACATCGACACCAAAAAATAGTATTTAACTTTCACTAGAAATAAACCTGTTAAGCACATTGCGCGTGATGGTTTGCACAAAATAGTCCCTCTGTACCAGACCCTGCACCCATTCACAAGTTCCAGCCGTGAACACCTCACCCCTCTTGCGAGTGAAAGATACAACCATCCCGGCTCCATATGCACGATCTCTCAAATATTCAGGCATCTCTATCCCCTCATACGCACCCTTGATAATTGTTTGACTGTACAGCGGTTAGGGTTGATATATGACAAGCAAATAGAAGGTAGTATGGCCAAGTTCTTACATTTCTTCGATGTTGGCATTGAGCAAGTGTTTGCCGTCCCAATTATCCTGTTCGCCCCATGTGCCTGGGCAAGTTGCGATGATCTCCAGGTTCATAGGAGCACCATCTTCGCCTGTGGGGTATGGAAGGCCCTTTCGCATGTTGAAATCTGCGCCGTCGACCTCGAAGCTTGCAATTTTGGCTTCGCAGCCGAAGAGATCACCGTACTGTAGATGCGTGTCCCGGAGCGCCCAATGATTGGAGCGATAGACCTGGAACCCACCGCACCAGCGTGGCGTGGCAGACCCAAAGCACGTGTAGCTTCCCATTGTTGCCGTCACGCCCATTGTCCGAGCTCCAGGTCGTCCTATGGGGTCCCAATCCCAAAAGGTAGTGACACGTTCGTTATTCTTTCCATACAAGGGGTCTTCTCTAGCATTCTTGAAACAAACCTGCTGTTCCCCATCCTCCTCAAATCTCACCTGCCACGCAAAGTTGCCAGCGAATCGGGCGAGCTTGCCGCCATTGTCTACGTAAGTGTCCATAGTATCGCGCATTTCCCATGTCCAGTACTCATCATGTCCAACAATTACGGCCGCTTTGTAACCATCGAGACAGTGTGGGTCATAATACAGATCATGTTGGGTCAAATGGTGGATGTTGTATCCTTCCTGCTCCGCCCAAAGGATGAACGGTCGCTCATAGGTTGCGTAACCTGCGTCTGCAAAATGGCGCGAATATCTGTGAAAATAGGACCACTCTAGAGCTGGGTATCGTGGCGGCTGTCCTGGAGCTGGGACGAAAGACCCATTTCCCTCCCGAGGCGCTCCCAGTGGAAGCCGCAGCATGCCGCGACACAACGGACGATCCCTGGACACGGTCGTAGCGGGTGTCTCGCTCAAGCCCTCGTCTGGGACGCCCCGGTAGTGGTTTGCGCCACCCCAATCATTATACGCCAAAATAGTGCTGGTAGTGTGAATGAGAACAAAGTCGGCCTGGGGCTCGGAGCTCTTGGACTGTTGCTGAGACGACTTGATGATGAAGAAACCTTCTCGTTCAACAGGATGAGATATCCCCGGGACCGTAATTCTTGCGATTATGAGATAGAACCCAGGCACCCACGAAGAGATATCTAAAGAGGCAGATTCTTGCCAACCACAACCAGTCTTGTATGAGTCAAGAGGGGTGGCTTGCCGGCGACCTGGGATGCCTTGGCGGACCAAGACCGTCTCGGGACGCAAGCCATCACGAATAATTTCTAGTTCAAAGAATGGCTCAGTTGTATGCACCCTGATGGAGACATTGCGATCCTCCTTCGCATCGTAGGAGAACTTGTCGCAATACAACCAAATCTCAGGTTCGTCAGGGTATTCGCCTGGCCGCTCTACCAATCCACCTGGAGTGCCCCAGACAGAAAATGGCCTCTTGTAATTGTTTCCAGTAGTGGTCATATCCAAACAATCTTGTTGCGGGACTGTTGATAAGCGAACTTGGCCAAAGAAACAGACCGACGGGTGTAAAATGTAGTAATTTGACAGGTGCTCTTAATTCCAACAGCTAAGAAAATGCTCAATTTAAAAGTATTAATTCACGTGCTAATCCGCATGAACCGAGAAAATGAGAGCCGGCGTCGTCAGCCGTCGTCTTGGCCATTGTCGATATCATGCCGAGGGGGTCAAGGTTCCCCTCTGTTTGTGCCGCCTGTGCTAGGCTGGCGCAATCAACAAAACCCCCCAAAAACGCAACGGCAATTACCGAAGATAAATGCCGAATACGTAAGCTCCTCAGCCACGGAATAATTTTATATCTCTGAGCTGTGATTAGCTGCGTCGTTTGCATTTAGGAGATCATTCACACAATTGAAATGCTTTGCTTCCCCGGTTAGTGTTCCTCACCTCCACCCGTCCTAATAGGATTGCCTAATTTGGACTAGCTAAGGACTGACCGTATCATAGGCTAACCTGTCTGGCTTAGTCCGGTGGCCGTATTTGCGGGGAGGTGGGTCTGGACAACTCGGATCAGTCTCGTAGTGCAGGGTAATCTTGGCTCGACTTAGCTTGAGACAGAAGCGCAGCTTGATAGGCGAATTTGGATTGGTGACGGACAGTGGTTAGTCGTCCATCGCTAGTTTGGTATGCATTAATTTACATAGATGTACTTTGCAATTGTGTTGCTTCAAATATTCACCTGATCGCTAGTGTATTAAGCTACCGAGGGATGGATAAGCCAACGCTCCTCCCTAATTTGACTATTGTACACTCCAAATAACTGAGAAGCAATTCCAACTATAAATAGGCAGTGCCGCAGTTACCTTCGGAAGAGATTTTTTGGCAAATAGACCAAGCCTCCTTTAATTCTATCGCAAACAACTTTTTCTGGTATATTGTGTCACATCAAATATCATTATGGATTCTGTTAGAAATAAAGATGAGCAACTGGCAGGAACCATCGCCCTTGTGGACTGTGAGTTGTCTGCCCATTTACCTCATGCTCCCGATACCAAGTAGTTCACATAGTCCGTCGTATCGAGATATCTAAGAAGGAGAAAAACGATATTATCCTACATCCTCAGCCATCCAACGACCCAGAAGACCCTTTGGTAGGTCATATAAGAATTTGGACAGGTTTATTCCAAGCTAAGATTCCGCAAAAAAGAACTGGTCAGCTTCTAGAAGAAACACGTCCATTTAGATCAACGTGCTGTGGTGCACTATGATGCAGGCCGCGTACGTTTACCATGAAATATTCCCCAACTTAGATCCAGTGCTTATCATCGGCTGGCTGCCACCATGACAGCCAAACATGGACAGGTCCGGCATTTGGTGTCTGGAATCGAGAACTAGGCATTTCACCGACCGACTTGAACAATGGGGTGGCCGTTCTTGTGTTCATGTGCGGTGTTGGAATCAGTAAGAAATATTGCCCTGCCGTCTGGATCAAGCTAAACATTGCTAGTATTTATGCAACCCTGGGCTATGAAATATGGCCGTCGTTCTCCATACCTGGCTGGCTCGGCAATCATGCTCCTTGCTCTTGCGCTTGGGGCGATAATGAACTCTACCCGGTATTACTATACCTCTAGCGTTTTGGCCGGGTTAGGTGCAAGCCCCAGCTTCTGCGTTAGCGAAATGTCGCTGCTAGATGTTACCTTTCTTCATCAACGGGGAAGGGTTCTGGGCATCTACTCTTTCTCCGTCGGCCTTGGAACATTTCTTTCACCCGTTGCTGCCGGAGCCATCATTCAAGCTCAAGACTGGCATTGGTGCTTTTACTATCTGCTGATATTGGTTGGCGTTTCCAGTATCCTGGTTGTCGTTGGCAGTCCAGAAACACTCTTCGTCCGCAGGTTAACGGGAATATCGCCGGGATCAGCGTTCACGGAAACCAAGGGTGCCGCAGGAAATGAAAAATGTGAAGACTACAAAAGGGATGCACCTGAAGCCGTCGTCGATCTTAAACATATTTCAAGCGCCACGAGAGCAGTCTCTGGGCCTCAAGGATTTACACTCGCGCGGCACATTTCCAGCCTCACACTATTCCGACGTGATACAACCAACAGTGTTTCATTCTTCAAGCTCATGTGGGTACCTTTCAAACTTCTGCAGCTACCCTCGGTAGCTTGGATGAGCCTCATGATGTCGATCCAGAGCTTTTGGGTCAATCTCATTATTACAACCCAGGCAATGTTTTTTGCTGTGCCTCCTTACAACTTTAATACGTCTCAGCTTGGGCTTATGAACTTCGCTCTGTTCATCGGTGTCATCTTTGGCTGTGTGTGGGGCGGTATTCTTACTGACAAGCTAATCATCTACAAGTCGCGACAGCGCAACGGGATCAGCGAGGCTGAAGATCGCTTGTGGATGTACATAGCTATCCCATTCACAGTCGCAGGGGGAGTCTTATTGTGGGGTGTTGGTGCTTCTTATCAAATTCATTGGATCGGCCCCTGCTTCGGGTTGCTTCTCCTCGGATTCGCCATTGCAGGTTCATTGCCCATTTCTCAAGGATATGTATTGGACAGCTACCCAAAGGTTGCGGGCGAAATAATCCAAGTATGCAATGTTCTTCGTAATGTCATTGGGGGAGCGCTCTCTTTTGCAATAGCACCTTGGATTTCTCGAAGTGGGACTAGGAATGCGTCCATCGCAATTGCAGTGTTGGGCTTCGTTCTGAACTCTCTTTTTGTCTTGTTTTTATGGAAAGGGAAATCTATAAGGAGACTTACTAGGGGAGCCTATTTGAGTCTCGCTGAGAGGGAATTGTAGTATTTAGTCTGCTCCACATCGAGCTGAAGGTATCAGGACTGCGCCAAGACCTAAAAAGGCTAGGTAGTTGAAATATGTATGCAATTATCAAGTCTTGAATTTTCAGGTGCTGTTATCATAGTAGATCATCTTGTCTCTCCATCGTGACTCAATATCACTTATAAGCTGCAAGTGTATACGGTACTCTGCCGGGATGCCTTGCGTGGTGGCGTTGTACACAAGCATTGGACTGTAGTCTGTTGTAAAAACTGATTGTACCTTCAATAGAAAGAAAACGTATTCTGCCAACCTCACGCAGTCTTGTTTAACTTGGTCATATACTTGAACATACGCACTCAATACATGTAAATAAAGTTGGTAGCGTTTGATTTGCCATCAGCTTGTAACTATAAGGGCTCTAACTACTAAAATGAGGGGCGTTCAGGGCAAGGCCCATGGTGCAACCACCGATCAGACCAGCCATTGGCACAGTGAAAAACCAAGACAGGATAACCAAAAAGACACGTTGCCAGTTAACGGCTCGGAGACTACCATTGCAGAGACCAACACCCACGGTGGCGCCAGTAATGCACATGGTAGTAGAAACAGGCAAGCTATATTGAGAGAAAATTAGAACCGTAATAGCGGCGCCCATTTCCATCGATGAGCCTCGGCTCGGAGAGTGGTAGGTGATCTTGTTGCCCATGACTATATATCTTGTCAGATTTGTGTGGTAAATATTATAGAAGTCGGACTTACCTTTCATGATGTTGTACCCGTAGGTCATAAAGCCGAAGCAGAGTGTTAAAACCATAACCGCAATCTGCCAAAGGGGAACATCTTCCTTGGAGGCCGCGGGAGAGCCAGTTCTCCAAGCAGCATACATGCCAGCCCAGACACCAACAGCGTTACCAACATCATTGGCACCGTGGGCGAACGAGGCAGTGCAGGCAGTAATGATCTGGACAAAGGAGTAGAGATATTCAACTTCATTGGCGTACTTGGGAGCATGCGCATAGGTACGCTGCATTCGTCTGCCATCAGGAGTACCTTCAACTCCGAGCTGGGCTGCGTGGATATCATAATGAGTACCATACAAGAGAGCAATAACAGGATAAGCTGGGAGCCTTTTCAAGTGGGCAATGAGGTTGTTCTTCTCATGTATAGAGCCAGCACCGATAGGGTTGTTGTGGACAACACGCATGGCCCAGCCAAGAGGGTTGTTCTTCTTGCGAATATTGGCATGGTGCTTCTCGAGTGCATCATCAAGCATGCGCTGGTACTCAGCATTTGTTATCGGGCGTGGAATGACAGCGGCCTCTTGATCGATGTTCTGTTCACCATCTTGAGAGGACGGACCCACTGACTTATCGTTCGCCAAGTCGGTATTCATTTCGTCAGCCGATGTGGAGTCATCATCGGAATGCTGAATAACGGCGAAGTTGGGAACCTTGGCTTCGGTCGCATCCTCAGGAGCAGGACGACTCCACAGAAGAGGTCCCTGGATGAATTGCCACCCCTTGAGAGTGTAGTCTTTCTTGATAACTTTGGCGTGGACAAATGGCAAGAAAAAAAGACAAGAGACAATGAAAAGACCCCAGCCGACACCAAGTGTAACGGCAGCAATGTACCAAGCAGGCTTTTTCGAAAGCCCCAATCGAGGAGAGCCCTTGTATACGATTGTCAAGGTGCAAACAGTGCCGGCAATCAAAAAGAAGAACGGCGAGGTCCAAACAGCCCATTTGACTGGGTCTCTCCGCAAATGGACAACCAATTTGATCAGCATAAAAATGATGGCCCCAAAGCAGGCGGAAATGGCAGGGGCCATGAGGAGACCAGCGAAAATGGCGGCAACACCATCACCGTCATTCCAGCTCCATTCAACACCCTTCACGCCAACAGTGGCAATGCCGACACCAATAAGAGAAGACACAAGCGAGTATGTGGAGGAGACGGTGACATTGTGAATGCTGCACCACATGACCCAGGTACCCGCACCGCAAGCAGCACAGGCGAAAGCCAAAAGTTGTACACCAGCATCACCTCGGAACGACTCCGGAGCGATAATTCCGTTTTTAATTGTAGATGCGGTTCGGGCGCCGACTGTTAAAGCTCCTAGCAACTCGAAGACAAAGGCACAGACCATGGCCATGCGGTAGGAGATGGAACGAGATGAGACACTGGTAGCCCAGGAATTTGCAACATCATCTACATTCATTGTCAGTATGGAAGATTGTGAGACTGATGTTTGGATAGTAAATCAACTCACTGGCTCCATTGTTGTATGCCTCCAGGAGGGCAAACATGGTGCCAATGGCAAAGACATAGGTATATTCTTCGAGAACTGCCATAGTGAACGGCTGCCGTCAGGGCAATTGGTATTCTGGAGTATTTTGATCGTGTGCCAAATGCTCCTGGAAAGATCTACTCAATTAAGCTTGTCAACAGGCTTATTTTATTGTTTGTTGGTTATTGATCGTGTGACCAAGGCCCCGTTACGGCCGCGTTATGGCCGCGTCACTACCTGAATTGTATCCATAGAACCGATTCGTACGCGTACAATTGAATCGTATGCATCGAATCCGAAAAAGAAGTCTTGGCATCTTCCTTGTCCTATAAAAGGCTTGATGGCAAACACGTGGAGTACCAACTGCATTATCATCCTGCCCGTTTTGATGAGTGTCGCAACGAAATGAGGCCATTGCCAGCGTGAGGGTTCCTCTTTCGGCCTCGGTGAAAGAAACAAATCGGACATGTTGAGTGTCTCCACGCACGTGCGCAGTTACCATATTTTGTCTGGTCAGTGGCCCCCGGTCTCCCCACAACTCTAACGTAATCTTTAATGTTATTCGGGGCCTTCCTGGTCCTCTGGCGATCCCGCGGATTGTGGCGATCCTGATGCCTGAACCGATTGGACTAGTTCTCATGGCATGTTTATTGGTTTTCAATAATACATCCTAGTCAAAGTCGAGAAAAGAGTCATTTTTTGGATCACCGGATGCTATGTTATACGGATGAGCAGATTTCAAAATGGGGTTCGGTCTACAAGACAGGTATAAACGCCGTTTTAGCCGACAAATGCTGAGGGGGTGCCGTACACCCTGCTATTTTCGAACTGGTGTCCGTCCTGGGATTGCAACCCTACCTGCAGTAGCATGGGATATGGAAGTGACCTCTGCGTGATGTGTGCCGCTGTGTTAATCTAAGCGTGGCCGAGTAGAGTGCTCCAAGCTCTTCGGCCACGCAAGCAAACATTTTCAGGCACACTCAATTGCTACTCGCCCCAGCGCCGGAATACCCGACCGCAAACCTCAGCCGGTTATTACGCACATACTATACGTTCGACTTCAAAGGGATATGTATCCGCTCATAGCATGATTCGCGGGACATAGAAACCTGCTTTGTCGTATTTTCCTTATCTTGTTTATGCGCTCAATTTCACTTTTTAACGTTGCTTTCAGTTGCCATATTTTCTCCCCCTGGATATTTTCACACATGTTACTAAAGAACTGAAGTTTTTGACATTGGGTATTTTCTTAATAGGATTACCACTGTCAGATGGCGTGTATTGATGTGGATACAAGTGGTACCGTTGATGAACTTTATCATCTGTTCGGAGCATTTGATGGACGCGACTGTTGTGGTTTTTGAACAGTTAATGGCAGCAATTGGTTCAATTGATTATGACTGTGAATTCTACACAACTTATCAAATTGATTTTAGTGATGATTGGCAATGTCTAATGACGGACCGGAAAATCGCGTCCTGGCATAGAAAAACCAGTTCAGAACAGAGAGCATAATGGCCCCCGCAACAACAACAACTCCATAGTCTTCATGACCGCTGTTAGTTTTGGTGTACGTGCATTTGAATTGAACTGGTTGACTCACTCATAGTAGTAACTGTCGGAGCCTTCACCGTTGGGAGGAGAAATATAGGTATCGCCAGGATTGCAAAGAGCACAGTGACAATGTTGGCCACCCAGCCAACGATGGCTGGAAGTTTGAAGGAACGGTTATCCGGAAGGATATCTGCGGATCTCCTCCCATATAATACAAAGGCAGTTGGTATAGCTAGGGTGATTTCTTGAAAGATGACGGTCACACCAACAATCGAGTTGAAGGCTGTTGCATCCATTAGTTAAACTTGCTCTCCAAATGGGGCTCAAAACCCGGGTTGAACATACCCAAAGACGAGAATAAGAATAGACAACCGAGGACGAACATAATGCTTGAATTCACCAGTAGCGCCCAAACGGGGACCTGAAGAGTTGTGTTGACTCTCGTGAGATGATGACCAAAGGCTAATCCTTTATCACGCGACAGGCTCCACGTCATCATGGAAGCCACCTGGGTGCAGGCAATAGTTCCAATAGGGAGCAGGAAAATTGTTATACTAGTAAAGATGATGGGCGCGGTAGTGGTGGAAGAGGCTTGCGACCAGATGTCGAACAGTGGGAAGCCAGAAGCCGATGACAGGACAGCATTAAAATCCGAAATGCAGTAGAGTGTCGCCAGAATAAATGCTAATGACGTGACAAAGGATATCCCCAACGCAGAAAGGATGGTGCGAGGGACAACTTTATCAGCATTCTTCACCTCTTCGATAAGATGAATGGCGCCGTCAATTGGGCAGAAGGCTACCACAGGTGCCGCCAGGGCAATCAAGAACTGCAATCCAGTCGACCAGCCAGACCCGTCGTAAGTCATGGTCCAAACCACTTTCGAGTCTTGCTTTGTCTTTTGCATGGCTAACGTTGCCACTGTAAACCCCGAGAAGGCTAGCACACTGAGCACAACTGGCGTTTTCTTTTTGTCAGTGATGGTGCACAGCGTAACAAACGCTTTTTCACTTACAGCCGAACGAATAATATTTTGGTAAAATCTTTTTGCCAAATGTGTTCACAAACAGACTTAAAAAATTGTTTGCTTGAAAAATGAGAAATGAGTGCCATCCTTTTGGTGTGAAGTTGGGATTGTTGGCGAGGATCAGTGCGTAAACGCAATTAACCACAGCGCCGGCACTTGAAGAACTCATACAAATCCAAGACAGCCAATTCACGAAGCCGCAAAAGTAGCTCTGAAGAGAAGAAATGTTAGGAACCCACGCGCTCTTTGGTCTAACATTTTGACGGTGATCTGTCTGAAACTTACCGCCGGTTTGTTCACACTCTTGGGTGCAATAATGTAGGTCCAGTGATATTGACCGCCCGTTGTGGGGTAGACGGAGACCAACTCGGCGAGAGTCAACGCAATACAGATGTATATGGGGGCGACGACGAGGAGGCCCCAGATTGAGTTCATCGGACCATATGAGAGAGAAATGGTCAACGTCGCAGCCACAACCAACCAACTGTTGTTGACATTGAAACCCGCGGCCAGGATACTCAGCCAGCCCATGTTCTTTTTGAAGGGTGCTTCATCGTTGAGGTGCACGGTCCACGAATCCATCTCGCCCTCGCATTTATCTTCCATATTGCCATCCAGGCTCTGGCCAGGAAATTCTTTGACAACAATTTAGTATGAGCCTTGTCCGAAATGTGGACAGGTCCAGGGTTCGACATGACTTACTCGTTTTGTCAATTCCAGTATCTGGCATTGCTGCCGGTGAGTATTTTTCTTCCGTCCCCATTGAGCGACGATTGTAGTGATCTGTCAGGTGTGTGATTACGATGTTTTCATTCGGGGCCCATAGCGACATATATGTTGTTCTCGCGTAGTGCTTATCAGGTGCCGCAAGCGACGGTGTTTCCGCGCGTTGCTTATCTGAGAACCAAGCTGGTAGAGTTTGGATGGGAACCCGGATCCGAACCCGTCACGAATTTTGCCCCTGTGCGGGGTCGGAAGTCCCTTTCTAGTTTCCGTAGCCAAACGACGCTAGATGGTTGATAGGTGGCTTTCGGCTCTCGGAGACGTGCCGTGTTATCCATGGCCTTTTGGCTAGCACTGTAAGAGTGTACAATCTCTCATCTTCGGACCGGAACCGTGTTCCAAAAAAAAAAAAAAGCTTTGTTATCCCTATGAAACGAAACCTAGAGAAACGCTTGGTGATGAAGTCAGGGTCTATCTATACTGTAATGACATTAACGTGTTCGAATTAAGCGAAAACAGCCTGGGATAATATGGCATCAGTATCTTAGATAGATTGCAATGAGGTCGGTTACATAAAACTGAATATGGTAGATGTAGTATTCCACTTCATTATTGCGCATCAAAGTACAATCCCATCAATGACCCTTCTCACGATAATACTCCTCATAACTTGGTTTGTATCCCAAAATCCACCTCCCAAAAAAGCCCATACCGTGCATAAAAAGTTGGCTAGCTCCAATTCCCAAGGACTTTGGGAGGATTGGCAGTCCAAGTGGGGTGTCACTCTCACGTAAGAATACCATGAGTTGAAAAAGGCTGGGTTGCTGGCCGGCCTTCTTGCAGTCGTCTAGGTAGCCAAAGAAGTTGCGAAAGAAGCGCTCCTCCCCTTCTGCATCTTCCGGTGTGAGGGAAACATCAAGTACCAATGACTCTGTAGTTGACGCGTTGTTTATAGTGTGATATGTGTTGGGGGGGATGGAAGCCGTCTTGGCCCCGTTCGGGTCATCAGCCGACAGCGTCTTCCAAGGCTTCCCTGCCTCGTCCTTGAAGAGATGGCATTTTCCTGATACAATGCGAAAGTGCTCAGTCTGGTGAATATGAAAATGAAATGGTGGCACCATTATCGACGGATTGTCTTTGCTAAATGGCGGATGCATGTTGCGCAGTAAATATTCGGACTGCCCCTTGCGAAATTCAAGGGATGAAGCCCCATCTTCGTACGCGATGAAATCATCGCCTGCTCGGTTGGTCCTAGGAGGCAAAGAAGCGCGCAGGAAAGACAGCATGGCTAGGATGGATATCTGAGTATCACGACCATTAACTGGAAGGCATTAACTTTGAGAAATTCGATGCTGGCGATGTGGATGCCAGAACCAACCAAAGGCCAGCATTTCCTCCCGGTGTTCATCACCAATGTATTTGAGCAGCCGTATAATGGTGTGCAGCCCATGGAAGGACGGCAACCCGATTTCCACCACACACGCGGAATCGCCCTATCGCAGTTATGAATTGGCCTCGCCAGCCGGAAACCGGACTTCCGGTTTCCGCCCCACATTGATAGCGTCTTTCTCTGAGAAGTGTGGAGCCTGCGTGATGCAGGGGTTTGATTTGGGCGAGGTTTGCGCAGGTAAATTCTCTTATCTTTGAGAAGACGATGTTTTTCTCGCCAGACCCAGGTGGAATCTGCACGTTGATATGCCCAACAGATAAAACTCATGCGATTGTGTAGAAAAGAATGGCCACGCGTAATCTTGACTGTCGGGAATATCCTCTGTCCCGGTCTAACAACGTCGCTGCAATTCGGCCGCGTCTCATTGTAATCATGCCAGACACCCGAGTCAACCGGCCAATACCTTCCCCTCAATTATGCCTAGAATGGCTGGATCTGTTCAGGATGCACCCAGATGTACAGATAGCATCCTGGTGAGGCTATGAACCTGTTGCACACGCGCTAGTTCGCCCACACCCCACAAGATCGCGTCGCTTTACCCCGTAATTGATAACATTCTGATTGGCTCCCCCGCATTTTGATCCCATTGTCTTGGACACGTTATCGCCACCAGTCACGGCAGCACCCAACCTCGGGCCTCGCGCAGAGCTATTTACCTTCTTGCGGACCATTCGATTCTGTAGACCCAACGTTGCAGTAAACTTGCCTGACATCAGGCCATATTGTCCCAGACCAGAGCGATTGCCGAGGACCCATCATGTCTGCCGCGGACCCGCCCATAGCACCTCGGATTCTACCCGCTGTAAGTATTCAACAGCCTCTACTCAGAGACGAAGCTAACCCAGTAAGTGTGATCATTGCCATGCAAAGAAGGTGATACATGACTTTCGCATCTTTTCAACATGATCATTGAAGCTAAACGTATAAATGCAGACTAGATGCGACCGGCAAGATCCTTGTGGTAATTGCGTCGTTGGTAAATTGATATGCCTCCGCCGACGTCCGCGACAAGCTGTGCAAAACAAGAACAAGTATATCTGGACTCTGACTTTAATCCAACTGTTGACCATATGCTGATCCAGGCTTCTAGTGAACGTCTTGATGCTGTCTTGGAGCGAATGGCCCGGTTGGAGGAAACGATCAAGACGACTGGGAAATCCACTTCACCGACACGTCGAAGTTCTACGGTGACCACTGCCCCGTCTGAAATATTCACACAGTGCGCGGATACGGTACATGAGGGAACACCGGAATCAGGACGTGCTCCTGAGAATGCAGAGAGCCACCCTCGAAGGAAACGACAGGAGCCATCTCCTACGGCGTCAGACGACGACAGCAGCATCATTGACGAGGAAGAGGCACCCAGAAAGCGGTCGCGAAAAGAGGGGGACGAGGAGGAGGGACAATCACCAGAAGATAAAATGCTGGCCAACCTCGATCTGAACCGATATCTACGGCTCGACAAGCAAAATTGTGATGTCGACAAGGAACGCCAGAATGTTATCGAATCAGCAATACGCGTCGCCAAAAGTGTTGCAATGGCCGACCCACCGCTGAGGCTAAGTACGGAAGGTCGTCCCAACTTGTATGACCCATCAATATACCCAACGGCTGAACTCTTGCACCTCATATTCCATGGTAAGGTGTCAAAGGCTTCCGTCATAAAGATATCGTACTAATAAACTCCAACTAGAATCTTCCAAGGACACGGTATTATCTTACTCGCTTGTGCATTTCTCGACGGTATCGCAGCCACTTCTGGAGGAGATGGCCTTCGCCTTGATCGACCACACCGTCCATGATCAAAGAAGAATACAGTATCTTATTTGCGTCAACCATGCCGTGTATGCATTTCTAATGGCCTTCTCCTCTGATAAAAGCCCCCGGATGCGATTGGAACTTGGGAAGTCCCGCCTAAAATACCGAGAAAATATGATTACCGCAATCGCACACCTCGATGTCACCATCCGCCCGGATATTTCGTTGTTATATGCACTCCAATCAGCAGTATGTTTGTTCTTTTCTTAGTTTTTCTTCTCACAATTGTTATATGTGCACCACAGGCTTACATGTCTGTCCATAGGCCATGCTCATGCAAGAAACTGGTAGAATGCGAAGATGCTGGCGATTTAATTCTCTTGCTTGCCAGGTCGGTGCAAGTATCTCAGAGAACTTACCTGTAGATGATGTATTAAGTAAAACGGAGACGAGGTTACTGCGCTTGACATATATACGATCTTACGCATTCAATTCTGCACTATCGGCAAACATTTATCAGCCGGCATGTGCGGCAAAGTTGGATATCGATCGGTCTATCCTGGACACCGCGGACCCCGAGGATGCCGTGCTGGATGTCCTCCTGTCCTTTGCGGATGTTCAGGAAGTAATTATTGAGGAAACCAAGAATTGCGCAAGTCAACAACAAAACTACCAGATGAACGTCAAACGGGTTGCCGGTCTCACACATCAAATGAGAAAGATTCGTCTCAAGATAGAAGAGGTACGTCTCAGGCATACTTTTTAGGTTACATTGAATACTAATGTGAGCAGTACCGGGCAGAGTCTAGATCTGCGACAGATCAATTTCTCAAATTTGAATGGCTTTGCTTAGATTTCATATTTTATTCGATGATGACGTCAATTATACGGCTTGGTGCAACCCAAAATGACTCACATGCTCATTTCTCATGTCTAGAGAATGCTCGTGAATCTCTGTCCAAGTTGAAGCGTCTTCTCGATATTTGGGATGAGTGCGATAACCCTGACCTGTATGGGTGTTCCTTAGCCTGGTATGTGACCTCTACAAATGAGAAAAATGATGCGAAAGTGCATATGTTCTTGAACTAATAGCTGTCAACATTAAGGGTCATTCCATTATTCCCTCTACGCCCGCTATATTTTGTGTTTACCAACGTGGTTGCGACGTCGGACGCGCTTGACCTCAAGAGCCTCGAGGACATTGCCAGCGGTTTGTCAAAGAGAATTGACACCAGCCCTTCGGTGTTTCAAATACACAAATTATGTGTCTCATTAGTTGGGCTTTACAAACGGTATGCAAATAGAGTCATGTGGCCGTCAGAATCACAACGTTTAGGGTTGGCAAACACGGCTGTCCCGGAGTCAAGTCAGTCAGCGGGAAAAAACCAACACATCTTCAATTATCGGAATAATTCGTCACTGGTACCTCTCGAGTCTCGTCTAGATCAGAACATCTTTGAACAGATCCCCTTGGAGAGTTCGTTGTTCGATTCAACCGAGAGCCAAACAAACCAGCTCTCGCCCTGGGATCCCGCTTACTTCGAGCAGCACTTCGATTGGGATTTGGCCAATATGCAACAGAGCTCCAACCTTTTACTATGGCCCAATTTGACTGAACAGGATCATTCTGTGGATGGATAGAGCTACTTCATGTATTAAATTTCAGAGTCAGAGGGTTAAGAGAGCCTTTCCAACGTTTCTCCCTTCCAAAAGTTCCACGAGCCCATCCGCTGCGTTATCTATGCCACAAGTCTCGCTGATGACTGGTGTGAAGCTCCCTTCAGCTATCCATTGTCCCACCGTTTCTAGATGTTTAGTCCGATAGGCAGCGCCCATATGCTCGTCGAAAACACTCATTCCCTTCCACGTTATTCGTTTTCCGATTATCATGCTAGTGTTTCGAATCCCGTATTGTTGTGATGGATGAATACTATACTGGGACGCGTAACCGCAGGCAACTAGCGAGAAAAGGTCAGACATGCTCCACATATCGAAATTCTGTCCTACCAATTCTACCGTAGTCATTCAGACATGTGATAGCAGCCTCCAATTGCTCTCCGCCGACGTTGTCATAATATACTACGCAGGGTTAATATTGAACCAATTGAGAAAACTTGAATGGAATCCACATACTATCAATACCATTCGGGGCCAGTTGTTTCAGTCGAGACAGTATGTTTCCATCTCGATAATTGAAGCCGCCATGAAATTTGAAGACATCCGTCAACAGCTTCAGTTTTTCATCACTTCCAACGCTTCCAATTACATTGAGCCCTTCTCGGAGGGCCAGTTGTCCAACAATTTGACCAACTGCACCACTAGCAGCGGAAATGAAAATTGTCTGGCCTTTCTTTGGTCGTCCAATCTCAAAAAGGCCGGAGAAGGCCGTCAAGCCAGGCATTCCCAAAGGACCTAAAAACAGCTTCCAGTCGAGATTGTGCGGGTTATGCACCACAACAAATTGATTGGCATCGTGCGATTCAATAGAGACGTACTCTTGGATAGGGCCCATACCCACTACCACATCATCTGGCTTAATTCTGTCGTTAGTTGATGACATAACACGGACAATAATCCCATTTGGTATGATGCTTCCAACAGGGAGGGGCTGAAATCCATCTCTTGCGTCTTCGGGTTTGACCATCCGGTGGCGTAAATACGGGTCGAAGGAAGCATGAAGAACACGTCCAATGAAACCACCAGGTGGTGGCTGGCTCGAGGGGTCAAATTCGTTCTTTTGGATCACAAGGTGTTCACCAGCAACCGGTATACCGTCTGGGATTTGGGCAAATACAAGAGCCTTGATTTCAACCATGATGTTGGAAATATATGATGGTGCTTATTTGTCGATGTCATAGAACTGAATGTATTAATGCTACTGAGGACTTAAAAGTCTCATATATCATTTTAGATACAATCACTGGCATGCTATGCTCTTTGAAGCTAGTCACGGACGAGGAATCATGCTCCGACATCCCGCCCCACCAGGCGGTTGGATCCCATGCTTCCGTTTGGCGGGTCCGAGTGTCCGGGGTCGGGAAATTGCGTTCGCGATGGACAAATCATTTCAGGTGAACGCGCTATTCAGGAATGCCAGATGCTAAGTAGCCAAAAGGTCAATGCATGAATGTATTGAATAACCGCTAATTATGGGAGTAACAAATCCTTCTTACTACGTCCAGTCCAATGTAACAAACGCAAAGGTTTTCATGATGAACAGATCAGACTAAACCCGCCTATTTAATATTCTGTATTTATTTTCTATGCAGTCCAAAGTCTGTGGCCCCCTACACCATGGAGGTATTTTGAACCACTTGTAGATCATCTATTATCATCAACTGCCTGATTAACTACATTCAAAATGACTACGACTGAAAGAGCCAGCCCAAACCTCGCAAAGTATCTCTAGGGTATATCTTACTCATAGAGTGGCCTGGGTAATTAGGAACAAACATATGAGGAAGTCCAGGGTAAATGTCCACTTTCGTCTGAACACCAAAATTCTGTCGGAGGACACGTTCGTAAATCAGGCCCTCATCACGCAACACGTCCAACCCACAGATCTGAAAGTACGTCCTCGGCAAGCCTCTATGATTGCCGTCTCCTCCAGGCCAATTGATTGGGCTCCATATAAATGATTGAAGGTCTGGACCATAGGCTTCGGTATACATGTCCATGAAGGCCTTGTTGAGCACAGGTGCCTGTGAGTTCTGATCACGGCTTCCATACATTGAGGAATATTCCTCTGGCACTGCTTCTGGTGCCAATACAAGCGGGACATTCAGGTAGATTCCACTGAGCGGTGGGCTCAAGCCTTGATCCCTGGCCATATGCGAGAGGACAGCGGCAATATTACCTCCAGCCGAAGTTCCGCCAAGTACGAAACCTTTTGATCCGTCTACGCCAAGGCTGGCCAGGTTTTGGTAAATCTAATGGGAATTAATATTGACCCTCGGTATCCCATCCCAAAGCTCAAACTCACCCATTTCAAGGCGTCCCAGCAATCATCTGTCGCTGTAGGAAACTTGTGCTCTGGGGCCAGCCGGTAGCTGAGACTCACAGCAACACATCCGTACGATTGAACGGCGCGAACGCAGGTGGGCCCGTCCATTTCTGGGCATCCATAGCAGAAGCCGCCTCCGTGAATAAGAACGAGCAACGGGCGAGGCGTAGGCGAAGTTTCTGCCTTTCGATAGACTAGTGCACGCTGTGCACCGCCGTCGCGTCGCGGGATTTGGATTTCCTCACAGGAAACATGCCCATCGGTTGCGGCCAGTGCTTTGTCAGCAATTGCTTTGTATTTGGGATACCAAGCATCGCGAGTTGAGACGACTGCATCAATGTCGGGTGTTTTTTTAAAGGCAGGATTGGTCTCATTGGCCATCATCTGCCAACGTTGGGTGAGTATCTAGCACTATTCCGATTCCGAGGTATGACTGACCTGCTTCAGCTCTTCGTCAATCTGTCCCCATTCCGGCCAAGTAGCGGGGTCGTCGATAGTTGCTACCATTTTTTCTTCCAAGACTTGAATTGTAACTTGAACGAGACAATATTCTCCTGACACTTTTGCTCCTCTTGGTCTAAATCAGTTTGTTGAGCAGTCCTCAATTGAGGGGAGAATACGTTAGCTGTTTTGGGTTGGTGGATTACCCAAAAGTGGGGCTAGGTACGGTGGTGATGGAGTCCGGCGTGTCCGGATTCCCGGATTCCCGGTAGTTAGATGAATAAGCATTGACCTGTAGGGTCAGCTGCTTGAATGGGGGTCATGGATTCATGTGCCATGTGTACTAAGGATTGCTTGAGTTCTTTTAATGGATGCAAGAGTGGACGTGATAACCTGGTTACTCTGGTCGAAATACTCCCGATAGTTGTGAGCAACCTCAACATCCATCACATCGAATTATTTTCCCCATGAATGAACTATTTTATGTTTACAAAGTTTAATCTGGGCAAATCACAAGAAATGGCAACTCAAATCCCACCTGGTTCACCCGAACCCTTACATCACCCCAAAATTGGATACCTCCAGGGTAAATACAACAAGGGTGTCATCCAATACCTCGGAATCCAGTATGCAGATTTGGAACATCGCTTTGCTGAACCTCGAGTCAAATCATATTCGGGGTCTGATACGATTGATGCTACGCGTCATGGGTGAGTATGCAGAATTTTTTGGGATTTCTTTTCGCTTGTTTTCTTTTTCTTAACATGGTGCTTACAAATGACCTCAGGCCTCCTGTTCTGTCACCAGCCAATTCAGCGGAAATGGAGATGAGCTTTATTCAGAAAGCAATTCCTCAGCTAGATGTACCTTCCATGTCTGATACCAATGGCCTAAATCTGAACATCACGGTGCCCATTGAAAGCGATGAGAAAATGCCCGTACTTGTTTACATCCATGGCGGGGGTTTTACCTTTGGCTCCTCTTCGTATCCGCATTATGACCAGTCAAAGGTTATCGAGCTTTCAGCTATTATGAATCAAAAAGTGGTAGCTGTCAATTTCAAGTGAGATCTAAATTTCTTGATATTTAGAGATGTACTGACTCTGGAAGTTACCGTCTTGGAATTACTGGCTTTCTTTCTTCAGCAGAACTGCGCAGTGCGGGGTACAAAGACAACCGGGGTTTACTTGACCAGAGAGCTGCTCTCAAATGGGTCAGAAGCTATATATCAGGCTTTGGAGGTGACCCAGACAGGATCACAGTTGCTGGTCAGAGCGCCGGAGCCGGTATGTCGAGCCACTGTTGACAAATTGAAGCATCTGGCCTGAATCTAACACCAATAGCTTCCGTCAATTATCTGATGCACTCTGAAGAAGCCCTCTTCCATCAGACAATTCTTTTAGGGGGTTCCTTTTTGATGATGAAACCATCGACGCCGGATACCGCCGAGAAATTGTATCAGGCTGTTATTCGGACCCTGGGACTTGACAACCTCCCACCAAGTGAAAGATTAACCTCATTACTGACAATTCCGCAAGAGGAGCTAGTCAGTCACATTTCCAATGACATAACATCCTTGGGCCCAACTGTGGACGGTGTTCTTATCCCTATTGAAGCATCATTTTATCGACTCCGCAACCAATCTGAACTGTTGGTTCCCGGTTTCAACTGGTGCCGTCGATTATTATCAATAGAGAGTCAACATGATGTAAGTGTTCTTTGATCAGGTTTGCTTTCAAGTATCTAACGATGAGCAAGGGAACCATTTTTGCGCAGGTCAACTTGAATTTTCGTCTACAAGGCATTAGACGTGCTTTCAGCGACTATATTTACGACCGCCTAGGCCAATCCGGGTCGAGCCTACTAAATTTCTACGGTATTAATGAAAATACTAGCGATTCGGACGCGCTCGAGTCAATTATTCAGTTCATATCAGACATTGCTTTCTTCGCACCATCGGTGAAATTAGCCGAAGCATGGCCCGGAAAAGCGTACATCGGCCACTTTAACGAAATGAACCCTTGGGAAGGCGCGTACGAAGGAAAAACTAACCATTTGCTGGACATCGCATACCTGTGGGGCAATTACAACCAGTCGTATACTCGCCAAAACTGGACGGTAGCCCGAGCTATGGCTGAAAACGTTGTTAGCTTTACATGCGAGCAGGATACTCTGCCTGAATACGACCCAACAAAGCGTCCTGTAACGGTTTATGGACCTAGCGAGGAAGGGATCTCTAGTTTTACCAGTACTATGGGAAGCGAGGAGACTCGCAGAAATGGTAAAATATTTCAACTCGCAGACGAAGTTGGTGGTTTCGACACTTTGCTGGACACAGCACATGGCTTTCTTACAAGTTAAGTGGTAGTACTATAAATACATTTATTTAAACAACTTTACTCTAGTAAACCTGATCGCAATGAATTCTGGCATTTGAGAGACAAAAAGTGGCCTAAAGTAGTCTTTTGAACGCTGTATCGTTATGTCGTAGTAGGTGAAATTCACGGAACCACTTGCAGGTTTAAAATGATGTCTGTTTACTGGCCTTGTAGCCGAGATATCATACTGCGGTAATTAAACATTGCCGAACGATCTTCTACTAACACATATTTGGATGAACGAATGGAGAGATGGCCATAACTTGATATCAAGAAGTAATTTTACAAACAGAACTTTATTAACAGATAGACGCGATAACACTAAATAACTTCCCAATTAAATACCCGAAAACCCCTTATCATCCCCGAATCTCGCTGAAATCGCCCCAACGTGGCCGTCGCATGCTCCAATAGTAATTCCAGATTCGGTAGTGGTTATACATAGGTGTCGCTCCAGCGGGAGTCTGCGCATTTGCATTAGTTGTTGCAATCTGTTAGGGAGAGCCAACTTCCTCAAGCTTACCTTATGATAGGTAGCACACTGTGCTGAGAGAAACGATGGAGTGCCACGATTATCCCTAAGCCAGTCGTTATAGCGACTTTGAACTTCTGAATCCGGGTAGAGAGCGTATGGCCCCTTCTTGACCTGTTTCTTAATATGCCTAATAAGCTTGCAATGATACTTGATCTGTATCTCAACTACTGTAGTAATATTTGACCAGTAGTTGGTGGAGTTGGGTCCCAGAGTAAGGAATAAATTGGGAAAGCCGGTGACGGCAACACCTGAGCCTGTTAGCTAATTATTCTTCACTGAAACTTGATACTGGGTCCCTTACTCCAATAAGTCTCAGGATAATCTTTCCATGTGTTTGACAAGTTTTTCCCACCAACGCCATAGATTTGGAAATGGCCACCAGAATCATTCATGTCGAATCCAGTGCCCCAAATCAAAACATCAATCTTGCGCTCGACTTCCTGTCCGGAAGCATCATGGGCTTGCTTTGCCAGATAGGATCCAGTCGGCTGTTGGGAACGTTCTTCATCGGAGAGAATAAGGGCTGACTTCGAGATAATGCCGTCCTCGGTGATCCGAATCGGCTTATCCGTCACCAGCTCTACATTTGGCTGGTTGTACATCGAGTACCAGTCATCAAGAAACAAGACCCGTTTGCAGCCGAATTCATTGGATGGGCGGAGCTTTTCCCTAACTGCTGGGTCTTTGACTTCTCTTTCCAGAAATTCGATACATGCATCGTGCATAGCTTGGTTATGCTTGGTGCCCGACATCCACATGAATCTCGTTCGATCAAACTGGTTCACGCGGGTCAGTTTTCATCAATTTCAAGCAGAGGCCATATACGTACAAACACAAACCAAGAAACATGATAGAGCCAAAGTATCGGACGGAACCACCGGAACATTGTCTTTTTCCACCGTGGTATATCGTGGTTGTTGCGCGGGAGAACATGGCCACAGCTTCTCTGAAACATATGAAGCTCCTTCACAACGGGCTGAATCTTTGGTGCTACCTGGGCTGCACTGGGACCGGTTCCAATCAAGGCCACACGTTTCCCCTTTAGGTCCGCTTGGGCTGGCCATTCAGCTGTGTGCCATTGCTCACCTTTAAAGGTCTCAGCCCCAGGAATCTTTGCGTATTTTGGACGGTGGAAACCGCCACCGTTATCGAAGACAACGTTGGCAATCCATTTGGTTAACTGGCCAGTTTTGCGATCTTCCGTCAGCACTTCCCACAGAACAGTCTTTTCGTTCCATCTAGCCTCGTGGACATATGTGTTGAACACTGTATTATGCTGAAGCAAGCGTCTGTTTGCAAAGTGTGCGTAATATTGCTGAATCTCCTTTCCGTCAGCAAACTTCCGAGACCAATCTTTGACGCGTTAGTTAGCTGAGCAATAAAAAATGGAGCAGTGGGAAAGCTGGGTACGTACCAGCATTGAGGCAAGTCTTCATGACATAGGCATGACTGGGAATATCGCAAGCTGCGCCAGGGTACCTGTTGGTCTCCCAGACGCCTCCAAAATCATTGTTTCTGTCGAGAATGACAAACTCATTCCTTTTCAATGTACCGGAGGCTAATAATTCATCGCCAAGTGATATTCCACACATTCCGGCGCCAACGATGACGCAGAATATGTGCTTCTCAATAATCTTATCGGAATCCATGCTGATTAGAGACTGTCGCTGCAGTCAGTACTGTTGATGATGTTGAAGGAAAACAGCAGAGGATATACAATTGATGAAACTTCACCTCACTTATGAATTGGAATGCAATATTTCTTATTGAGCTTTCTCAAAGAATCCGTGGCATCTATGCTATGTACTGCTATCTTCGATGTACCCACAAAGGCTTTCCCCCATAGCGCACTTGCATGTGACTGAATCTCAAATGCCACTACCGGAAAACAACATTCAAGCAGCGCTGTTTGGGTTAGCTGCTCGGATCGCGGAACTCCGTCCTGCGCTGCGGTCTCCTCCCATTCTTGGACCCACCCTACACCGGTCTCCGCAATCCGAACCAATCATGGCGCGGTGGGAATGAGACCATGTCTTAAATTACCAAATGCGTAAGCGAGATGACGATGAACTGGCTAGTCATTTTCTGCTGATGGCCGGTCCTTGTAATTTGTGTGGCCTGCATCATTTCCTGTACTGGCGAGAATTCGGAGCGAAATTTGGTTTGTTCTTATTCAAGTGTAGAGGGAGATCGAAATGGCTACATAATTCAATGGCAAAGCATCATGTCTGGGTAATAACTGCATCTTTCGTTGAATACGTTCGCACGTTTGCCCAGGTGACCACTCAATAATAATAGAGATACGGGCACAATTTTGGAGACCAAGTTTGTGAATGTGAATGTGGAATCCATAATGAACCCGGCAACAATCTTCGTAATTATGCAACGAGTTTATACATATATTAAACTACGAATATATCTACCCCTAAACATCTCTATTCTTCATCATAATCTCGTACCCAGGATCTGGGGATACCTAGAAATCGTCGCTTAGCCATTGCAATAGTGGACCTTTTCTGATCTCAGCACTTACCAGAGCCTCGAATGCGTCGCTCACTGGTGGTTGGCTATTGACTGCCTTGAAGTCATACTTTCGAAGGAATTCCGCAAGTACCAATTTAATGTTCAGGTGGCCCAGATATCTTCCAGGACAAGCATGTCTCCCGTATCCAAATGAGAGATCATCTTTGCCAACGCTGACGTAGAGATGCTTATTCTCGTGACCAGCAACCTGTCGCTTGCGATAAAATCGAAGCCCATCAAACTTGGAGGCGTCTTCATAATGTGATTCGTCAAGGTGGATAGAGTATGTGTTGGCTTCGATCTTGGTGCCCTTGGGGATAAATGTGCCATCAGGCAACATTATATCAGCTGTCGCGGCGCGCTGGAATGTCGCTTCCATAATTTTTAGCATGCTTTTGATAAACATAAATCGAGAAACTTACATAAATCTGCGGCTGAGAGACGCTGACTTTCCTTGATGAAGCTGTCGAGCTTTTGCATTGCTGGGATAGCATCTTTCTGAAACATACCATCTTTATCCACAGAGACGGACTCAATCTCCTCCCGAAGGATAGGGATGTACTCTGGATGCATAACAAGATCATAGATAGCCTGGACTGAAGAGGCAAAGGTAGTGACTGTTCCGACAGCAACCAGGGTCATCTGGAACAAGACCTGCTTTTCCAAGTCGTCTGCTAGATGTGAGTTTTTCCCGGAGCTAAGGTAGTCCAACATGGTCGGCGGGTTGTCAATATTGCCCGCCAATCTTTTTCGCTCTTGCATGCACTTCCAAACCCTTTTTCGTCCCTCAGCCCATTGCCCATTGATTGCAGCTCTTTGAGGAATAATACGATAAACAAAAGGTCGAATCCATGGCGGCCATTCTTTCAACTTTCGAATGGAGTCAAAAACAGACAGCACGTAGCCTGTTGAAGCATCAACCCATTCTTCGTCAAGGGACGCGGTTGTCCCAAGGAATACCCGAGCATTGTTAGTGCCGACAAGTTTCAATATTTTGTCATGGATTGCGACTCGAGTCCAGTCTATGCAGATAATCCACTGTCAATACGCTTTGCTTTGAGTAAAGATCTACCGAGACACTAACCATTATATTCTCCAACAATATGCGGCATATTCTTCCTAGCCATTTGGTTGAGTACTGGCGTAAATGCCGCTGCAACATATTAGCTTTAAATTGCATAATTGCTTGTTCATGTTCAACCCACGAAGCGATGCAGTCATTCCAGCCTTTATCGCATGAATCACAAAATCTGGTGGGCCTCCGAAATACGTATACTCTGCTTGCATGTCCTACATATCGTCAGTTTTATAGGCAAATAAACAGCAACCGCGTCATTACATACATTGTCAATTGACACCTTAAAGCTCAGGCTAGGATGACTTTTCAAGTCATCGAGAAACTTTGGGGGAATAACCACTTTTACCCCTGCATTCGCAATATTAGCTATTAAGACATTAATCAGCTGAAATGCTGCAGTTCTTACCATCTCTCGTCGTCATGCCATAGACTTGATCAGGATACTGGTAGAAGTTAACTTGACAAGTTCTGTTCATTCGACCACGGCGCGTACCTTTTCGTAACCTTTGAGCATTAACTCGCGAGGACGATAACAATACTCAAGGGCGCGTGCGCTGGAACTCCTTATTTCATCGGCTAGTAACACTTTGACATTAAGTTTGCTACGTTGGGCCCACCGGATCATTGCGGTGGTCACAACCAACACCGTAATCACAACAATGATCGAGGCAGCCGGAAATTCAGAGTCGAGTCTCAGCAATTCTGTCTTCCACCGTGCCAAGGTTGGCATGAGGGAGCTTGGATTGAGAAGGACCATTTTTAGTCAGGATCGACAAGACCGTAGACGAGCAATAACTAGCCTTCCTCGATAGGAAGAAAAATACTGAGCAGTTGTTGATTGAAAGATAGTGACAACACAACAAAACCCAAATCATTGAGGTCCGACGCCCTAAATCAGCTAATAGAATTCATATTTATTGCAAAATGACAAGCTGTGATTGAATCCAGCCTTTCCGATTGTGCAGACAAGATTGTAAGGGAGTGAAAGGTCACCCAGGTGGAGTGACGTACTAGCGGAACCCGGACTTCCGGATACGGAACCCCGGCGAAAATAAAGTGCCTCCGCCAATGGCGCCTCGAGGACAATTTAGTTCTCCGTCGGCTGGTGGAGCTCCGTGAAGGTCTGTGGCAACGACTTGATCGAAGATTCCCATATCTCAACATTCGCCCCTTGATCCATTAGGCATGTGATTCGCCATTCACTGTCTCTGCCTCACGAAGTTTCAACTCTCCTACACTTTTGACCACAAGACAAAGACTTCATTAAAATGGAAGGAAAAACTGCCATTGTATCTGGCTCTTCAGCTGGAATTGGGGCCGCAATTGCCATTGAGTTGTCAAATCGAGGAGCAAATATTGTTTTGAACTATCCGTTTCCTCACCTGGAACAGGAGTGCAATCAAGTCGGGGCAAAGCTCAAAACTCCTTGGATCGCCGTATGCGCAAATCTGTCTACAACTGACGGCCCCCTCCAACTTGTGGAGGCGGCTGTTAAGAAATTCGGCGTTATTGATATCCTTGTCAATAATGCTGCTGTGGTACCGCACTCGCACACCTGGTCAACTACCGTCAATACATGGGATGATACCTATAATTTGAACGCACGAGGTACATTTTTGTTGACACAGGCGACTCTGCCCCATCTACGTCCTTACTCGCCATCTTCCCCTCCATCAGTATCTGGGGTCAAAGGAGGGTCTAGGATTATCTGCATCGGGTCAGGCTCTAGCCGAATCCCTCAACCAGACTTGCTCGTTTATTCGTCCACCAAAGGTGCTTTGGAAGCGATGATCAAGGTGTGGGCTAAAGAGCTCCCACCCAAATACGGGTGCACTGTAAATGGGATTGCTCCTGGTCCAGTCAATACGGAAACATTCCGAAAGGGTGCTGGAGATTCTCTAGAGCAGATAAAAGCTGAATTCGAGAAAGAAACGCCTTGCGAAGGGAGCCTGGCGGATCCCGAAGACATTGCATGGGCTGTCGCCTGGCTTGCTGATGATAGATCCAAATGGGTAAATGGGGAGTACATTATGATAAATGGCGGGTTATGCATGGTTTGAAGGGTTGATATGAGACTATATACGTTTTTGATTATTCGAAATAGTTCATTAGGAAATATACGCATAATTGCTTGAATGATCGTATCGCTGCTCATGTGCCATTGACATATTTATCTAAACATTACATGCACTCCAGGTATATTTGGCCGTTCCAAAACCAGTTTTCGGCTTATCTTCTACGGATTACCGAAGCCCCGTAGCCAAGCCGGAACTCCCGCATCCTACGGAGCCCGGGATAGTCCGAGGGTTCCAATGTTGATATCAACATTTTCGTAAGCAGAATAACCTCACTATTTGCCCAAGGCAATCTATTTAGACAACTATATGGCTCCAGAATTTCAGACACCTCATCCCTATTGGAAACTCTCAAATTTGGAATATCCAAAAATTCCAACTTGTTAAAGTCATCATAATTCACATTCGATCCATCCCCTCGACAAAACTCAGAATGACTGTTGTAGCCATCGCTGGCGGCCTTGGAGATGTTGGTCGGACGATTGCGGAGGAGATCCTCCAATCTGGCAACTACACTTTACACATCTTTACACGAAAGGTATGGAAGCTAAAAATCGCCAAAGTGTCAAAGACTGATGGAAACTGTTTTTAAGAAGAAATCAGGTGCCACTGGAACAGAATATCCTCGTCACCTTCCAGACCCGATTGAAATTGACTATTCCTCTGTACCTGATGTAACCCGCTGCCTACAAGATCTGAAAGTTAATATTGTTATATCTGCACTCAATCTGCATTGGCCTGGTGCTTCAGAGTCACAATTAAATCTTATACGGGCTGCCGCGGCATCAGGTGTTGTCGATCGGTTCATACCTAGCGAATTCAATATTGACTACCACAGTCCACCTGAGTCAGTTCCATTCGGATTAATCTGATATTATTCTGCTGACAACCAATGAATGAAATAGAAACATGCCTTATGGTCCCCGTTCAGAATTTCTTCGGGCGGAAGCTGAGCTCGAATCACACCCCAATTTGACTTTTACGTTGATACGGTGTGGATTCTTCATGGACTACCTTGGACTACCGTATGGGACTACAAATCTTCATCCGCTGTACTGCTTAATCGATCTGCAATATGCTACGGCTGTAATCCCAGGTGATGGAAGTGGCCAGGTTGTTTTCACTCACACGAGGGATGTGGGCAAATTTGTCACACAATTATTGGGTCTTGACGCCGCCCACTGGCCGAAAGCAGCGACAATTTCTGGTGAACGAATTTCTTTGAATGATCTCGTCATGGTTGCCGAAACGATCACAGGTACGAAGATACGTTTTCTCTACTTACAACAAACCCGGCTAATAAATTAGTAGGAAAGCGGTTCCACAGGTCCTATGAAACTGAAAAGAACCTGAGGACAAATACAGTGGCGGAGCTTCCTTCCAATCGCTCATGTTATGCGTATTTTCCCGGTGGAAAAGATGACCTCAATTCTGTCATCTGTCCAATGATGGTTGGAATGCTTACTGGGGTTTTTGATATACAAGGCACAGAGTTGACTGGGGTATTTTCAGACGTGGCGCCCATCCGCCTAGAGGATTTTCTCCTTCAGTCCTGGAGCAAACAGATGAAGGAAGAATCTACTATTTAATATGGGATACCGGGTATTTTATAGAGTTCAGGTTGAAAGAGGTGTATACTATTTGATCTGGATTTTGGCTATTCAACATCGGTAATAAAATATCCCTCACGCGTTCCATTGTCTCAAACTCGGATTGCTTTCCTACTTCATAGCATAAATGCAGCGACACCAAGAGCAACTGCTGCCATATCCAACCCATAACTACCAGCAGCTCCTGTTGGAGTGGAAGTAGACTTCATGGTACCGGTTGATGTCATGGTGCTGCTTGCAGTAGAACCGGAGGCTGGGGTCATGGTTGCGTTCATAGGCTCGGTGGGGGTATCGTACTTGGAGCATACCCCATCTTTAGCCAAAGGGCATGTCTTGGTATCTATGCAAATAGATTGCAGCTGGGATCCTTGTGATTTGATCACAGTGGTAGCCGGTGCACATCGGATATTAAAGATCGAATTGAGAGCTGTAGCGACCGTTTCGATGTCATCCTTGGCGACGCCAAATGAGGCCGCTGCGAGACCGACCTGGGTGACAAAATACGTCATCTGAGTATAGTCAAGGTCCATAAACTTGTGAACTTTGTACATTGACGCCTCGCCGGTATACGCGTCGAAACCAGACATGCCTTGCATGGAGCAGCCGAGAAGGGAGCCAAAGAATTGGTAGAGGTGTGTAAGAAGGAAGCTATATAACTGGTTAGCCCATGGCTTTCGAATTCTGCATATTCTGGCGCGAATTCGTACTACTGGTTCGACTTTTCATCGTTGGCTGGTTTGTTGTTCTTCAACGGGGCAGCACCACCTCCATCAAGAAAATTGACTGAGACGCCTTTGCTACCACCACGGTTGGTCGAATTGAGCTGCCCGTTGAAGTACGGCAACAAATCAACTTCAGTGTTGTTGATTTTTCCGGGGGCAAGGATGCCGGGCACGGTTATGCCAACATTGGGCTTAGTATCTAAAACATCGCCCACGATTAGTTCTGTCCCCTTTCCCGGCAACAATTGTCAACGCACAATTCCCAATCACTACTGTGTTAACAAGCACTGTCAGAAGAGCCGCCTGATTGTCAGCCGTGTTATTTTTCAACACGGCGGTCGTATAATAATCGCAGATTGATGTGCCAGATGGTCTCTGACCAGCGACGAAATTGGCAGCAATTGCTGCAAGCGCAAGAAAGTTAAATCGCATGATTAATACTTCGTATTGCAATAGAGGAGTGAACAATGTCAAAAGAAACTTGATTGGTAATGACAATTCTGGCTTCCATTGCTGCGTTTCCGTACTCCTTTTAACCACCTTTTCGCATACAAGTATCTCAAAACCCCTTGCAGTCAAGAGAAGTCATTATTGTCTAGCTCCTCATCTCCATAATATCTCGGATGTGTGAGCTTCCGTCGGCTCATCGGCTCGACTTTGAGGGATCATACTTTGAGCTAAGGGGCCGGATGTGGCGCTACACGCGGGGAAGGCGTGCCTTGACCTCTAAGACATAATAAGATTGCGGTTCCTTGTTGATAACCTTTCAGGCTAGTGACGATTAGACTCTCCATGATTAGACAGTACAAACGTCTAAGGAAGGACACACTGCAGTTGGTTGACATTAATGATTGGGTTCAAACCAAATCAACGGTCTGCATCATTTTCTTCTTAGGCGTCCCGTATATTGCACACCGTGTCCGGGTCGGTCTCGGTATTCTTCTTCAATTCCTTTTCATCAATGATTGGTCATGTCTAAGTGAATGTTGATCGAGTGAAGAACATAATTACACGTAAGTGAGTCGTTACTCTCACGTCCGAAATACGACATGGGATCGGCACGCGTCTCAATCAACTCTCCAATCAAAACAATTTTGTTTATAATCATTTGGGTTTGGGGGATTGAAACACACACTAAGAGATGCTGCTAATGGCTGATTGGGGTCTTCTAGTTTAGCTTGATCGTCCTCCGGATGAACGCAGGTCCGACGGGAAGTCGACTTTCCGGTAGTCTAAGCCGAATCCAGCTAAAGCTTTATGTACTACGTCATAAAATAGCACTCTCCTTGACTTTCAGCGCAGATGATTCGGCCGATGAAATTGGGCTGTCTCGGGCCTCCTTGCATGACCCCACCATACCGACAGCACTGACGTTGATTCAAATCAATTCGACTGGCCCAGATCGAACCTACACTAGCTGTAGTTCCATCATCATGAATTTTTATACCCTAAAATTTGTTAGTTTAGAGACAATATGTAATGCCGGAGCAGAATCTCCTGATGTGTGATACACAATCCTCCTCTTAAGGTCCCGGACAGCCAGATCACCCAAAGTCAAAGTTTACGACCGACCAACCTTTCCGCAGTGTACACTTCTCGTGACCAATACGGTTCTGAACCACAAACAGCAGTCCATCTTGGGTGCATGTTGGCCTGTGATTAACAGTTGCGAACGTGGGATGAGTGATAGATCCTCTTGATTGCAGCCTCGGATTGACGTACCAGCGTCATCTCAGTTCATTATCTTTTGGCCTTGTTTTGAAACCTCCGTTGAGGGACCATTCAGACGGCCTACTCTGGTCATGCTTATAAAATCTTTTGTCACCCCGCTGTTTTGAGTCTGGCTGTCGCTTTGTTTTGACCCTCTCTGCGTATTATACCTGGCTTCATCCCCCAGCTCCTAACCATCAATTAATCCGGCTATTATTATGGGCTTGGTGTGCGGTAACACTTTCGGCTTCTACGCCATATCCTTTCAACACTTACCTTAAGGATATCAGAATCCTTCGCGACGTCTTGAAGTCTACGTGTTTCTGGTTCTTTTATTTAAGCAACAAGTTCATTTGATATAGATGGACCTTTTGTTCCGGATATGAATGTGACGTATCCGTTGTTGTACAAAAAGAACGCCAGACAATGCGTTTCTCGGGGCAGCAAAATCGGGACTCAAAGTATTGGGCATCGATAGAAATGATTCAATTAAACTCTGAATTTGATATTTATGCAGTAATGCTGAACAGAGGTTCTCCAAGGAGCTCAATGTGAATTTTGCCGTATCCATTGCCAGGCTGAGTACTTGGGGTGACACGGCCATCCGACTCCAATCGTGGGGGGTCAGCGATGAGGGGATGAGTCCATTCGGCAAATAGATCAACCGCCCGGAAACGAGCACTGGGTGTGGTTGTGGCCATAATGACATTTTGCGCAGTCGTGAGGGCAGAGCCCCAGGGATCATCGCAGTTGAGCGTCATATCCAGAGCAGCAGCGGCATCTCGGATAGTGCGAGCCTTTGTGAAGCCTCCCACTCTGGACGGCTTCAGGTTAAGGCCTGTAACGCCCAGAGCATGCGCCTCAAAGAGATCAGAGATTGTCACAACGCTTTCATCAAGGATGATGGGAAGACCCGAACGACGACCAACTTCAGCACTGTCCTTTAGTGTACGGCATGGTTGCTCCAGGCCCACGGTAATATCCTGCCCGATAGCCCTGGCGAAGGTGAGTGCTTGGTCAAGGGTCCACCCACCGTTGGCGTCAATCCAAATCTGGACGTGATCAGGGACCGCAGCACGAACAGCCTTGACACGGCGGGCATCTGCAAGAGGGTCATCTCCAGCCTTTAGCTGCATCGCTGTCGCACCTTGTGCAAGTTCGCCATTGACCAAGTTAACAGCAGCCTCCGGGTCGCGAATACCGATGACTGAGAAGCCTTGGGGTCTTTCAGTTAAATATCCACCCAGAAGAGTTGTGGTGGGGAGACCAGTGGATTTCCCCACAATATCCCAGCAAGCAATGTCAATGACAGCCTTGGCAGCCATAGCACCCAGCATGGCTCTATCCATGACAGCATCTACCGTGGCAGGAGACCTGGGGTCCAAACCAATAATTTGAGGTCCGAGCTCCTGCAGAGCCGCGAGCTCTCCGGTGTACGAACTCGGAAGATAGTTGCTGTCAAGGGGTGCTGTTTCAGCCCATCCTTCTACTCCATCATCGGTGCGAATTCGAACAACAATTGACTTCTGTCCTGTCGCTGTTCGACCGTGCGACATGGAGTAAATTCCATATTTGTAGTTAGCGTCGTAGCTAAACACGGTGATTTCGCTAATCTTCATGGTGAATTCGCTGCAGGAACTCGATCAGTCAGTCCAAGACACGCTTCTGAGATGATAGAGTACACCATACATATATATTTGAACGGATATTATTAGGGAATTGAATTAAGAGCCTTTGGTGAAATTTCATTCAGTAAACCAACATCGCTTCTTGGATAATATAGCCCAAAGCTGGCTGCCATTGAAGAAATGTGGGGACGGGCCGAAATCCGCGCTATATTGCCGTCCACCTGACTTTGCCCGCTTTGCGGCTCGGAGAGGAAGTCAGGCACGAAATAGCGGCTGGATATCATCTGTCTACTCGTCGCAGGTTAAAAAATGGCACGGTCAACACGGCTGACCACACCGATGGTGGAGCGCACGGATCTTGCACCCGAGGAGAACGCGGGGTTTCGGACGACTCGGCCCTTGGAAAGAAGCAATCACGTTGCCAACTATCTACCATGCCAAAGTTCATCCTCTCATGAAATAACTTCCCAGAATTTTCGGCCTGCGGTAGAACTTTTCCTTGGTCCACGGCATTCAAATCCCTAAAGCCGACAAAGTCTTGACCGGTGGCCCATGATTCATGAACATGGCACAAGCCTGAGCGCCCATGCATCCGTAGACTTGGTGCACGCGTCTTGGTGAGCCCAATAAGAACTTGCACAAAGGTATCAGTGGAATATTTAATGATGTAGGCCAATTTTATTCAGTTGCAGAACCTGGCAGAGGATTCAACTTATGACTTTTGGTCATGTCGGTAAGTACAGCCTGACGCAGTTATCTGGTCTATCTACTCTCCCAAATTCCCTTATTGACATACCAGAGTCCCATGGACTCATGTTCCAATCTATCACACTTCTTACAACAATCGAATGTCGGAGTGAAAGTCAAACTGTGCGACATGGCATCTTTAAAATAGTACAGTCGCAAGAGTGGTCGATGCAGCCATGCCGCAAAGACGAGTGAAGACCACCCCGGGCTTGGTTGAGCCAGAGTTGGACTTTCCAGTTGCTTGGGGAATTGATTGATACCCAGAACTCTGAGCGGGCGTAGTGGCCGCATCGGTGGCGCCGGGTGGAAGAATAGTAGTGGTCAACTGAGAGATGGCAGTAGGTCGAGTAGCTTTCACCTTGATACCATCCGCAGCTGTCGAAGACTCGGGGACATAGGTCTGACTGGACCATCCACAGGTTTTGAGAAGGTCATCGGCATCTATGAATATTGTTAGTTTAGTGGTCTAATGGAATAATTTTGAAATCGAGGAACATACCAGTAGCCGTATACATATCCGTTTGATCCTTATCGTCGTCATTCCCGGATTTCGCCTTTTCGATTCGATTATCAATACCCTGATGCATACAGGATGCACACAGAGCTGAAATTCGGCTGACATCAAAGCTTTTGTTGGTGCAAATGCATTGGGACTCCAGGAGGCCGCCGTCGCGTTGGTTGAAGAAGCCAGGTTTCAGCTTGCAAGATTGGTCTCCGCTGTTGTTCCCATTTCCACATCCCATGATAGAAACCTCGCAGGTTCCTGTCAATTCAACAACCGGGCCGCAAATCGACTTGCACTCTGGGGGGACGTCATCGGCATAAATGATGGCATCGCCACGAACAAGAAGCAGAAGAGTTGCCAGAGGCAGAGCGATCTTGTGGGCGTACATGGTGGATTTTGAGTCGTAAAATGAGGCGGTGTTGAGTTTGGGTAGTAAAAAAGTAGTCTGATCACTGGTGTTTTATGGTGAAGGTTGTTGTGGTGAATTGATGGCTGTCATTCCATCCAGAGGAGGGTACCTAGCATCTTATATAGTGATCGCATGTGCTCTTTCTGCAGATTTCACTGAGGAACAGCTGAATATCGAGAGTGAAAATAAGGCCAAGTCGAGCCATGTTTCACTAGAAATTGGGACTGCCGCAGCGGTTGCATAACACCCGTGCGGGCTGTCTAGCTCGGCAATCACCGCGACCACAAGTGTACACAGCCTGCCTGTCCTCTTGGCCAATGTGGAGCGGAGCGGGCTTGACTTGGGTCGTAAATAAGTGGCCAATCAAGACGCGTGCACAGATACACCATACTACGCGTTTCCCCATTTATTAACCAAGCCTCGAGTGATCCGTGCTGCCGCCTCAAAGCAGGTTTGGAAATCGTATCTAAACTGCCAATCGTAATGAGCACAGGAAGCTGCGGCTTTGTTTGACATTTGCACTAATTAAGCTTAATTTTATTCGTGACGCAATTTTACTCTACTGCACTACTTTTGCAATCGTACCCCAAGAGCGAATCAAAACGAGGACGTGCCCAAACCTCCACGCTGTCAGGTCCGTAGCTTCATTTTCATCCTATTTCAGGTGTTCAGTATAATTCAGTGTATGGCACCAATCAGAACACAGGAATGATGCAGAATATCCGATGCATGGTGGTCGTGATGATTCATTTCTCGTCTTGCAGAGTCTCCCCGCCAATCGTCATTAAAATAGCCGAGGCATTTTATACGCGAGTTTGTTGTGTAGGGTAGGTGCTTATTTGAAAGTTTTCGATAATATACTGGCTATAAGATCCTAATTTATAATATTGTTATAATGGTAATTTAATATTTAGCATACTTAAACGCTCATTGAGAATAATCCACGAGCTGCATTGTATTTACTAGTATTCCAACTGTAGACTGAAGCGGCAAGCTGGTCGTTATTTCAGGTGGGATATTATGTGGGTCATAGAGGCTCTAGTCGGAAAAATGTCGAACGCCATGTGTCTGATGTCAATCCCACCACTGATTTGGTGACTCGACAATATTTTGTCCGATACTTCAATGGCAAGCAGAGTATCCTCTCGCCTCCTCTGACTACCCAGGCACCGTCGCTACTGATACCATAACCGTGGTATATAGCCTTGGTTGCGGGTTGGCTATCCGCTTCAATTTGAGATATTCTGTTCAAATCCAGAGTGCCGTATGCGGTATTGATATGAGAGGCATCGTTCATATCAAATCTAACATCACGCATCTTGTAAGGTGTTCTTATCTTATAAGTAAACCTTTCTGTTGTCGTGTTCCACACTCTCACCGACTGGGATAGACCTAGGGCAAGTTGGTTCCCGTCCGGTGAAAGGTCAAACGAGTAAATTTTCCCAGCATATTTCCAGCTGTGGATCTTCTGAAAGCAGACACAATCAGCCGTGTCCCAGATTTGAATGCACCAATCATAGTAGTTTTCATAATAGATAAAGGCAAACCTCCGTGAATCACATGATAAAGTAATTTCGTCTGCTTTCTGACGGGTTTTAACACGTCGAATCAGCTTCGTTGTAAACACATCCCAAACCTCGATAATATCACCATCTGAGGTAATAGCACGACCATAGTTGTAGTCTGAGAGTGCAACGGAACTTTTTTGCCGTGGGATGGATCCCCTGCTATTTTGTATTCCCAGGTCGAATACACAAACTGAGCGCTCTTGGCACAGGGATAATAGTCGACCATCCCGCGAAATGGCTTTTTGAGACACATCTTCGAAGGTCTTAATGCAATGATGATCTATAAGATCCCATATCTTAACCTTATAATAACACTGCTGTTCATCGAAGACCTGATAGACAAGATATCGACTGTCGGAAGATATGATAGGATCTGGGTTTCCATCGGAGATTAAGGTAGTGATGCAAGTGGTATGTAAAGTATCCCATACTTTGATCGTCCCCGATTCCTCATCGTAGTCTGGCACCTCACAAAGCCATCTACCGTTGGGCGAGACCAAGAGTTTCTTCCGTGAACCGTCATCAGCTTCAGGTTCTGGAGTGGAAGGGATGTTATTCAAGTCCCAAATCTTCACAGCTCCGTCTGCTGCGTCTTCTCCAAAACACGAGGCGAGTAATTGCCGCTTTGGACAAAACTCTATGGGCCCGTCCTTGTGGAAATCGCCCTTGAGAATCGACGAACCGGATGTCTGATCATCCCACAAGCAAATATTGTCCCAACCTTCAACCCATGCAAGACAGCGGCCATACCCCCAGTAAGTAATATCTCTAATTGGTCCATTGCCACGTTGGATGGTTTTGATACAAACGTGCTTGTTCAGGTCCCAGAGCTGCATGATGCCTGACTTTGTGCCCACAGACAGTGTGTCGTCTGCGAAAAACGCAAATGAGAACACATCTGTCTTGATAATCTGGATACAAGTGCCATCAGCTGCATCCAGTACTGCCAGTGATTCGTTCTTCGTATATCCTGCTAGCCTTCTCCCTCCCAATGAGAATGCTGTTTTGGTAAAGTTGGCATCGACACTCCAAATAAGGCGATTCTCTGCCATATGCAACACATAGGTTGATCCCGAAATAGTGACAGCTAGAATTTCCCCATAAGTCGTCATATGACGTGTAAGGGTCATTTCGCTTGGAATTCGAATGGAGTTGACCTTCAAGCCATTACTTATATCCCATAACCCAATCTCCCTTTGATGGGCCACTGCCAATCGTCGACTATCTGCCAAGAACGTCACTGAGACCGACCAGACTTCTACCTCAAGTGTCCGGATGCAATGAAACGAGCTTGTGTCCCAAATCTTAATTATATGCTCGTGTTCGTCTGCTGCTGCGAGCCATTTTCCATCGGGTGAAAATGTTACTGATTGGGGAACCATCTCCTGGGCCTTGAGTGTCTGAATGCATATGTCCCAATTCGATTCTATATCTGGGTTCGATGCAATCCATTTCGCCTTGTGCTTGTGAAAGAGCTTCCTTGTAGGACTATTGATAGGACTAAATATCAACCCTGAAATATAGACTTGCAAAGGCGCAATCTCAACTATTTGTTTATGATGAATTACAAACTGACGTATGTCTTTAATGAGATGTTCTATATCGCTCTGTTTCTGTATGTATGTCAGCAATATGTTATCTCTCCAGTTTCATATATTCATATTACTCACGAAGAAGGCTTCTAGAGCTCGTACTGCAGATATTCCGTCAGGTATCTTCTCCTGCCAGGAAAGAGCTTCAAACCAATACAGAGACTTCTCTTTAAGAAAAGTGTCGATGACATCGATGTCTGTTGGGTTTGTGATTCCGCTATCAACAAGATGCTGAACCCAATGAACACTAACGTAGGTAATAGAGGCCAACACAGCAGAATCGAGTTGGCAAACATCTGCGGCCGGGAAGGCTGAATTATCGAGATTATATATGTTATATCGAAGAGTGCTGGTGAGAAGCTCCAACGACTTTAAAAAGATGTAATGATGCTGGTGTGAGATACTGGAGGGCAGGACCTCATTGGATGCATCTTTTAGAAGGAAATCCTTTGCTGACTGATGGACAAAATATATGATTCCTTTTCGGAGAGCCAGGAATGATCCACAATACCCTATAATGTCGGATAGCATATCGAGATCGTAATCCCCCTCGTCCACTGGCATAGTTAGGCTTGCAAGTTCCTGCCAAGTCAGAGGTCGGTATACGGCCAAGGCGACAGCCAGTATCTGTTTGCAAAGATCCACAACCGCTGGTTCATATGTGCCGATTTGTTGAATCATTCTCCAATAGAGACCATCAAGGCCTTGTGGAAATGATTGTAGCAATTCCTTTAGCTTTCCAAGCGTGCGCCAGATCGGGACCCTTTGAAGCTCTTGGCAGACCAGGGCCACCCAAAGAAAAGTCCCATCTGCTTTAGAAATCAAGTAGTTATACACAACCTCCTTCATCTCAGTTTTATACTTCTTTCTCTTGGCCAAATCATTTACTTTGTGCTGAATATAGAACTGAATAGCATCAGAAACGAGGTCTGCATTTAATTCTAGCGATAGTGGCACGTTATTGATAGCCGAACCCAGTTCTTGCTCGATAGTCGACCAATTTCTACTTGATACAATCCACTTTACTTGATACAAGGATGTTGTTTCGTTGATCAAGCCGAGAAGCTGAGGAAGGCCAGTAATGCACTCATCAAGTGCATCAACAAGAAGAATCGGAAATTGCAGGCTGTTGTCTTGTAATATGGCATGGAAGATTGCAACCATAGCATACCAAGAGTTTTCATCTTCAAAAAGGCTCTTTCCTGCGTATTGGTATTTCTGCTGAAGATGTGGCAGAAGGGATATTTGCGATGTGATGAGCATATAAATAAGACCTCGGAGCACTGCTGTTGCATTGGATAAACGTTTGTCTGTAGCCTGGCAGAAAAAGTATGATATATTGTGGCCCTTTCTTCGAAACTCATTTACAATGCCACAAAGGAGCATTGTTTTGCCTTTGCCTGGATCGCCTTTTATCCAAAGCAGCCGACTATTCGCATCGTCATCCCATTGTTGAAAGTCTGCGTGGGACAGTATCCACTTGTACGAGTCTTCCAAAAGGCCGCCTTTGAAATCTTCGATACGTCTCTTGTCATCACGAGGGTCTGTCAATCGTAGACCTGAAAGGCATCGGTCGTTCGTTTCGTTATAGTTGAAGTTGATTGTGGCGGTGTCAGCGGCGGTTACGCCAGCGACGACATGATGGCCATGGATCGACCCATGAAAAGAATTTCGGCTCATGTTTGGCTCTTAGGGCCTGAATATTTAAAATATGTTTCACACGACGTGATCAGGTTTGAAAACATTGAGAGCCCAACTGCGGTTTTGGGCTTGAGTGGGCCTCAATGTGGGTGAATCGTAATGTCACGTGATGCAGGCGACCTAATCCTTTATGTTTGCTAAGTTCTCGAGCAAATTGTGTTGCGGGACCACATACGTCGGCCCACTGGGAAAAGCGCCCAACCAGTCCGTTGTTCAGTGAGTAGGATGCTACTGGGTGGGTGAAAACTTAATGGGCGAGTAGTCCTAAATGCCAATCAAGAAATGACCTAAATTCAATCGAAATGAATAAACCCGATACATGAGCTAGATCCTTTACACAATATGCTCGAAAGGTTCCGGAAGGTGAACAATGTTGGTGAAGGAAATAGTGGCGCGGTTGTGAAAGACAGAGTACGTTGGGGATGGTCTGAAGCTCGGCCAGCCACAACCTCCTCCCGTACCAATGAAAGCGCGTTGGTGGGGCATGAGAGATGGGCTTGGCCCGGTACTGCCACCAAGTCAAATTGGATAAATGCCTAGGATACAGAGCTGGTATCTGGACGAGTAATTCATACAAAATGTGCGACCTGTTTTTTGTAATTTCTATCTCATGGATAAATGTTCTTCATACTAAGTATATTAGGTTAGGTTGTTTGTTCCTCCGGAATTGACGTTGAAAAAATGAAATAGTCGCTCCGCTCCATCAAAGCTGTCCCCTTTCTCGTGCAGTCTTGATGGCCTTCAGCGCCATGGCTGTGGTCACTCCCCTGCTGCCAAGTCTGACATCGGCCTTGCCATACTTGATCGTCCAGTCAAGTGGCCAACCTCCGTCCAATGACTGCGTGTTGAGCAGAGTCTCCAAGTCTCTGGGGCTGTGCATGCCAAGAGACTGGCATGCCAGCGCCCTCATGGCCGCTCCGTGAATATCCTTGTCGATCCCCATTCGGCGCTGCAGCTGCTCCCTGAGAATTCTTCTGAGCTCGTCCAGCTGGGGATCGCCGCATTCGCCCGCAAGGTCAGCCATGACATGGATAATCCAATCAGGCTGGCAGTAGATCTTGGAGCCCAGCTCGTAAGCCTCAGTATCCAGGACTAGTGACAAGTGGCTGAGCGTGCTCTCAAGCTCATGGCCGCGTCCGCAGAGCCAAAAGGCTCGCAGGACATTGGCGGCAACATAAGGGCAGAATCGACGGCGCGACTCGTCAAAGTATGTCTAAAACCATCTCAATTAGTAATCTTTTGTTGCCTCTTCATGGAAAAGATATTAGGGGTGAAAACATGCCAGTGGTAGTTTGTCTACTGACAAGTTGTCCAGGATCATGTTGAGAATAGTATCCTTCTGGTGCTCGGGCAAAAGACCGGGTGTTATTACAGCAAGTGCTGTTGTGTCCACATCATCGGGGAAAGTTTTGTCTGTAAGGACACTCCCCCCAATGAAGTATTGCCATGTAATGCCTTCATTCTCCAGGGTCACGAGGTCCCTACTAAGGTCAGCACCCCCGTCTTACATAGTCAAAGATGTCGCTTACCTGTCTCCAGTATATTGTAGGATTAGGAGCTGAGAAAAGTTTTCACGGATGGTGATACCTTTCTGAGTCTCGGAAAACATGTTTCCAGCCTCCCGGCGCATAAATTCCATTCCTCGGTTGACTGGATCGCCCAAGCCACCCAAGAAGTTGTTTAGTCGTGACACGACGTTGTTGGCGTTATCGAAATGGATTGTTTGGATGCCCAGAGATCTTGCGGAGATGATGTTTTCCATCTGATCATCCACGAAGATTGCATTGTTTGCATTGACGCCACCAATCAATTTCAGAACTTTGGTGTAGGAACAAAGGTCTGGCTTGCGGCAACCGAGGGAAGCCGATGTGAATACCTTGTCAAAGATGTCAAGCATCTGGATACGTTCCTGGAGCAAAAGATAATCTGGGTTGGACATGTTAGAGAATGCATAAACACTGAGGTTAGGGTGCTTGGCTCTGATGTCCTTGATGGCGGCGACAAACTCCATGTTGGGGTCGAGTGTGGCCTGGAGCTGCTCCATAGTGCTCTCCCAAACACCTCGCTCCAGGCCAAACTTGGCAACAATTTCTTCTGTGCATTGTTCCGTTGTGAGCCTACCGCTCTCGTATTCGTACCAAGTGAGCGAGTCCAGGATTATTCGAATAGTGCGTGATGGAATAACTGTGTTGCTGCTAATGCTGTAGTTGAACACCACACCACCGAGGTCAAGGATCAAAGCTGAGTAGTTGCTAGCCATTGTGAATGAAGAGTCAGTAAGCGCTAACTAGAGCAGGCTACAGAGAATCTGGATAGCCTGCTGTTTCGATACCCGTCCTTGACAACTTTATTTTATACTCAACCAACAATGCGTGATTTATCCCTTCTGGCAACGTGGTATATTTCATTTGGCGGCGTGGTGTAGTTCCCATGTCAGCCTGAACCATCGATGTGGTGGGTCGAGGCATCGTCGCATCCTCGAGGTTAATGGGGGTCGCGCTGGTGTATCTCACCTCGGTTGGCTGCTGCGCGAAGAATGGGACTTCCGCATGATGTCGGGACCATCGTTGGTGAGATTTACCATGACTATGTGGCCAACTAAAGCTAGCAAAATTAGACTCGAAGGAGCCAACGGCCTAAACCCTATCTTGTTTCAGGGCATCCTGGAGATTTCGACGAGCGCCAAGTGGCTGGCTACAATAATAGTCTGCGGGGTCTTCAGCCACTGGTCCGGGGCTCTAAGTGTATGCGAGGTCTGGTGTTGGATCTTTTCAAAGTCCCTTTAACCATAGCTAAAAGCGGGGCTGTCATTCGGTGAGCAAAAATAATGACATGGTTGATGACTCGCTAAGCTCCACATGTGAGATCCAGAGAACAACTAACGACGCCGACACACTAGCTACGGCACTCTTGCACTAAGCGCAACTCTACTGACATAACAAAGGTCATAGTAATCATTAGGCTTGTCACTTCCTCTAACTGTCAGTCAGAGTGGAAGTGATTCGCAGTGTGAACTACATTAACTAATCTCTTCCCATGGCGTGAGTCACAAGGCTGACGCATGTCAGAGATATCTCATCGACTTCAGATGTCAATATATCTGTTGGGTTACAAAAGCAAACAACCACTGGGTATCTATCTACTCGAGTTCTGCTGCCTAGATTCGCATTGAACTTAAATTAGGCATACCTCTCGGGAGAGAGGCCCGGATCGGAAAAATATTATTCGGTCTACTGTTATAAGGATACAAACACCCATTTGACCCAGGACTGATGGCATCCATGCCCACCATGACATTGTGACATGTCCATGTAATTGATGGACGCGACGAGAACTGTCCGCTTACCTCGCTCAAGTGAGGTGAAATGCGACAGTGTCGGCGTTGGGCCTTTTTGAGAGGATCAACATGGTGTATTGGTCATCTCAGGCATACGATGGCCTATATGTTATGGTTGATGTTTCTAGCAAGCAGCCGGGGGAAGCGGCAGGATATACACCTGATGTGTTCATTCCAACGGTACAGCACTTAACTATCCGATGCCCACCGGCGAATCCATGCGACCCACCGACCCACGGGAAACCCCGCTGCAACCAACCCACGGCTGAACCCGTCTTAAGCGACCCTTGGTACGGCTGTTGGGTGAGTGTAGCATGGGTCGCAGGTAAATCATAGTCACCTGCTCATCGCCTTGCGATCGTAAGTGGCGTATGGGAGGGAAGGAAAGAACACAATTGCCGTCATCCAGATGCCGTGCTTGGAACATCAGTTCGGCGCTCACCTAAGCGCTCCACCACCCACCCCCTCCTTGCTTGCTCCTCACTTGCTATCATGAACGTGTAAAGGTCACGATCAGCCCGTCGTTATCTATCAAGCGAGCTGCCTAGAATGCCGAGGCACGAATGTTGGCCCCACTTGACAGATTCACTCAGTGCTGCAGGGTTGACTCGGTCGGCGAGTCGGCCGAACTTGTGAAGCGACGACATTTCAGCGTCTATAAAATAAGCACTACTAGCATATTGATCTGCCAAGCACAAAAGCTGCTTTTTTTTCTGCGTTTCTCATGCATCATTTCCGGTAACGGCTAAGTTCAGCCCTCGTCTAGGCAAGGCTAGGCACAGGTCTTTGGGACATTGGCAAGTGAACCAGGCTGGCGAGGCCCCCATACAGTTGACCTTGGGTTAGTCCCGACTTGCGGTAGCTGGGGTCAACAGTTGTGGGTCGGTTGATAGCAGTGACGGGACTCGCCAAAATGTAGAGACGAGAAGAAGCCACACACCCCGAAGAACAATGTACACATTGTCATTCCTTTCACAGGGGAACAAACAGAACCGTTGCGCATGGTTCGCTCACCATACACAACTGATAGTAAATCGTTTCCAGGGATTTTAGACCGTTGGTTGCCAATCGTGGGTTCGGTGTACCTGCAAAGATTTGCGAGTTGCCGGGACATTTTCATGTAAGCTGTCATTCCTCAGTCAGCTGCCTGCACACGTCATAAAACTATGACAGCTTGCGGGTTTTGCCCCCCGACCGTGCGGATTTGAGTGGCGGGACGAGGGCTGTCAGAATTGATGGCAGCCATCATCCGCTCCAGCCAGTGAGATGATGCTAAATGTTTACATACTTCTCTTTTCCGTTGTATCGATGGAGGGGTTATTAATACCCGTGATGATAGAGTTTGGGAACTTCCGTTGATTGGGCTGAAATATACTTCCCTCAAACACCATCTATGAAAATACTCTGTCGTTGCAATACTTGCTGCGAATCTAATCAGATTTTGTCCCCTCAAAAAGAGCCGAGAGCCCAACACCCATTGGAGTTCGATCACGGAAGATAACTCTCCGTGAAATGTGAAAATGTGCCCATGTTGTCCGCCTTTGTCAGCCCCGCCCTGCCTAGGAAAAGTGAGTTATTATGCAATCATTTGGAGAGTCAAGTATGGACAAGCCGGCGGAGTAGTAATAAAGGATTTCGGTCATTCCCAGAAAGACAGTCAAGATAGGCCGGGTAGCTCTTGTCTCACAAAGCCTATATTACAGAAGAAGTATAATATTGCCTTTCATTTCCTTTTTCAAGATATCAAGTGCCAATGGTTTGAGGCTCCGCTCCCTGGGACCAATTTCTCCAACAGGTCTATACAACTGGTCTGTGATGGCTTGAGTGGTGGAGATTTGAGTCAAGGCGTTGATTCCGCTCAGTCTAATGAGCGAGCAGCATCAAACCTTGCAATGTGCAGCGTCAAGGTTACACCGTGAAGGCAGCAGAGGGTACATGTCCGATGAAGAGTTGGTAGTCAGCCTTACCCAACAGTTTTGCTATGCAAATACGAAACTTTAGCTACACATTCGCGCGCAACCAGTAGTATCCCATCTGTGACGCCAAAAGAAGGCGGCGCACGCCGGTATAAGACTCACATCTACCATGACGTTGGAAATAGCGCGACCTGTAGCTCAATGGAGAAGAGTGCCGTGGGGAACAGTCCCTTTTCAATGGATTGGTTGGGAGTTTTTTTTTTTTTTTTTTTTTTCACTCCAGCTGTTGAATTTGAACAGTCAATATCCGAATAATTTGACGTCAGCTTCAAATCTGGCAATCCTTACTGCATCTGAAAGGTTATTTTATACCCATTTCCCAAAGCAACTACACATTGCATAATCCAGTGATTGACCTCAATAATGAACCCAGCTGTCCAATGCGAAGGGTAGCTATCGCTTGTAAGCCCGAAACTCTGTCAAAATACTTATGTGTCAACTTGCTCAGGCGTACTTGTACCTATGGAATAGCGGCTACCAAGACAAAGTGAAAACAAGGTGTTGCCAGATTAATCTGGCAGCATCCAGCGTGAGATTGATGAAGGATGATACAGAATCTAACCCATGCTATCCTGTGACATACCAGGATAAAGGGCGTTCTTAAGTTGTGAATCATGGAACCAAATACGGAGTATAGACTATAAGCACCCTGGTGTCATTTCCGGGGCAAGCTTGGAAATGGAAGATTGAAATGAATATGGGAAATACGCATCACAACATATGTTATTTGGCCCAACAGGCGTCCTTGAGCTTTCGAATGTTGAATTGCGAAGATTCAACAATGGGCTCTGGAAACAAGCTGGAAAATCTGTCGAAATGTTCGAAATATAGGAGACTAGATGCGTACATGCCCAAGGGAAATATGGGAATAGATGTAGAACATCCTTGTAATGAATTAGCCCTGCACCTATCTCCTGTAACTACAGAAATTCTAACTTTAATAACAACCCCGAACCACAGCCGATTACCACCATGGAGCCTAAAATCTGTATAGTACCTGGTCGATACTCAGAGGGAAGCCAGAGTATTCTTTCACTACCCTTCATAATCCATGAAGCATCACTACTCAATCCATACCCGTCGTAGCAGATTTGATCCAAAGCGTTGTTTCTGTTCATTCGTGATTGGGAAGGTTCATTGATGTTGATGCAAAGAGTACCAAAGTTGGTGATTAATCGAGAGTCGTCAGCTGGGTCAAACTGAAAAGTGTCTGGTTCCAGACGACGTTGCATCGAGATGACATTGGTTTTAGTCTTTAAATCCCAGACGTTGATATTTTCTTGTCCAGTTCCTTCTGAATACATAGCAACCCAATCATTGGATGTAGAAAATGACAATCGGCTTGTCCAGTTCTTGTCTCTCATTGGAAGCTCTTCGTTGATTGTCCCGTCGCTTGTACTCCAGATAATGAATCCGTTGGTATATTCTATGCAGGCACCAAGCCACCGTGTATCCGGCGACAGGAAAATCGATCTTATTGGTCCTTTGGAGCAGGAAAACTGGCGAACGAAGCCGGTAAGAATGCTATACATGAAGACGGCATTGCGTTCGTATGACGTGATGAATAAGAATTGGTTATCAAACGAGAAAGCCAGATTCCGACGAAAAGAAGTACGGGCATGGAAACGTTGTTTTTCATTCAGTGTCGCCATGTCTATTATGACGATCGACATTCTCGATACCAACGCGAGTAGGCTGCCATCAGAAGAAGGTTCACCGTAATCATGATCATAGGGAATAGGGGTCTGTTCCCAATCAGAGGTATCCCAAAGCGTGACTCCATGGGTTTCCTGTAAGATGAGCCAATGGTAATTTGACGAGAAGGAAAGCTTAGCGTTTTCGGGGAATATGCTATCTTGTAGACAATCGTCAATTGTGCAAATGCAATCAAGTATGGATGTTGACCATATCTTTACCGTGCTGTCGGATCCAGATAATGACGCCAGCCACTGATTGTTACGTGATAATATCAGACAATGGATACGATTATCATGGTGTTGGGTATTGTGTGTCTCAGAGTTTAACGACAGGTCCCAGAGTTTGATGGTGTTATGATCTGAACCCGAGGCCAGTAACTGTGAGTCTTTGGAAAATGCCAGGACATCAATGTCATCGTCATGCTCTTTGAAAGTTTGAGCACAGAGGCCCTCGTTGTCCCAGATCTTGATTGTGCAGTCACGTGAGGCTGATGCAAGGTGATGGCCAGGTCCTGAAAATATGACTTTGTTTACGGAGTCGGTGTGGCCGGTGAGAGTTCGGATGCAAGTGCCCTTGGCCGCATTCCATATTTTTATGGTTTGATCAAGAGAGCCGGAGGCCAGACATTGTGAGTCATATGCCGAGAATGTGACTGATAGGACGCTCTGCCAGTGGCCCTCGAGCACCTTGATGCATCGGCCAGTGGCGGTATCCCATAATTTGATATTGTCATCGCCCCCACATGATGCCAGCTGCCCACCACTGGCGGAGAATGAAATGGAGTACATCACATCATCGTGACAATCAGCGATGGACCAAATGCAACTGCGCTCGGCCAAATGCCACATTTCAATGCATGTGCGACCGGTGCAAAATGCTAATGTCTCGCCATTTGGTGAAAGGACCAGGTCATAAATAGCATCCTTAACACGTAGCCATTCTTGCATATCGTCTGTCGAGTTAAAATTCCAAAGTGCTATTTTATTCTGAAAAGCCATTACAGCCTGTTGCACATTTGGTAATATTGCAATTTTCGTAATTGGGGATTCAAAGTCCAGTACCCGAATGCACTGGCTAGAAGAAACGTTCCAGATTCTAACAGTACCATCCATAGAGCTGGAAATTAACTGTTCATCATTTTGGAAAAACGCCGCCGATGTAATCCGATCGCGGTGGCCTTCTAATGTTTGGATGCATGCACTCCAGTCGTTTGGGATATTTGGCTTTGTTCTGAACCAATCTGGCTCTTCCCCATTAAATAGCTTTCTGACTGTGCTATTTATGGGACTAAACACGAGCGCTGATGCATAAACTTGGAGAGGTGCTATTTCCAGAACCTGTCTATGTGACAGCACAAATCTTTCTACGTCCTTGAAAAAAGCAGCCACATTGCGACTCGTGTTATGTTGCTTAGAACATATTAGCTTCATGCACAAAGCCTGGCTGTATTTACTCACAATCATCATCAGGTTAAGCTTTCTCACTGCCATCGTGCCCTCGGGAATTTTGCCCTTAAGGCTCAAAGCCTCTAGCCAGTAGAGGAGTCTGGCTTCTAAAAAGGCATGTACAATCTCAAGGTCAGACTGACCAACGTCGCCATTAGACTGTTCCAAATGGTCTACCCAATAGACACATGAGTATTCAAGGCCCGCTAATGGGTCAGGTTTAGGTTGTGAGATCTCCTGAACCAGCACCCCTGGCGAATGAAGACTGTACATGTTGCGCTTGAGCATCGAGAGACCTGTCAAACACTGTTGGAACATAATTCGATGTTGTTCTGCTTCCCCCAAAGGAAAGGTCTGGCAAGGTCTCTCTTTTAGAAACTCATGCGCAGATTGGTGCACGAAGTAAACAGTACCATCCAATACAGTCAGAAACGATCCGCATTCGTTTACAGCTTCTTTAAGTTGATCAGCATGAAGATGTTCGAACCCCTTAATCATGCCAGATAATTCATCTAATTTCATAGATCGAAATTCTGTGCACACCGTAGCGAGAATCTGATGATACAGCTTTGCATCATCCGATTCCGATATCTGGTTTAGCATGCGCTCATATAGTTTGTGAAGGGTCTCAGGTATAGATTCCAGTTTGTCAATAGTATTCCATGACTTGACCTTGGGCTGCTCTAACTCCAAACAAACCAAGGCCACCCAAAGAAATGTATTATTTGCCTTGTCATGGAGTGTTCGAAGCACTTGTGCTTTTACCGCAGGGCTGTAACCCTTCAGATGTTCAAGTTTGTTGACCTTGCGTTGGATAAATACGTCCACTGCTTCTGAAATAGAATCCTGGTTCAGTTCCAGCGACACTTTGATCTTCTCGGCATCTCGTAGCTGTTCTTCGATGGTTGGCCAATTGCGACTTGAAATAATCCACTTTGCGGGGAAGGACTGGGAAACGTTTGTGATGATACGAATAATCTCTGAATGTTCTGAGCATTCATCCAGGGCGTCTATAACAAAGAACGCCTTTTGCAAGCATGGCTCGAGAAGCATATTCTCAAGAATATCCTCCAAAGCAGACAAGGCAGAAATATCTTCGAAGAGATCTTTTCCTGCAGCATCGTACTTTTCACGGACATGTGAGAGTAAATGCGGTTGTTTGTTACAGAGAAACCATATGAGGCCTCTTAAAACGGCAGTTGCGCTCCTGTGCTTATTATTGTCGGTCGCCTGACAAAAGAAATATGAAATGACGTTGGAAGTCTCTTTCAGCAACTCGTCAATGATGCCACAAAGAAGCATCGTCTTTCCCTTGCCCGGGTCCCCTTTGACCCACAGTAATCTGCATTCTGTGTCGTTTTTAAACTTCAAAAACTCTTCGTTATCGAAGATCCAGCGATACACATCGTCTATCAGGCCACCCTTTGTCCTCTGCAGGGTCTTCTTGTGGTTTTCAGGGTCAATAACTCGCAAGTCCCTTAGACATGCTTTGTCCTTCTCGTCGAGGTGAATCCGCTTAATTTCTTTGGTTTGATCGTGAATGGCCCCTACTACCAAATCCCACTCCTTGTGTATTTTGTTTGTAAATGTTGTCCATAAGCTTTCTGCAGGACCACATTCGTCGGGTAGTTTCGATAAGGCATTCAACAGTGATTCAACCGAAATTGTTTTGCCAAAAGATGCGCGCCTCTTTAAGCCGGACGTTGTTTTATTGTGAGCACTGCCTAATGCTGCGAATGGAGTTCTCTTTGCCAATTCATTCAACGCTTCATCGGAATCACTGGTCCCGGGCGCAGACGTTGCCTCTCTCATAGCATGCCGCAGCTCCGGTTGCTTTGAACGTGTGGACGCGCTAGTTGATTTGTCCTGCATGTATAATAGACAAATGGAATAGCAGAGTGAGATCCCATGAGAGAGGTCAATTATCATCTCATCTTTTCGGGAGAGATTCTCAGCTGTCTTCTTATATAGGAAGGGATGGGCCAGTTTGTTATACAAACTTTCCGGGAGGCTCGTGAGCTGTATTTCAAACATGACATTGCAGTTTGACGGAGTTGCGTTGTTCTTGGGCCGAAGGCTCACATGGTGGTTGCAGCTGTTGTAGGCGCCAAACCACACTTCCCAGAATTCTCCAACCTTCCGGTCTTTGGAAAATACATTAGGGTCCTTCCTCTGTTCGAAGGTGTTTCTGACAAATGCATCAACTGTTTCCAGGTCAGATGGGTAGTCGACAACAATCCGAATGCCTGCCAGGTCATGTATATCTTCAAATATCTCTTCCAGGCTCGTGTACTTGGGCTTCCCTTTCTGCAAGCGGTCTATCTCGCGACGTTGTAGACTTTTTTTGATGGAATCGCTTAGCTTCGCCCTCCCCTCAACTAAGGCCGGAATTCCAATCGCATTTAGGTGGGCCTTGCAATAGTTCACCAATTCCTGAGCCAGTAGAAGATACTCCTTTTCTAGATTTGGCCAAAGAACCTCCAGAAATATATTCTTTGGTTCGCCTTGGTTCGTGTCCAAGATCATGTCGCATATGATGACATCCAGTGACTCTTGTCGGCAAGTAAGCTCATCCAATAGAGCTTGTGCCTGGAGATCCATCTTGTCTGGAGGAGTGCCCGTGCTCAGTGCCCTATACCAATACAGGACGTGAGCATACACTTCATGTTAGGGACCAACAATCGATTGCAATACTGGTACGTTAGGTGGAAACGTTGAACTTGGGTGAGTGTTGCCGAACCAAGGATGAGTAGAGAAAGGAATTTTCTGATCAAGAAACATTCTCTGGGTCCATAAAGCCCCGCGCGAGGCTGAGATTCTTAGTCATACAGGATTGCCTTATGCAGGCCAAGCTGTGCTGATGTTGGCGTTACCGAGGTGTATGGCAAGGCTACCAATCATATCTGCGCATCTCAATGTAAGGCTGCTTCATTCTGAAGCACGTAAAGGATACAATATGACTAATAAGACAACATAAATATCTTATATCATTGCATTACAGTTAAATAGCTCAAACAATGTAATCATGCAAAATTCAATTGTATCTATATAATATTGTCGATCGAGCTGCATCGGCCCTCATATAGGAGCCAGTTACAAGGAATCGTTAATAAGCCGAACCGCGCCAAAAATCTTCAAATAATTGCTACAATCATGGTGGAAGAGTTCAAATGATAGTATATGACAATACATCCAATCACCTAGGCGTTCTGAGTAAATTTTGAAGTGGGCCATAGGATGATTCTGGGTCTGGTGATCAAGTAATACAAAAGGGCTGCGATTGGAACTTCAATTGCCGCTGGTCATAATAGTCCTGACAGTTATAATTTAAGACACCAATTAATAGTCTAATGAATGGCGTTTATACCTGTGGTGGATATCCTTAACCTGATGCATAATGAAATAACCTACGAAAGACACACCTATTTCCGCCGACCACCCGCCCCTCGCCTACACTAACTTCGCTAGACTTATTTTTGAAACCTACTCAAATGTTTGGTGAACGTATTTCCCAGCTGAATCACAGTCATGAAATGTTTTGCTGACACCTTCTCTCCCTTATCCTGGGCCAGAGCCAAGGCACTCCGAATGCAATTTCTAATTTGGCGACCATTCAGCGACTCACGGGCCCACGAATCTTGTACCTGTTGCCCTAGTGCTTTGCACTCTTTGGAATCTAGGAGAGGCCCAGAGCCATCCCTTCGCTTGCGTCCAAGGTCTGAGATAAAAAGCCTCCACACCTGCTTGCGAGTCTCTTCGTTGAATTCGGGAATCCCCAGCGTGATGTGGATGCGAGATTGAAAGGCTTGGTCAAAGGCGCCAACGCGGTTACTGGTGAGGAACATGATGCCTTTGAAATATTCCAAAGTTCTGAGAAAGACTTTGCACGATTACATTAGCATTTCTCCAAATTATTATTGGGTTGCGCCACACCTACTTGAGACGAGAGCATTTCGGGTAAGGTTTTCGTAGTTTCGGTCTTGCAAAAAGACATCGGCTTCGTCTAAAAGCAATATAGCATCCCATTTGGCGGCTAACTTGAAGATGTTGGATAATTTTGGTTCAAGGTCCTCGGGACTGGTGCCTAGGTCTCCCGCAGTTACCGTGTACAGCGGCTTGTGACTATTTTCAGCCACAGATTCTAACGTTTACCATTAGAATATTATAAGCAACTTCCCTGTATTATCACGACTCACCAGCTGTCAAAGTCTTCCCAACGCCTGGAGGGCCGTGGAGTAGAATTACGACACCGCCTCCTTTACCCGGGATGAATTCCTCAAACTGGTCCGATTGCCGCATGTGTGAGTTTACCATGGCCTGGACAACATCTTTGTATTCTTGATTGATGATTAGTCTTGACCAGGGGTTTTCTTGATACTGGACCGGCTCCAAGTTTGCGACAGGGTAATCAGCTATGAGTTAACCAGTAAGCTCATATCCACCATGTTGTACTCGCGATTTCAGTCATCACTCACACCAAAGCTTCTCGCTAAGAGAAAATGCACTAACCCATGGAGTGCAGATTAGTAGCATCAGATCAGTCGGAGTAGAAGATGGATCTATGGCATCATGATCGTTTAAATTGGACTCGGGCGTTGCTCTAAAAGATGATTCAGAAAATACACTGTCACTGCTTCTACTACTCATCCGGTCGGAGCCTTGACCTCGAAAGACAGCTCTATGAGAGATGCCGTCCGCGTTTTCGAGAGAAAATCGTCGGTCATCCGCAGTAGCTCTTCTATGAGTCGTGGGGTCCACAATGACCCTCTCATGTTGTATCGCGTATCGACCAAACTTGTTGGGAACGGCTACTTCGCGGAAGCAAGGGCCGGACATCTGCCAAAACTTTTGGCCCGCAGCTTTGAGCTTGCGCCGGGTTTCGTCATGATCGAAAAAGGCGTGCGGGACGAACTCCATTTCTGAAATATTCTTTTCGCCTTTGAACGGGTCTATGATTATTCTATATTCTCGGCGGCCAAACATGCCATTGTATTGGTGGTTGACTTCGTGGTAGTCCACGTACCATGCGTGGATTGTAAGCGGACTCCCTGACTTGGTATTTCTCCCGTCTAACTTGTCTGCTGCATCGTACTTGACTGACTCTATCATCAGGGCGAAAGGCGGTTGACCTTCGGGTTGACTAAATACAAGGGATCCAGGTGGGTACACCATCCATAAGTTCTCAAAGACGATCGTTGGTGGTGGGTTTGTGGACCTCATTAGGTCAAATTTGTTCAGCAACATTGGGAATTCAGTGGCAAGCAGGTCTAAAACAACCCGAGTACAGACCACCTTATCGTCCAGCAATGCGTCTTCATTCATGATGTTGGATTCAGCCTCCCTGAGATACTCTCGAAGTTCGTGTAGTCGGTTGAAGATGTCGACGAACGGTTCAATAAATATCTGAGAGCCTCTGTCCACATTGTGGTGGAGTGGGAAGTCTCCAACCTCCCGAAGTAGATAAGCGAAAGGCTCTGATAGCACATCAAGTGAGTGGAATTGGAAAGTCCCCGCTTCGTTGTAATGCTGAACCAGAGTTATGGATGGAAATGCCGATGGGTTATGAATCAGCGGCATCTTCTGAATCCTTTCACCATCTTGGATGGGAACATCAACTGGTACGAGATGGCCGGAACTCGACTTTTCGAAGCCCCGAGCTATTCTCTTCACCTTGACCGTTTTCTTCTCATCATTCACAATCTCCAGGGCGCGGTTGCCTTCGTCGTGATGCGCCACATTGGATACATCAGACATCTCGGTCGACTCTTGGGATTCGGAATCATCTTGAGTGTTTGTACCCTCTTGATCAGATGATGGAGCAGGTTCAATAGCGCGCAGTGGTGGGCTACTCAGTCTAACCCTAGTTCTTGATCTTGTGGGACTAATGGTGAGAGCTTGCGGGCGAACATTTGCCTGCTCGTTCGACTGACGTTGTTGTTCGTATTGGGGAGATGTTATGAGTCTCAAACGACGCCGGGGGCCGAGCGCGTGTCGGCTTCTTCCTGGGTCGTTTCCGCTGTCTGGGTTCGTCTGTATTTGAATGCTGCGGCGTGGCCTATGTTGCAGCGCCTGTGATGTGCCCAAGGGGTTGGGGTAAGTGTGTCGCCTCGCGGTAGAATTTGTTGGATAATGATTTTGACGACGTCGCGCAATGTTTTGTACGCCTCGAGGGTCAGCGTCAGGCCTCGGGAAGATCTCGTTTCTGTTTGGAGGCAGCGGCGAGAATGGGTGCGGCATTTGCGATCGAGGCGACGGGCCGAGGTTCTCTTCATTAAAGTGCACCCGAGGACCAGACCTTTGCGCCGGAGCGTGTCGCTGCCCATGATATGGGACGGTATTCCATTGCGGTGCAGCCATATTTCAGTGTCGAAACTTATTTTTTAACGAAAAGCAGGGAGCTCTCGAGGGCTTATTACACCAGAACGTCGGTTCACAGTAAAACAACGCAAACAGTCGACTTCTGAAGGCGGGGACATGGCGAATTTTACTGGTGGCTTCATGGGATCGTATCGTGTCGACACGTAGCTTTCGAAAATGCGAAAATCCGACGCTATTGCAGACCGTGTCGCCCGTGGTTCGCCGGATGCCTTTTAAATAAAACAACAGAGTTGGCGACCGGGGGGCTGACGTCTTGAATCGTCAGCTTATCTATGGACTTGTGGTGGCACATGTCCAAATGGGTGGGTGACATGGTCATGTGGTAGGACGACAGAGATGCATGTTGCCTAACCCCGCCCACTTAGCCCAGTTGGGGCACAAGCTGAAGAAATATCTTGATGCGCGTGCTATAGTTGGCATATTGAGGCCATGATTGATTCCCGGTTTCCTTTCAAAAGCCGCAGATATATTCACCTCTATGTGCTTTCATAGACCAATCTGGCGTCTTCCCGCCCAGAAAAAGGAGCGCCAGCCAAATTTTCCGCGATAGCCGGTACCAAGTAGACGGAAAGGTTATGAGTCATAGCACCAAGGAGAATGGCAAGACTGGCTTGGGAGGTATACAGTACCGGTGCGAACCAGGCCTGCGCCGCTGATGTGAAACATGTGGAGAAGACATTCATCCCGACTAGGCTCCTTGACCCACCCTCCCGCGCCTATGCAAAATGTAACCCATGTATAGTTCTGGACTATCTGGGATTAAATACTAATTAGTATGGTTTCTAATTATTGGCGGGCGACTGATAATTAGACATTTAGATGAGAACAGAACATTGTCGAGTGTTGCAGAGGCAGGGCCGGAGAGGCCCATGATGTTTCAGATGATCTCCATTAGCCCGAAGATCAGGTGACCTTTTCTACGAAGTAGAGTGACAAATTCGAAATTTAGACTGCGGTGATTTTGTCACGTGTCTGTCTCGTACAGTGTAACAGAAATAATTATCCAACACCTCCCTCTAATGGACAGCGCTGAGTTGGAAAACGATCAAATTTCCAATATTGGAATTGGTTAAATATCAAACCCCAACTCCCAAAAGGAATCTTTACTGGCCCGGTCAGAGATGAGGCAGTGTTTACAATTCTCCATTATTTGTTATGTAGCCTTCGCGTTGTCTTGATATGCTCAATGCCGCCAGTACTCTCCGTACTTCAGCGGAGGGATCGTCGTGAATTTTGACCCTAGTAATCAGGCCTAAATTCTCTGTACCAAATAGGCATGATGCCGATTGTGGATAAGATGCACCAAAGGCACCTCACCCTCCAGGAACAGGTCATATTTGAAAGGGTTGACTTGCTCTAGCGCAACAACTTGACTAATTTACAGTCTGAAATATGCAACCTGATTAACGACTTATGACGTCTTTTCCCATGGAACTTGATGCATGTCCCAGGTTGTTTGTGGTTATGGTTGATTATCGTTAAGCCATTCATAGTATGGCCTTCGAATGCGAGGGATGGCTTGATATCACTTCCTTGCTCTACTACATTGCAATACTGCTGTTCCATAAACAACGACCGAATAATACTCCAAACCCCCGATATACTTCTATCTAACACAAGCACGCCATCTTAAGCTGTATTCAAGATCATCTTCACCAGCACCACTGTCTAAGCATACTACAAACGAATCTTGAATCAATAAAAATGGTCTCCGACAGTGGAAGAGAATTTTGGAAACTACACTGGTAGATGCTGAAGATCATCATGACAGTTTCTAAATACAGGTTTTCTGTCCCAGCAAATCTTTCATCTTTACAAGCCCTACTTGACAACATGTTGCTTGCAAGATGTTACTCATACTGATGAACAGTAACTTGGCAGTCTTTGTGCGTCTCAAGCCTTTACTTCAGTACCGATCCTTCGCCCATCAACGACCAGCTCAGTGCCTCGTTCCCCCATTCTTGCAGTCATAATCGAGACTTTGCTCACGTCCTCCTCTGGGTCTCTCTCGACCAAGAATCGGCTGTGCGTGACCACCACAATCCACCCCGCCATTGTCCGCGACATGAGCCCGCACCACTTGATCACAGCGGCCTGGCCAGCCTCGTCCAAACTGTCAAAGACCTCGTCGACGAGAACATATTGGGCGCGATGGGCGCTCCTCGCCCACGACAGCTGTAGCAACGCGAAGAACAGCGCCAGGTCGACACGTTTGCGCTCGCCGCCCGACCGCTTGTTGTAAGCGAGGGACGGGTGGACAGCGAGGGTGCGATCAAGAACCGGTCCCAAGGACGAGGTGGATGTATCTGCAATGGCTTCAATACTGTCGGAGTCCGATTCGTTGTCGAATAGCGAGCGGAGCATGCCCGTCGCCATGGCGCGGGCGTGTCGCGTATCATCGTATAACACCGTAAGGGCCTCCGCGAGGAGTGCGTTGAGCTCTGGGAGCGACTTGTCGAGGACGTGCTCGCGGAAGTTGGCCATTGCCTTTTCCTTGCATTTGGCCGAGGATGACGGAGATGCGCGACTCTTGCGCTTCGCAAGAGCGGAGGACCAAAAGTCAAACAGCTCACGGTCAGCGGCTAGATCCTCGAGTTCGGCGGCAAGCGCGTCGTGTTCCGCCTGTCGCGAGCGCAAGGAAGATGTCTCCGCTTCAACTTGGCCCGCGTAAGTGGCTGCTTCGCACTGTTTGAGAGTGAGCTTCTGTAGTAGGGTTTCGCGAGCCTCTCGAGCTTGGTCGACCTGCGCGAGCTGCTCCTCCATCCCAAGAGCACGTTTCGTTGCCAGCTTTCGTAAGGCATTGATATTCATCGTCTCGTGTTTTAACCTCTGCAGTCTCAACGTGCTGCTCTTAATGTCCTCGTGGAGGTCGTGGACGGCTGTGTCTTGGCGTTTGTCTTGGTCGCTGGACCCCAGAGTGTCGTCCCTTGAAGCCCTGAAGACGCGCAACAGACCCCGCACGACAATCAGCCTGAAGGATAGCATGAATGTCTTTACAGCGTGTAAACCTTTACGTCGGCCTACAGGACGAGCTGCACCTGTATCCTTGAGTTCTTGATTCAATTGCTGATGCAGCCTGGCAAGCCATGACCGCGGCTCTGCATGCTTCTGCTGCTGTGCCCGAGCATACGAAGTCTGGAGTTGTTGCAAGCTCTCCTGCTTAATAAGTATATGTTCCTCCAAACTCGAGATTTCAGCTTGGAAGCCTTCGTTGAGCTGAGAAAACTGAACGAAGTTCAGTACATCTCGCGCTCCCTTGTTTGAGCTTGAGATTTTCTTCCCCTGATCTTTTGTATCCGCGCCAGAGTTGGAGTTTCCGTGTCCAAGCTCACCTTGATCTTTGCCGAAATCTTCTTTCTCGTCCAGCCGTAATTCGGCTGCCGCAAGTTCCTGAGTGGCCGCGTCCAAAGATGTGGCAGCCTTCTCCGCTTCGTCTTCAAGTTTTTTGTGGGTTCGGCCCAGACTTTTGAGCGAGTCTTTGATGTACTCTATTTTTCCGAGCAAGCCACTTAATTTGCCCTTCACATCATGCATATCTTTGTCGATTTGACCCAGTAGGGTCTTCAACACCTGCGCACACTGATCCAGATTGGACAGCCCGACCGAGGTCTCAATTAGATCCCGTCTTTGCGTTGACGTAGAGCTCAGCAGGCTTGTCGCGCTCTCGTGGCCTAGAATTACCGTCCTGATATACGTATCCGGATCGATTCCAAGGAGCTCGTTGATGGCCGCCTGGGTCATTTTTGAGGCCGAGTGCTCGAACTGTGGCTGAGGTTCGCTATGCAGCGAGACGATAACACGGTTGCCTTGGCTCTTGTGCTTCCGATGCCGCGCGATAGAATATCCGTTGGCGAACTCCAATTTGACAGAGCAGTCCCTGCCTATATTGTCGTTGATGACGTCGTTGACCCCCAGTCCGCTGCGAATACAACGGCCAAACTGGCACCAAACCATGGCCTCCACGAGCGTGCTTTTACCTGAACCATTCTCTCCGACCAAGAATGTCAGGCCTCGCGGAAAATCATTTTGGAAGTCGATCTCGATGGTGCCTTGCACACCAAGGAAGTTGGTGATTGTGAGTTTGCGCGGCTCAGCGACAAAGACATGGGTTGAGGGCCCTACCCGCTCGGTAGCGGTCCTCGTACCGACAGCTTGGGATGAGCTGTCAAGGAAGTCCCGATAGTGAAATTTGGCCTCTCCATCCAATTCTGCGATCTCGCGTGAGGCTTGGATCATTCGCTGGCCAATCCGCACCAATTGGTCTCGTTTCGGGTGAAGACACTGGTCCAACTGCAGCGACTCTACATACTGTCGAGCTTCCGTGGTGAGGTCGAGTCCAACGGTCTGAGGTTGGGTGTCGAACTTAGAGCCTACATCCAGATCTTCTGCTGGATCAAAGCCCATCTCACTCCCGGAAGGCTCCTCCAAAACCTGGACGGCAGCGTCGCTAGTAGGCACCGATGCACCAAGGCCGCCAAATGACTGGTCGGCGCGCAAGCTCGAACTAGTCGGGCTCCAGTGGCGAACACTCCGTGCCCCCAATGAGAGAAGCTTGTCACGAGCAGTAAAGTACTTGAAGGGGGTGCGTTCGCCGAGCAGCATTACATTCTGGTCTGCCACAACGGTCTCGTCGACCTGACCTTCCAAGACTTGTTCGATGTCCACTGTCGTGTAGCCAACGGCATGCGGGTTAATGATCAATTCGTGCTCGAGTGTTTCTGGGTCGAACAAAACTACGCCTCGCTGGTTGTCATTGATGTCGTTCCAGGTCAGCTGTAAGGGCGAGCCCAAGTAGGTGATGCTGCCCCGAAGATCTGCCTTGTCGTGTCCGGGTTGCTTCTGGACAATCGTCTGATGGCTATGAAAATGTCCCGTGAAAGTTCGTGCCAGCGAGGCAAACTTATCTAGGCCAGTTAAGCCACGGTACGTAATCGAATTCGCCGTTCAAGTTAGGTTGACGTCAGTACCAACCACGTACCGCTGCGTGATGGCCTTATTGATGGCGAGGTGTGCAAAGGCCACTGTCTTGCTCGCCTCGTCGGGAGCCAACGCCGCCACGGCATCAGTCAACTCCTGCTGCTCCTCGCGAAATGGCAGCAACAAGACATGGCGGCCGTCCCACACGTCTCGGGAGACACTGCTATGGAGAGACACATACGGGGCCAAGCGCCTGATGTTGAGTGCGTCCAGGGCCGTGGTCTCGTGGTCGCGACGGTAGGCGAGGTCATGGTTGCCGAGGAGGATGTGAACCCGCGGTACGACATCGCTGAGGTGCCCGATGAAGCGGTAGCAAGCAGAGAGCACATTTGTCGGCTGCGTCGAGCGGCTCGTCAGTAAATCGCCGCACACCACAACCCGCGTGACCTTTTTTCGTTCTGCCTCAGCAACGATCCACTGCGCGGTGCGCTGTACACGCTCCAGGTCATTGTGCTTGAAGTGGAGGTCGCTGAAAAGTAGCCATCGTACTGTATTCTTTGAAGGGCCTCGCATGGTTCATGGTGGTGAGAAAGGCGTGCTGCAATCTGCGGGGAAGAAAAGCCAGGCGCGCTGGAGAATGTGTGCGTTTGCCTGTTTTCATTTTGTTGTTGGTTGAGCTCGCGAGGTCTGCCAGCTGTCGCAACCAAACTACAGGTGGAGCGCTGCGAGAAAAAGGCAACCAAATCGGACCATGATGCTTCTGCATGCTACAACATACTGGCTCGATTTGAAAACCATCTAGTTTATCAAATGTGGGTCCTTTGCAATAATGTGTAAACAACTTTTTCAGTCTCAAGATACCAAGCTGAGTCATTGCGGGGGAACTAATATCATCTTCAAATAAGTAAAGGCCGTCAATTCCAAAACTGCTCAACGCATGCCTAGGATTGGCACCTTAAAATATTCAGAAGGCAACCAGTTTTACAAATGTTGGTTGTTAGCACGATGACGTCAGTGGATGGACCCTTATCGATAAGCTAGCAAACGGGATAGACCATGTAAACAAACATCAAACACTGAGACCTGTTTTGATTTCCGATAAACTTGGACCAGAAGCCGCAGGCGATTGCAAGTGATCATGCATTCACGTAAACAAGGTGAAAAACGGCAAAACAAAACAACATGAAACTGCGCGTATAGCTCATATTCATATGATCGTTGTTGGTTGGTATAGGGTGGTGTTGCGGACTTGAGCAGTAATGACATCAGTAGAAAAGTCCCTCTCGAGAACCAATAGTTTTTGGGCTTCATTTATTCAAGAAAATTCTATCTTGACCCAGATAGCTCTATACTCCGAAGTGTACATAGGGAACCCATAGTGGCGCGCTTGCCTTTGTCCCTCAACCACTCATATACAAGTGTGGACATGGACACATACAAAGAATCGTTCACCTCCCATAAAGTGCCAACCACATGGCGAAAACCAGCCAGCCGGAACCCACCGATCAAGTGGATACTCTCATCAAGCAAGTCCGCCGTCTCGTTTTGACCGGTTCCACAAGGAGAAAGATAGGCCAGGAACGGCACATGGTTGCGAATATTTATGTCCAAAAAGTTTGCGACAGTTAAGGGCTCTTTCCCCCCATCTTGGAGCAGAAGTCGACTTTGGGAGGTGTCCTTTTTATCCATGTATCCGTGGCCGGCAAAATGAAAGATCTTGCACTCCGGTAGTTGGAGCAGGACGTCCTTTCTGGATCTCTCTGGATTAACGGCTGTAAGCGCCATAGACTGGTAGATGTCACTCAATGCTATCATTTCATCTGCCACAAACGGCAGACTTATGTGGCCTGGGGCTTCCTCCATCGCCCCCAGCATAACCTTGTCCGATGAGCTCGGTGGCGTAGCCTTGTTACCGCTCCATACATCGTCACACAATTATGCCTGATTTATGTTTACATTTTGCGGATAAGAATTTGTTCTAGTAGCAAGCATTCAAACGGTCTTGGACTAATTTCATCTGAACGGTCAGTGTCTAAGAAAGGGGCAGAGTCTAGAACCAACAAAAGCCTCTATTTTTAGCGCCAACGGGCCTTGACAGATTCTGGGTCCGGCCCTTCCAGATCCCCTACCATAATATGCAGCGCTTTATTCTGGAAAATTAAACAGGCACTCCACAAGGCGGCCTCCAGAGGGAGTTCGGCTTGTTCTGAAACGAGAATCTTTACTAAAATGCTTTCGCCAAAGAAGCAGCTTTATTCTGTTTGCGGGTGTCGGGATTCATAGCTCCGTTGCCGAATTTCACTTAAATTATCACCACATTGCTCATAGACCAATCAGGTGAGCCTCGTGTTGTGTAGTTCAGCGATCAGCGAAGTCATGATTGTATCCATCATAGCATATATGCATTGCCTCGAATTTGAAACTGGGTTGAAGATCAAAACGATCTTTCATCTTCGCGCAGGTCGGCCAGGGCTTTTATCCCTTCGTTGCGGCCAGCAAGGTGTAGAGTCATCTCCGATTCTAGAGGTGGAGCTTTCGCGAGCTTTGGTTCTGTCGATTTTAGCCTTCCCTCTTAACTTGATATCTGTATACCTTTATGGCCTTCGGCGATGTACTCGTCCCGAAAGGGTTGACAGTTTTGTGCCCGCAACAGCTTCCGTTGGCTCAAACGGCGGTAATAGGGTTTAGGAACCCACTGAGGTATATAACATCTTGCTGCAGTCCCGGCTTTACGGCCGCTGTCAAAAGCTGAGCAGGAGCGTTCATTGTTTAATCATTCATTGTTTTGGCCTCTGATCACAATTTGCGGTTTCCTTCTCTCTAGAATGGTTGCCCTCCAATGAAGAGGTTAGAAAAGTCTAGTCGATGCATTGTCTCGATATTGATTTTTTTTTAAGAGGGAGACAGTTTCAATACGGTAGTCTTAACAATGCAAAGGATAAGCGAAGAAAATGAGATCGATCGATGATAACATTAAAAAGGGGTTTCGTATTTGCAATGACTCTTTTTCAATCTTAGACGAGCAATCATTAAGCGCATTTCATTACACATTCTTAACCGTGATAATCATATGATTCAAAACAAGCCCAGGAAACCAACCCCTCAATCTTGTTGCATCACAGAGCAAATCCAGGATCCACCGCCACTGACGGCTACAATGCGGCCGCTATTTGCGCGCCAGGTTCCCAACCCGAGGAGATCTCCTCCAGCCACATGATATGTACCGACAAGCGGATAATGTGTCATCTCGCCCGATGGTTTCAGAATCAAATCATACAAACGGGGGAATATACGCCGTTGGATGACATATGTTCCTCCTGAAGCTATTTCAGGAGACTGGAGGGTCTCCAAGGTAGATAGCCATTTGTCGTTGGTGAAATCATCACCAAACACGATGCCGGCGCCCTTGCCACTGCGAATGGGTTTCAGAATAAACTCATTCTTGTAATCGGAAGATTGCTTCGAGGTTCGGATAATCTCCTGAAGCTCTTGTGAACCAGGTAGTACGGTTTCAGCAAGTCCTCTTTCGAGGATTTCTGCCTGGGCGGGAGTGAGCACTCGGCGCACCACCATGAGCTCAAGCTCTTGCCTCACAATACCAAGCATTCGTTTGTCATGAACCAACAAGACGGTCCGCATGTCATTGAAACAGCGGAGGCTCACCTGACGTAGCATCTCGGGCTGCATGGCGGCCAACTCACGCTGGTGAAGCTCCAGACCAATTTGATGGACCTCCTCAACAAGTTCACCGTCTGGGGTGAGCAGAGTCGCAGACATTGGAACGGAATTCTTGCCATCCTTATTCTTCACGAGAGAGCAGAGTCTATATCCGCTCCTGCTGAACGGGTCAGGTAGCAGCCTCAAGTCGGCCGGCGTTATCATGCGCGGTCTTACACCAAATCGACGCCAAACGGCGTCAATGAACATGTGGATGTCTATGCCATGCTCTTCGCCTTTCAGGAGATGCAAGGGAAAGTTTGGTTGAAACAGACCGAACAAGCCATCTAGAATCTATACGATGTTAGAAGATTGGGATGGCCTAATCGAATGGGGACAAATGGATTTTACCTTGGCGGGGTCCGTCGCACCAACAAGACCGTTTTCGACAACTCCCATGTCGTTTAGGGCTCTCTGCCCATGGGCCTCATGAACAAATCCGTTGAATGAAAAGCGGGCATTGATTTCGGTGATGCGGTAATTTTCTGCTATGATCTCACCTTGACTATTGGTGTGCTCTTCGACGAGGAAGTCAGGTCTCCAAGACCCCAAACAATCCGAGAAGTCACGCAGATTCCCACACGTAACCTGGGTTTCTAACCACTACAGCGACACAAAATTAGTGTCACTTTTTTGAGGCATCCTTTTGGTTATGCACAACAGACGAACCTTTAGCAACTCCTCTTCTTCCTTCTCAAGGGGCATTCGATCAGGAAATCGTGCTTCAAGGTCTGTCCACCATCGCTGAACAATGTCAATTAGAGCAATGGTCAGTGCTTCATGCAGGTCCTCAAGCTGCTCTTGATGATGCTTGCCAATAAGGATTGGCCGGGGACATCCAGCAGCATAGGATCCACTATGCCACAAAGGTTCAGGGCAGAGGTCTAGGAGGATGGCTTCATGTCTTTCCTGCTCCTTCACAAAGCTAGGACTTCCAGTATCATCGATTGATATTGGGGTGTAGCTGTGGGGCTTACTTCCAAGCTGAATTTGTTGAAGGCGAGGGTAAATCATGGTGAAATGTTTAGGCAAATTGAAGTCCAAGTTGGCTGAAGGGGAATTCTAAACAAAACCTAAGAGATCGTGCGGCCTGTACTTATCGACCAGCCTGTCCTACAGCTTCTGAGGGGTGATAGTCGAAATTTGTGCGTGTGCTATCCACACACCGCAAATATGCCCCTGTTCCTTCGCTCATCGAAGCGAATACAGCAATGTCTCAGTCAGCCAGTACGCTAGACCCACAATGCGCTCCTTTGGGACTTTTACGAGTGGCTCACTTTCAGCGCCACATCACTTTCAGACTTACATATCAAAAGGTCGCCGATCGTGGAGGCATTATCAGATTGAGACAGATCGAATGGCATGTGACTGTCCGACCCGCCGTTACATTTTAACACTTGCTTTTGCATCCGATAAGGTAATAACGCCATATTTACGTAAAATGTCTGTCGGATCGGAGAGAATCTTGCTTGGTGGGAAACGAGCTGACATGCGGGCTCCCTTCCCAGCTCCCTCGTTAAGCTAGCGGCTGGTTCCCGTCCCCCCCACTCACGTCATGCAGATCAGGGACGGCTGGAGTTTGTGCAACCCATGAGAAAAATACTCAATTGGTCTTTTGAGAGTTGTTGAATGATGCAGTTTATAAGAGTCGCAATCCAGCGTGGACCACGATGGAATAAGTTTCAAGCTGTCTTTTCCCATTGTCAATCCTATCCTGATAACCGAGCCCACTCTTTGACCTCCGCTCACTGTTTGTCATGCATTCGGTTCTTCATCATGTTCGAAGGGTCTCCCAAGGGAATACCTATTCGTGGAGGGTGGGTCCTATGTCAACCTTCCTACCACCATCGGGTTTTCCTCAGCACAGAATTCGCTCCCTTGCCACTGAAGCATCAAGAATCGTACCGCGACTAGAGGCACCTGCTCTGGCCTACGCCAAACAACCTGACCATGTTCGAACCGTATATGAACAGTTGCGACAGGGTGGAATTCTCAAAATCAGTCTCCAGTTCCAGGACGACAACAGCGAATATCTGGAGCAACTGATTCGCAGTCTGAACAAGTATCACGGCCACCTTCTACCCATTGCACATAGCGCAAAACGTGGTTGGTTTTGGGATGTGCGGCCAAGCAGCACCAACTTCCAGGCCGGAGATCACCAGGCCCGATCGGAAACGATGAATCAGTTTCCATGGCACACGGATTGCAGCTACGAGGACCCGACACCACGGTATTTCGCTCTGCATGTGCTACAGCACGATCGGTATGGCGGCGGAACTCTGTCAGTCATGAACGTTGATCGGCTGAGAGAGCTCCTAACCCCGACCACTCAGGCTGCTTTGAGTCGTCCAGAGTATCGCATCACTACACCCCCAGAATTCATCAAAGATCCCGATCATCAAAACATCTTGGGTAGCATTTTGGTCACCAAGGGAAAACTCGGGCCCACCACCATGCGGTACAGGGAGGATATATTGACACCCATCAACGAGAGCGCAACGGGTGCCCTAAACGAGCTGAGCCAAGCCCTTCGAAGTGCCGAGGTCCAAGCACACTCCACATTGCACCTAACTGCAGAGGACCTACCTGCCAGGAGCATCATTGTGGTAGACAACCGCCGGTGGCTGCATGCGCGGAATAATATCATGGATCCTGAGCGCCACCTACGACGAGTACGGTGGGATGCGATTCCATTTCAGAGCCACCACGAATAGGACACTGTGATGTGCGCACATTTCCTCCCCCCCCCCCCCTATATACTAGTCTGTAGCAGGAACAAAATAATATTTCTAAAAATTTACCATCAGACTAACCGTGTATGTTCCTCTCTTGACAATGACGCGTTCAAGGTGGGTGTGACCGCCGTTGCGACGTATTGAACCAAGCAAATGTCCATCGATAACGCCACAAAACTACAAAGATGCAAATTTGCCACAGGATGCAATTGAATGTTTTCGACCAACATGCGTATTCGCCAAAATCATGGCTTGCTGACTGCATCTGCGGTCGAACCCTTCTGGCCAATCCCCACTTAAGACACAGCACCTATTCAAAATATGATTTCCCACCAATCGACCAAGTCAATAGACATAGAACCGCGGTCGTGCCGGATGTCACCCGGGCTCAGCTAGCTATTGTAAATCATGTCTCGGAGCACCTCCCCGAACTGGTCGCGCCGCTCAACGGTCGTCGCCCCTTGCTGGTTGAAACATCGCGGGCCGCCTATATAGGAATTAGCCAGAATGTCTCGCTTCGGCAGCTAGGGCGGAAGCGAGCCCCCGGCGCGTAGTGTAGGCCGCTGTGGGGCAACAACCCTTCCGGGGATGTCCAATTGCACAGTGACTACAAAACTAGAAAAAGCAAAGTTGGCGGATGCAAACCAACGCATCCGTCTGAATATATGGGCCCTCAAGCCCCAGCGGAACCTGAAATCTCAGCGGAACCTGAAAACTATGCGTCATGCAGCTATCGGTTAGAAAATATATCCAATTAGATTATTCCGCTACCCATGCCAAGCCGCCCTTCACATGAACGCTGCCGCCCCAGTGTCATGACTGGCTGAACAGCAGTCGTAGTAGATGATTGATTCACGTACGCTGGCCAACCTAGCTGCCAAACAGGCCTGAATACGAAATATTGCGCATGAGTAAAACATTTTGTCCAGCTCGTCTACGTCAAGGCCGAGCCGTTATGGATCTGTGATGATGTGGCCAGAAGAAAATAATAAACCAAGATCCCGAGCTGACTTTAGTGTCTCGGACTTGTCACTTTCCCCCTATCAATCAGCGGGGACTGGCGCAAGGAGACATGTCGCCTATAAAAATGTCGCTTTGTCATCTGATGTCCAAGTGTACTTTGTAGTGACTCCAGTTTTTTCACACTCTCTGCCCTAACCAGGAATTCTGACACCTCAAAAATCTGTCACCCGTGATACATTCGAATCGCAGCCATGGCACCCCAGTCCAACTATCCATTGGTAGATATATTGGCTGTTGCCAAGATCCACCCATTTTACAATAGCAGTATACATTATCCCCCCAGCCAAGATGAGATCCGTGCTGCCGTTGAGCAGGCCCCAAAACCTGGAGCAGAAGAAGGTTTGAAGATGCAACCCTTGCTTCAGAAAAAGGATCTGTAAGAGACTCACACCCACAAGGTGTTTAATGCGGTTCATTGATAGAATAATTTTTTATTAGGTATAACATCATCCAAAGACTTGTCAATGACACTTGCCCACAAAACACATACCGCCACAGCATTTACTCAAGTTGCACTGGAGGAGGCAGCGGTTCAAAGCCACTGTTCTTCGCGACAGATGTCCACGAGAATCGCAGACACCGGGCCTATTTTGGCGACTACCTCCGGGCTTCTGGTGTTCTCGAACACACTGACTGGGTTCTGTCAGTTCACACACAGGGGGACCTGTACAGGTAACTTGCTAGGGAATCCGGCTGGGAAAATGGATGAACGCTAACCCCCGTGTCTCATAGATCATTGGACCTCACATTGGAGATAATGGAGAATGCCGGGGCTTCGGTTCTTGCGGGCGGAAGCCACATGGAGCCTGAAGCGGTGGTCAGCCTGCTCACAAGCTATCACGTCAACGTCCTGAGCGGGGACTCTGGACAGATCATCAGAGTAGTTTACTACATCTCTACACTGTCCCCTGAGGAACGGGACAAGATAAAAATTGACAAGATAATCTACACCTCAGAGGGTCTCACAAAAGCGCAGAGGGCCCTCATCAACGAGGTTCTTGGCCCGATCAAGATTTGCTCGATCATTGGCAGTGCCGAGGGTGGGCCATTGGCGATCAGTAACCCTGAGCTCACAGGGCAGAAGAGCGCCGAGGGGTACGAAGATTTTGTATTTGACACGCGTCTTGCGTTGATGGAGATTTTCCCGCTCTCTACTTCAGCCGACAATCCAAATGTCGAGCCCTTGCCGGAGGGAGAACACGGCATTATAGCACAGACCTGCCTTTCGCGACTGCGCAATCCGGTCATCCGCTATCTTACTGGAGACGTCGGGTCTCTGCATCCTATGCCTGAGCGAGCTCGTGCATTAGTTCCTGAGTCCTACTGGCCACACTTGCGCGTTCTCCGTCTTCAGGGGCGCGATCGCCGGTTTAGCTTTGAATGGGATGGGAACTATATCGAGTTCGATAGGTTGGAAGCAATGATGAATGATGCTGAATGTGGAGTCTTGCAATGGCAAGTGATTTTGGACAAGTTCCCGCCCGCGCTGATCGAGTCTTGGGTTGAGGTTCGTGTGCTCTGCTCACCTCGGAACGCGTATCTTCTGTCCAAGGAAGATCTGGTTCATCGAATCGAGCATTTCTTTCACGCCTGCCCGGAGAATATTTATCGGTTTAAGCTTGTGTTTCAGGATGACCTTGACGGCTTTGTGCGTAGCAAAACTGGAGGGAAGATCATGAAGTATATTGATCGGTTTAATTGATACAAGAGCGGTCTAACGGAAGATACATGCACAATACCAAGAATTAAGATATAAATGCTAGCGTCTCAGCGTCTGTATTTTTTTAAAAATAAACATATTACTAACACGTCTCGTACTGGTGCGCCACTTTTCACGGCTGCTTGGCCAAGCCGGACAGCTTCGTTGATGTGCTCTAAGGACTGTATTTATAAGAATCTATCATGATATAGATTTCCAAGCTTGTGTAGATATCTCGGTCGGTCGGGATGATGCGCCGGGTACCCGTCAACAACATTATGGGCATCCTGTATAGCTTTATCCAAGTCAGACATGCTGCTTGAGACCAAGCGCCTCTCGCCTGCTCCGCCTCACAATATGACATCGGCATTTTCAATGATGCCTAATATTCTGCCATCTGTCACCGCCCTTGTACCAGTGCCTATGAGGTCATTGAGATAGGGTGGTCATCGATTCTAGATTGCATATATCCTTCATAGCAGATGAAGCCATGTCGCAAGCCGTTGCAGAGGCTGCTAGACTAAAGCCAGACATCAGATTGGCCCAGGCCATCTCCAAATTCGGCGCCATCTTACAGGGCGACGTGCGGGCCAGTTTCAAGGTCTTGCAAACTAACAAGCCTCCCAGTCATGTCGATGTTGTCAAATTTACAGAGGAAATCAATCGTGATGGGACACGAAGACATAGACATTGGAAAGTCTATGGCACTAGGTTGAACCTTTTTCTTAGCCAGGTTCAGGCGCTAGTCAGTTCTGGAGGCAGAACCCTAGGTTCCGAGAACACCCTTGCCAGCGGAGTCTGGGCTTCAGTCAGGGTTTCCTTACAGGCGAGCATTCACAACGGCATTTCTTCGTCCGACTCTGACAATCAATTCAGATTGCGACCAAATACTTGTCTTACTTTGAAAAAGTTTCATCCTTTCTCATGCACATTGGCAATTCTTCCGCCATTCATCGGGATCTCTTAGAGCTTTTCCCTCGCGACGCCGAACTAAAAACCTATATATTGGAGTACCTGATTAGTGTCGTTTCTGTTTGTGGAATGATTGTAAAATACCAAGAAAAATCCATCCTAACGCAAATGATGGTTGGCGTGAGCTTCGATAAAGACTTCCACGTGCTCCGCGAACAAATCAACCGATGGAGCAGCGTGATCAATAAAAGACTCGAGTTTCTTTCCGCCAAAATCCAAAAAGAGACAAGCGTTGCAATTTCAAGCATAAGTGGTCTCTTGGCTCCTTGGGGCGAAAGAAGAAGAGTCTTGGACGACAAGTGGATGCAGGTTTTTACCCGCATTGCTCTAAACCAGGACGAATTCGACAAGTTCTGGCGTCACCAGAGGAAAAAGGGGTCTGTAAAGTGGATTCAAGATGAGATGCGGTACCAGAATTGGAAGGACGGACCCTCACCGTCCACCTTATTGGTCTCTGGCTCAATCGGCAGTGGGAAAACAGTGTTGATGGCCAACCTGGTTGGTGACATTTGCGAATTAGAAAGCCCTGACAGTAGCGGCAAGATCAACGTGGCCTTCTTTTTTTGTCAGCAAGGGAACTTCAAGACTATGACGCCTGCCACCATCTACGAGAGCATCACTTACCAATTGCTCAAATCCCTAGGGGCCGATCTGAGCCAGGATACAGTCGAGATCTTCGACTTTACTAAGACAAAGAATGCTTCTGTTGTTCAGATGAGAAAAAAGCTCCAACTTCATTTACATCGATTCTATGTTATTGTGGATGCGTTGGACGAACTAAAGCCTGGCGATGCCACATCGGTCCTCCGATATTTACGCGCAATTCAAGTTGAGGGAAGTCTACAATTACATCTCTGCTGCTCATACCGTCGAGGTTCTCCTATCGAAAGGATTTCCCACGACTTGTTTCCAAAGTTTTACGACATCTCGACATCGACTGCTCAGAGGTCCAAGGAGGTTGAACAGTTTATAGATTCGGAGTTGAACTCACGGCCAGTATCCGGCACACTTGGCGACGAGATTCGGTCAATTATTCGTGACACACTGATGGCGGGAATGGGGGACATGTTTCTTTGGGTTGTCTTACAGCTCGAGGCCCTCTTTCCTCGCTACGAGCAATTGGTCAGAACGGAAAAAGACCTTTATTCGATCTTGGCTAGTCTGCCTAAAGGGCTCTTTGACACTTTTGAGACAGCTTTGTCGCGAATCCAAGACGATCGATACGGGAGTAGGATATTTGAACTGGTAGCTGGTGCTATGCGGCCGCTGACGAAAGATGAGCTGCGGGTCGCGCTTAATTTACCAAGCAGCGTACCGATCTGGGATCAATCTACTCTTGCAGGAGATGCGGCTCTCTTAGTCTATACATGCGGGGGTGGTTTGCTTGAACTCAACGAAGAAGACGACACTATCCATTATATTCATCATAGCGCTTTCCAACACCTCACCCAAAATACATCACAAGATACTGTATCAGTTCACAAGTCGAAAGATCCCGGGCGGCTGATGAAGCGGTTTGAGGACTTTGATTTTGTGCCAACCTCCGGTCAAACAGCATCCTACGCAGCGATAGTGCGCTACCACCCATTGTCAGAGGTTTCAGTAAACCCATGCTCAGACAAAAATCGGTATCCAAAGTTTCTTTTCAACATCCATAACTCGACTCATCAAATGGGCCTTGCCTGCATCACTTACCTAAATTTGAAAATCCACGACAAAGCGGTTGTTCCCAGGAGAAGGCTCATATTGGGGACCAGTGCATTAGATGCAATCCAAGAGACAGCTGTCGCTGAAGAAGGGATTTTAACCAACGTCGTTGCGCTGGCGCTTAAATGGAATATAGCTGCAGTCACAAAGAGGAGTATTGACATGACTAAACTTGTCGAAGGCTATTCAAGAGTCTCCTCTTCGCCTCCATCAGATGACGTCTTTTTGTTTCACAACTATGCCACAACTTTTTGGTGGCAACATACCGCCAAACTCGCCCCCAATAGCGACACTGAGAAGCGGCTTGGCAATCTATTTGGGAAATTGCTTCAGCAAAATGACACATTCGAGCTGCCTTGGCAAAAGCAAGGCTATCAAAAGGACGAAGTAGCCTGGGCGGCGGAGAACCATCATTTAAGACTGCTCTGCTACCTTTTAAGAAAATCATCCATGTGTAACTGTGATGGGATCTTGGCCAAAATTAAGTGGTGGCCCGAGGCCGACATCTGTGCCTTCTTTAATCAGGAAGGTGAGCTTGGAGAGATGCTCTGTCGTTATATCGATCAAAATCCGGTCAACCAGGAGAATATAGCGTACCTGCTGGAACTCGGCAGCCCACCAAACTATGTTTTCTCTAGCCATTGTTGGAGTGGTGTCACTGCGCTTCAACTTTACTTGGAGAAAGTGGCACTCTCGCGGCAATTTGATATTGAGATTGTGAGGATGTTGCTAGCCGAAGGCGCGGACGTGTCAGGGGCGAAGTCATCGCGGCCTCCTCTACATATTGCATGCGCGGCGAACTGGGTCCATGGTGTTCGATTATTACTATCACATGGGGCCGACGTCAAGCATCGGTTTCCGGAGCACGATAGCGCGCCGGAAGAAAACACAGCTCTAGGAATTGCAGTATTCCTGCAAGAAAACACTTTGCCCGTCTTGGCCGAGCTGATTAAACAAGGGGCAAGGCCCGACGAACTGTTCATGGCTTGTGAATGGGGCCACCGTCTCCCTGTTGAGCACAACCGCCCAAGTCACCAACCGACTCTGCCGAAAACATCTCCAAATGAAAAAATTGAAGATGAGGACGATTTCGTATGGATACAAGAGCCACCAGAAATAAGCCGGGACCCATCAGTCACTATCACCATGATGCTGGAGTCGCTTCTATTGCAAAGAGACAAGAAGAATATGGATATTGTCGCCATGGACGGCATGACTCCCCTGGGGTTAGCAATCGAGCTCCGAGAGGGGACGCTGGCCCATAAAATCCTGATCCTTGCGGGTGCCAATCCAAAGAAGCCATACCGCGATCCACGGTCCAGCTTGGAGCTAAAGGTCTGTGTGCCTTATCAATCAGCCGTGCGATACGAGTTGTGGAGTCTGGTGCGAACGTTTGTAGGTCTGGGAGTAACCTCTTAGCAGTGATAGAGGGATACATATCAGCATGTCACTACAGAAATCTATCGGCGTTGTAATGTATCTACACCTCGGAACGGCTGGTGGTCCAGGAGCACAAATTTACCCACAAATGACCATAATCAGAGTGGGAAATACAATTACTAAACCTGTTCAAGTGACCCGTAGCTAAGGACTACTTAATACAGGGCCAATCGTAACGCCTCACGTTGTAGACAGACCAGCTTTCATTAAGCACACCACCATAAAAAGTCCATCGGGAGAATAAGATAATTTCATAATAGAAACAAGCATTCATTAGAGCTATTTCTATTTTTAGGTTTATTTGTAACATGTCATGCCTGCAAAGTAAACCAAATTGCAAAGAAGACGACTCTGTATGCCTCTTCGTGCAACCTCTATGTGTTGGGTTGATCGGCATCATGCATGGGGGTGACCAACAGACTCTTCTTCGGCAGGTCCACAACTCCCCAGATCTCGCAGATTCGTGACATTCGACTACTCTAGTTACCGCGAACGCCGTGACTTGTCCGTCGTCCCCTAACTAAGTGAGATATAGTCTGTTCTCGCTTGCACGTTGCCCGTTTGCATATTTATGGTAGCCACCTGCACGGACATGACGGAGGACTCGTCAGAGTCAGCATTGGATTCATCACCAGAGCCATCAGGCTCGTCATCCTCATATTTCTCCATACAAGAGTCACAATAACAGAGGTCAACGTCCATGGACGAGCTGGTCATCTGGCGTGCAACACACCCATTTGTGAGTGCCCCATAGTCCACGGTATCTAAATGAAATTCGCGGTGTGTAAACTCCACTATCCAATTGGACACCTTGGTCATGAGCGCCTCGCTCCCTCCCGACGCGGACTCGATCTCGTCGGCTGCCGTAGCAAACACAAGGCCGGCGTAATCGGCCAGGTCGGTCATGATCGGCGACATGCGCGGCAGACCAAGATGTTGTGCCTGCTCCTTTATAAGCTCGAGAAACTCTTTCGCTGCCGCGTGCAGAGCCGTGTAGTTGAAGAGGAGCTCCTCCTCTTCATCGTTAATCATTTCGACGACGTGGTGCACGACCTGCGGAGCAGTCAGAGTCGGCCGCTCGGAGTTGGACTCATCGGTCCAGCCGGTCGCCTCCAGGAGCTGCTGCACCGCCTCCGTGTTTAGGGCTCTCCTCGAGGCGTCTCCGGTCCCTCTCTGCGCCCGCGACGCGCACCAGTTAGAGGTGGGCGCCTTGAACTTGAGCTCGCGGATGCCCGCCCGCGACGTCTGCACGGGCACCTTGCCGCCCTTGACCTTGCGGCGGTTCGCGGCGGCGAGCCAGTTTGTGGGCGAGATGCCGCGGCTCATGCAGTGGTTTTTGAAATGCGCCTTGGCCGATGACGGGACCTCGCCGCCCACGAAGAAGGCCTGGAGCCCCTGCATGGCGTATAGCTCCTGGATATCTGCCCATAGCGGCACCACCGAGCACTCTTGTGAGTGCTCAGCATGCGCGCGGGCCGCTGCGTACAGCTGAACGGCATGCAGGACGTAGCCTGGTTTGGCGGCATACGCGAGGGCGGTCCTGTGGAATATTGCGCGCACGTAATTGATCCATACACCGCAGAAAATCGGGTTGTGCCGGAGAAACGACGAGGGTCTGTCAGAGGTGGCCGACCGCAGCAATGTGAATATGTCCTCGCCTTGGTGGTGAATGTTGATCATCGACTTGATATCATCAAGCTCCTTCTTCATATAACTCCCCCCTCTCTCCTTGGCAGCTTTGATAACGTCCAACATCTCCTCAAATTCGGCCGTGAAGCTCTGGTGTGCCAGGTGGACATCGGGTCCCAAGAAGCGCAGGGTGTCAAGGTAGTTCTGGGCGGCAAAGCACAGCCAGACGGGGATCTCCTGGGTATCAAACATGGTTTTGATACCGCGGGCGAACTCGTCTGCCACGGGGATCCCTTTGAGGTGGTGCAGCACCACCATGTCGGGCACTGCCTCCAGCAACGCCGCCTTGTCCTGCGCCCACCGCTCGCGGTCACTCGTCTGCCAGCGCGAGGCGTGGGTGTCGTACCACCCAAATGCGCCGTTGTACGAGGGCATGTCTGCTCCGATGTTGGGCAAACCCTTCAGGAGGGCCTCCAGGAAGCTAGCGGCATTGAACAAGAACGCAGAGCCCATCTCGTAGCATTTGTAGTTCATGTCGTCGGTGGGCCTCTCCTTATCCCGGTAGTCGAGGCCCTGGGATTCGCAGACGGTCTGAAAGACCTTGGGGATGAGTGAGAGAGTACCGCCCAGCTTCTTCAGCTGCGGGGCCACCTCCTCCTCCATGCCGTGGGCGAGCTCGATGGCCAAGTTTGTGCCCACACCGGCTGCGGCCAGGTCGATTTCGTGGTTTTGGTATTGACGCCAAATGTCACCAACCTGGTCGCGAAGACTGATGAGATCCCTGAGAAAGGCGATGAAGGCGAACATGGCCTCACTGTCAGACTCATCGTCCTCAACCGTGTACTCGACGTCGACGGGGGCCGGACGCTCCGCATCGGGCGCGTTCAGGAACTCCTCAGATGGCTCGTACAGGAGCAACGCATCAAAGAGGTTGAAGTTGGAGGCGGTGGATTTCTTGGTCGAATCCTTGTTGTCGGCAGCGGCGTCCGCCTTGACTGGCTCGCCAGCCGCCCCGTCGCCAGGCTTGATCAGGATGTCGCGGACCTTCTCCAGCACGCCGACAAAATGGGCGTGCGTGGCATTTGCGTGGGCGCTGAGATTCTGTTGCACCTCGCCGAGCCGCGATGAGAAAGCCTTGCGCACCTGAATCACGCGCTGTAAGGCGGTGCTCACGACTGCCGGGATCCCTGCGCCGCTGTCGGCTTCGGGCGGGGCTGCCGCCGCCATCTTGCTGGCGATGAACTCGGCCAGCGGCACAAAGTCTCGGATGGCAAGCGCATACTTTGGTTTCTTGGGCACCTCCGGCGTCTCCTTTTTCTCGACAGCGGGAATGGCCTCAGTCTTTTGCTGCTGCTTGGCCTGCTTGCGCGCTTTGCCCTTCAGTCGCCCAGAGGGTGGTGCCGTAGGCGTTGACGCCGACGCTATTGTTGTCGGTGCCGCAAGCGGGGCCGTGTATCCGCGCTGTTTGGCAGTCGCAGCGAGCCATGACGCGACCACGTCCGTGTCGTGCTTGTATTTCTTGTAAGTCGAAATGAAACCAGCAGGCAACATGATGCAAATATTGATGCGATGTTTCTCTAGGAAAACAAAACAGACACAGTTACCATTTCCATTGGTTGCTGCACGCTCTGAACACCTCTCCAGGCGGTAACCCCTGGCAGAAAGACGACGAAGAAGCAAATAAGTTGGAAAAGCAAACAAGAAAAACATCCCGCGCCCCGCCGAACGTTGCAGTGACGGACTGGCTAACTACTTCCGCCTGTTTTTACCAGTCTTGGAAACTCTGTTTAAGCGAAGCATCGTGCTTGGTGCCGCTCTGCAGGAAGACTTGCTGGATTGTCCTAGCCAGATATCATCCCCGGCATCCCCAGTGCGCAAGCGCTGTTAGCGGCATGTCCCAGTCGGATACACCCGCGACAAAGCTGTTTAGCGTCACAACTAGCATGAACCAACCCCTCAAATGACGACAAAAACGCGTTCCTGGTGAGCAACTAGCCACGACACCACTGGCCACCAGTCCTAACCCAGCAAAATCCATCAATTCTATGCCTGCATGCGGGACTTTCAGGGCCACATTCAGACAGTAGTCACATTCAAGCGGTAGTCCTTTTCGGGTTTTGCCCAGAAACAGCTATAGGATGGCCCATTGGGCTAATATAACAAGGTCACGTTTGATGCAGCTAAAAAAAAGAAAACTTTTGACGCCCGTCTACATCATAATCAAGATGTAATGTGGTGCACATCATAAACACTGTATTTGAAGACGATGCAACTCCAATATCAATTCGCATTCCAACTTTAGTACTCTTCAAAAACGATGGTAAGATTTCTGCTCGTTCACTACACAGATAGACTACTACTTCCATCACATACACACTCAATAGTAAGCTCATACATAAAGTGACCAAACCAGGTCAAGTCGCACAATGAAGCCAAGTTACGTCATCATGCATCCATATTCACTTTCAAGACGACCAGTTCTAACCCGTCCTATCAAGTAGGCATCAAGAAGCCATTAGCTAGAAAATAGAGGACTCTTCACTTCACTTGACGCAGAATAGAGCTATTTAATTAAAAAATTAAAATCAAAAAAATCGAACTTTTGGACGACGACTTTCATGTTGCCCCCACACCGGATTGAACGATGGACCTTTGCATTACAAGTGCAACGCTCTACCACTGAGCTATAAGGGCTGTTCTTGTCGTTCGGCGGGCTTGCTTACCAGCACCTAGAAGGGAACAGGGAGAAAAGCTCGAAAATGTGTTTATTATGAGATTGCAACAAAGCGATGGGCAACAACCCAACTCGACCATCTCCGATGTTGATTGGGAGCACGGTGCTCGCAAGAATCCTAGTGTGAATGTGATGAATTCGATTTATCGACCTTCCTTCTGAATGGCAATGGTACATCTTATTGAATATTGAACAAAATAAATGATTTATGAAATAACCGCATACACCGCAAACGCCCAACAAAATGCATATCCAAAATGACACCTTACTCTCTCGGTGCAACGCGCAAGATTCCCAAGGTAGCTGAATCGTTCACTCATTAAACACGCCCCATCCACGGGTGACAGGAACAGAGAAGGCGGCTCGCCTCCACCCTATACTCAGTGCCCGTTGATTGTGTTCTTCATCTCCAGCCGGCGATATGATGGCCCGGCACGAATCCCAATCGCCCATACAAGAGCCCATATCTCGTTTGGAGTGTGTACCTTTCCAGTTACACTTTTCGTGTTTTTGGAAAATTAGTCGCTCGTCCCAGAATTCATCTCGAGGCCCTGGTTCAGAGCCAAGGGGAAACCTGGACAAGTTCCACATGCTTTGCCGCAGATGAGCCCCACCATGCGAATTAACTCCGCAGTCGCCTCGCCAAGATAGCTTGGCCAGAGCCGCACGCTGTCGCATTGCAAGCCCAGTGGCATAGAACATCATACCTCCGGGGCCATTGCGTGGATCACTGCTTGAGACATCCTTATTCAAATACGGACATCCAAACGAAAGTCGCCAGACCGCTTCCGACGACAAGGACAGTCAGTATTCCGGCTCCGGCCTTGTCCTTGGTCGTGACTGGCTTCGGCACCGGCAGGTCGTGGCTGTTGGCTCCCGCGTTGGGGTCTCCCTTTGAGGTGCCTCCCGTCGAGTTCGTGACAGGCGCCGCGACCTGGTCAATTAGCAAGCTCGACACGGCGGCGAGCACATTCATCCGCTCGCCGGCGCCGGTGGTTGGGCGGCTGCCGGACTGAGGGTCGACGTAGGTCCCGTTCTTCCAGTAGAAGCCGCACATGCGGCCCGACTCACCGCCGGTGCACTGGTTGACGGCGGCCTGGGCCGACTTCGCGAGGACCGGCAGGATCTTGTCCCTGGTGTGCGGCGCGACCTGGCTCACCACGGACATCCACCGGTGGACGTAGCCCTTGAAGGACAGCATGTCGGTCGTGCAGCCCTGAGCTTCCTCGCAGTTGACCTCGAACGCAATGTCGTCCTCGAAAAAAGTCGCCAGCAGGGAGTCCAGGAGATTGTCGACGCGGTCCTTCCACACTTGCGAGCCGTCTGTGAAGTTGTACAGGAACGCCGAGCCCTGGAGCAGGATGGCGGCGTTGTAGGAGAAGGGCGTCTTGTTGATGTCGGTGCAGTTCTGCGGCACGTGGGCGCCGTCCCAGACCTTCCAGCTCTCGTGGTCGATGTAGTTGACGGCCCACAGCCAATCCCAGGTCTTCTCGGCGTGTTCGGCGTATGTCGCGTTGCCCGTGTATCGAGCCAGTCGGGCACCAATGTTGAAGAAGCATCCGTTCGCGATGGCTGCAGCCTCGGGTTAGTTTCAGACGCCGCATGGGATCTTCGAGAGAAAACAAACTGTTCTTGTAGTTATATCCCGTGTTGAAGGATGGAATCTGCCATCTCATTCCACCACCACAGTGCTCATCGTGTCGGTCCGGATTTGCCTGGGTCGTCCACACGGCCTGGGCGAGAGCTAGCCACTGGGGCTGGTCTTCGGGAGGGTCTGGGAACTTGTTCTCGGCGGCCAGCATGGCGGTCATGCCCCAGAAACCCTGATCGTCGTTGCCGAGGGAAGCTGTGTGGTTGGCGGGCATAAAATCACGGTTCTCGCCGACCTGGTGCAGGATCCCTTGCTTGACCACATCATTGTAACTCGTGTCGCCAGTCAACTTCCAGTAATCTGCACAATCTCTTAGAACTCGATCGCCAACGGTTTACAATGCCCTGAGGAAGACAAACCGATATATGTCCCCATCATGGCGCCGCCTTCCCACCAGTAGTAGTCTCCCGTGCCGGAGGCGGGAGGCCCAGGCAGAATCCCGGGGATCTGGCCCGTCTTGTTTCCTTGGTAGAGTAGCATAAGATCATAAGCGAGTGTGCGCGCCGACTCTTTAATCTCATCTATGACATCATTAGATCTGAATGGCCTGGCGGCAAACCTAGGGAGGGGAGCGTACTGGTGTTGCTAATCTTGTAGTAGACCGCCTCGACGGAAGGCAGGTTACCTCCGGAGAGGAGACCCGTCAGCGCGAGAAACCCCAGCGTGTGCAGGCGCATTTTGAAACGAGTGTAGAATTTGAAAAACGAGTGGAATAGCGAGCGGCGCTGAAACGGAGACAGCAGATTTACAACACCAACGTCCGGACTAGAAGTCGATCATCGACATGAGCACATGCGACATTAAGAAAGGAAGAGAGAGAGAAAGGACTTGGCAGAACCACGAGACCCTTTCGGACTCGGATCGAACCGAACCCCGCGCGTCCCGTCTAGCTCTGCCAAGCCCTTGGTTGATTGCAGCGAACTCTCTGCCCGGCGATCAGAAGATTGCAGGCGTCTACACGAAGCCAACAGGCTGGGCATTACGGCGGTGCATTCCCAGCGGCGGCGCTCGGCAGGGGGGGCAAGCAGTTAAAGCAGCCAACCAGCCAATCGCAGCGAGACAGGGTGGCTACGGCCTGTCCAATGGACACAGTCTGCGAGAGCGACTAGACTCGACAAATTTACCGCCAAGGCGCTCCAAAACGGTGACCCGCTCTTGGCACAAAGTCTGGCAGCCCGAGTTTGGCTACTCGGAGGACGGAGGAGGCGCTGATTTTCAGCCCGTGCGTGGGGTCAAGGGGGAGCGCAGGCCTAGTTGGCGATGGATGCGCCTGGGGTCAAGCCTCTTACGAGCCATGTTTCGCCGGGAGCAATACGAGGTTCAATTAGCACTAGCCCCAGAGGCCGACCATGCGGGATACCGGGATACGGGGCGGCAATAAAATGCGTTGGTCCCTGGAGGATGATACACTTGGGACGGACTGGAGCGGCCCACACCTATTGATTCTAGCCTTGGGTTTCGTCCAAACTTCTGCTTGCTATTATTAGCGGCGCAAAGAAGCTTAATGCGTAGGTTATATTTTGACATGTTTCTAGAAGGCAAAGGCATTATTGTGTTACTTATTCTACCGGTCGCCTTCGACCCGGGAAATGATGCACAGTCATCACTTTGCAGCCCATTAGTTACGCGACCCAAGACCACTTGAGGGATTTTATTTAGCCAAATTCGCGTTGACAAACCCCATGACTTGCACCAGAGCAAAACGTGATCGAAAAACGAGCCTCAAAAGAAAACTAGCTATACGAAGCCTATCAATCGTAGCGCCAAGGCACAAGGGTGCGAATCCTTGCGTGTGGCGACCATTGACGGTGGCGCTGATTGAGGCACAAAGAGCTGTAGCTAACCTAGAGTTGCCAAATTTAACCATTCAACAGAACATGTCATTGATGAATTTAGACTAGTTTTCTTGTTAATTCAGTCAAAGAAACATAGATTGGTTCTATTTTAATCCTAACAATTTATTGTAACGCAACCCTTGAATTGCCATCATGTTGGCCGCTTGAACAACGCAAGGATGTTGTTATTTTCCTTCGCTGCAGCAACATCCAAACACGTCCGGTGATTCGCATCCTCAGCCATGGGATCAAGACCGCGATCCAACAACCATTGAAACCGGTGCACCAGCAAAGGTCCCATCTCGCGTGCGTGCTGGCTCCATATCGACTGGTCCGTCCCGGCCACCACGTGAAGCAGCGTCTCCCCGCCGTCATTCACCGCCGAAAAGTCGGCGCCAGCGTCGGCGAGGATCTCCAACGCCTCGGCCTGCCCTTGCTCCCCTACGTCGGGATCGTACTCGGCCTGCTGGTACAAAAAGAGGAATGTTGGCGTCTCGCCCTTGTTGTTGCGGCCATTTATCGGAAGGCCGAGCGAGACGAAGTGCTTGAAGAGCTCACGCGGCTTGTCGGCTTCTCCGTGGATCCGGCCCTTGGAGGCAAGCCATTTTGCCAGATGATGCAGCGCAGAGTTGCCATTTGCATCTGTCTTGTGTGCATCGGCGCCGGCCTCAAGGAGCATCTCGATTGCTCTGGTGTCTATATCTAGTCCACTATGACCGGGCGGCGACACGCGCCGAAGCGCGTAATGCAAGGGTGTCTCACCCGCTGCGTCAGTTTGGTGCAACAATTCGGGTGCCTTTGAGAGAAGTAGATGCATAGAGTCGTAGCCGATAAAAGATTGCACACTAAGGAGATGATGTAACGCATTCCGTTGTTTGTTATCTCGTGCTGTAATGGAAGCACCCCTCTCAAGCAAGGTCTCGATGACGCTGGGGCCTCGTTGTTGTCTTTTCTCACTTGCTTTCACCTTGTAAACGTTTCGCGCCGACCAATTGTAATGCGCATCGCAGCTGGCAGTGTCCGGATCCTGCTTGCTGCTGCACGCCGACAACAGAAGCGTTCGCCCTCTAGAGTCCCGGTGTTCGAGGTTGAGACTCGGCAGGTCAAGGAATGGCTGGCTCACGGCGCCTTGGTGGAATATCTGATGGAGCACCACAACCTCCTCCATGAAATCGTCATCCTCGGGTTCGCTGCGCTTGACAAATGTGGCAAACGGGTCTGCGCCCTTCTCAAGAAGGATCCGGACGATGGGGAGGGCGGATTCCCAACTCTGGCTATTCGATGAGTATCCGGAAATCCCCTGGTTCATGGCGGCTAAGAAGACCCGGGGGAGCTCCAATTTATTTGCTGATGCCCACGAACTCTTCACAAGAGGCAGGCCGTCTGGCGGTACCTGAAAGGCATTGGGGTCTGCGCCGGCATCAAGGAGCGCCTCGACAACGGTGAGGTTACTGCGTTCGATGGCGTTTGCGAGAGCACCGATGGAACCTGTCGCACCATGCTTGATCAGCAACACAGTCAACTCGATGTTGTTGCCAGCATGCGAGAGACAATTTCTCCCTTCATTATCCATTGCATTGACGTCAGCTCCGGCTTCGACCAGTGTCCGCACGACTTGCACCTTGTATTTCGAAGAACACAATCCCAGCGCCCAGAGCAGAGTGGTGCGTCCCAAGCTGTCACGCCTCTCAAGATCCGCTCCGCGCTTGATGAGATATGGCAGGGCCTCGGCGACTTGCCACCAATACTCTCCCTTGCAGCACTCGCTAACAGCCGTGTTGTCCTGTTGGTAATGCTTTATATTGGGACGGTATGTCGGCCAGCTGTACCATCCATCATTGATGTCCACTCCAAGTTCCTCGACAAGACACCGCACCATCGGCATATTCCCGGATGAACGTCCGCAGGCGTCGATGAGTGGATGGGTGTTTAGCAAACGGTCAGATACAGACTTTTCGCCCTCGGCCTTGGCCAGCCGGAACCCGTCTTCTCGCTCAGTCTGCAATTGATGAATTTCTTCCCGTGTCACCACGCCACGGACAACCGAGTCATGGCCGGTGCCCACTAGCTTGGACAAAATCCTCCAAGAATCCTCCCTGGCGATAAGTCTAGACCCCTGTTGGAGAAAGTGTCTTATAGAGTCCCAATCATGCTGTTCCAGGAGACTGTCAATCAAAGCTTCGGCGGCTTTGACAGACGACTCGGTTGACCAGATCTCGCTCCAAGGCTTGACCTCGAGGAAAGTTTTTCGGGTGGCTGCACGTCTTTGTATGCTGGCGACCATTTTGTTGACAGTATCTGGCGAAAGCCCTTGACGATTGTGAATCAAAGATTCAACGAAGATTTCGAGATCTGCCGTCGCTGCATTGGGATCGGCCATGCCTGCATTCTGTTGCTTTTCTTGTTCGAGCCGTTGCCGTAGTCGGACAAGACATTCCATTGTGTAATCATCAGTCTTATCACACCTCGAAATTGCCACATCCAAGTTCGTACGACCCTTGTCGTCCTTTGAGGCCACCAGGTCAGCTCCATGGGCATAGAGCATATCCAGGATTTCTTCCAGCCGCGTTGGCGATCCTTCCCCGTCAGAAATCTGCCTTGCGAATTCGCCAATCTTTATGCCACGTGTGCATGTCTTTGCGTTCATGCCCATATATTGCTTGTATGGCGAATCCGGTGAAATCTCATGCATAATTTTGCTGGATTTCCAGAGTGCTTCTTCTGCTTCGTATTCCACACACCACCTCAACGGTGAGCCAACTTTGCTGTTTGCGGCATTCGGGTCAGCGCCAGCGGCAAGCAGGAGGGCGACAGTTTCTGGGACACCAGACCGACACGCCCAGTGCAATGCCGTCGGAGTGTCAGGTTTATGAAACCTGTTTAGATGAGAAACGACTCCTTCCTTGCTAGACTTGGCTTTAATGGCATCTAGAAGCATTCCCACAATGCCTGATTTACGGAAACGGGCAGCGACGTGCAGTGGTGTTACTCCTTCCCGCGTGGGTTCTGTCGGGCTAGCCCCAGAGGAGAGCAGCTGGTGGACGTACATTTCACAGGACCTGGCCGCCACATGAATTGGTCGTATGCCATCATTGTCTTTGGCGTCTAGATTTTTAAAGAATCTGAACCCGTCCGTTGAAGGGCGGTGGCGAGGAGCTAACATGAAATGCAGGGCGGATTGGCCGTCGTGATTCTGTTGATCGGGGTTGACACCTAGCGATTGAGGCAATTCGATCATCCTGCCCCGGAAATCATCCTTGGTCCGCGCTACAATCTCATGAAACAAAGTGTTGCCTTTATAGTCCGTGCTCTTTGCATCAATGCCGCGTTTCATCAGCTCATTGATGAATTTCACGCTCTCCTTTGAATAGTTCATGGTCTCAACCGAAGCAAAGATGAGATTGAACCCTTTGTAGTCAACAATGTCGAGTTGCATGCCGAGAGCAACGAGCTTGTCAAGCGCAGATATGGCGTTCCCAAGATCCCAACTTAAATGTGCATGCTTGACAAAATCGAAGGCGGGTGTGCGCCCTTGCTTGTCTCTGGCGTTGAGGTCGGCACCAATAGCCGCTAGCCTAATGACCATGTCCAGATCTTTCCCGAGGCCTCTCAAATAATGCATTGCAGTCTTCCCTTCATCATCTTGACTGTTGACCGGGATCCCAGCCGCGAGCAAGGTGTCGACAGCCTCAGCCTGCTCCGCAGCGTTGAGATGCGAAATCTTGTTCACGCATGCATGCAAGGCTCCTCTGCCGTCGTTATCGGTCAGTGTCAAATCTGCACCCAGGTCGGCATAGAGTCGGATGAGGGCCGCAGACCAGGACTCGGATATAGACAAGAAGGGCGTTCTGCCATCCGATTCCCTTTTCATGTTGAGATCTGCTTTCCCTTCCTCAACAAGGATTCGCACGATTTCCGGATCGTTACAGCCATGCAAAGGTGTACCGCCATCTGCTTGAACAGCATTTACGTCCGCCCCGGCCTTGATCAGAGCTCGAACGAGATTGGGCCACCAGCGAGTGGCATAATGCAGAGCTGTCATACCATCCTTGTCTTTTGCATTGATATCGACGCCGGACTTGACCATGAGTGATACACATTCTAGTAGGGATTCCGGCTCTTCATCTTCAGCACCCTTTTGGTAGCGTGTTGCTCCGCATAATGCATGTAAAGGGGTTCGGTTCTTGATCTTAAACTTCTGTTTTCGAGCTCTTCGGCCGAATTCTTCCCCCTGCGACGAGGATAAAATGGTTGGGTCTGCTCCCGCTTTCAGTAATGAAATGGTCGATTTAACATCAGGTTGTTGAGCCGCGAGATAGAGCGCTGTTTCTCCACGAACAACAACGTTGACATCCACAAGTGGGTGCTGAAGAATGGCTTCAATGATTTCCGAGTGTGACCTTCCGCGCCTTGAGCCTCCTGCAGCCCAGGCAAGTGCTCGGCTGACAGTTTGGGTATCCTTAAGGTAGGGAAGGAATGCTTTTGCTGCAGAAACTTGTCCATAGTCCATCGCATACATCAACGGGGTATGTCCAACCGTCTTCTGCGGGTCACCACACAAGATCCCAGGATCCGGGATTGTCTTCTGAGTCAATGGATCCACGCCAGCTGCCAGGAGCAGGTCGACCACTTCTCCATGGTCATTTGCGGCAGCCAGATGAAGCGCCTTTTTTCCATTTCTACTGGATGGCTCGTCGGGCCTTGCCCCGTTGGCGAGCAGGATCTTGACAACGCTCGCATGCCCAGCCCCAGCAGCTTGAAGAATGGGGGTTCCATCGCTAGAGTCAACCATGTTGACGTCGGGGTTCTCTGTCTGAATTAATCTGCCCACATATTGGCTTAATCCTAGTCTGGCAGTGGTGTGAAGCGGACTTCTTCCAGTATCGCCATTTTCTGACAGGACCGAGAGAGCTTCAAAATTACTTCCAGAGAGGAGTTGAGAGATACTGCCATACAGCTCTTCAGACAAGGGGCCACTAACATCAGCCTTTCGTGCATGAATATGCCAGTTGCTCATACTGTAGGCAAGGAAGGGATATTTCAGGCGCAGATCTTTGTTGACGGCGGGCATCACATAGTAGCTGTCACCCCATTCGCTATCAGTTTGGTAGTCATCATCATCTGGCAGCTTGACTTCATCTAAGCACCCAGAGAGCAGATATGATAGGCAGCATAAAGATAGTCGGTTGTGAGTGGAATTCAAATCCAGGATAGGGTAGACACTGTCTTGTATTGATCCTTCATGAGACTCCTGGTTTCGCGTCGAGCCATTGAGAAACTCGGTCAGCGAGTGGTGAATAACGCAAACGGTTTCATCGGGTAGAATCTCCAGAAGTGGACCACAGGCAGCCCTCACCAGGTCCTTGATCGCCTCCAAGCTGCCAGTGGCCTCTGTGCGTGTCTTATCCACTATCCTGATCATCTCGGCAATCTCAAGAAGTCGAAGAGGGCGTGAAGCATGTGTGACGAATGACAAGATGAGCAGCTGTAGGTCGTGCGGTACACCGGATCGTCGCGCATGCTCACGGAGCAGGCCGGTGTACATGACATTCAAGTCTATTGGTAGTGTTTTTAGGACCGCTTCCACATCTGCACCATCCTCTAAGAAAGCATCCATAGCCAGCTTGGCATACAGAAAGAGACCATTGGCTCTACCGGGAACTGCCTGCTTTATGACTTTTGTTTTCTGGGCGCTTAGACCTTTGGATGCTTGATGTAAGCGATGTGCGACATAACTAGCAATATCCTGGTCGACATGGCTTTCGTCCAGTCGAATCTGCAGGATGGGCTCTTGCCGGAGTGGTCTCTCCACCTTTGCGACCGGGCGACTGGTTATAATAACCTTGACGCGGGACGGGCGCCATCGACCAAACTCAGCAAGGGCCTGTAAAAAAGCTTCCCTATCATTGTCCATCTCATCCAAGGCATCGACAACACAGTATACCTTGGGCAAGTAGACCATGGCCGCTCTGAGGTGCTGCCACATGTCGGACATTGATACACTACTCAGTGATCGGCGTTGCTCGGTGTATCCCTTCAGTTGGGTCTGCAGCGGAGGGCTATAGACAAGAATCTGGGCGAGCCAGTCGCGGAGTAAGGCATCTGGTGCATGGTTGGCGTCAATGATCTGACGAAAGAAGAAATAAAGCACTGGGACACCTTCTTTGGATAAATGGTTGACCAGAGACGCGGCGATTACAGATTTGCCAGAGCCAGGGATGCCCTTGATCCAGAGCATTCCCTGCTTGCTGTCATTGTGCCATTGGTGAAAGGTGGGCGAACTGAGAAGCCATTCTCCCGTACCTGGGAGATAAGACGCCAAGTGCTTCTTAAATTCCCCATTTTCTGCATCATACGAGGTGGGCTTGAGCCAGGTTCGGATGGCGTCCTGGACCTCTGGTGGTTCCGGTAGGATATTTTCCTCGTTGAAGTCGCTTACATCGTCGCGGCCTACGACTACAGCGTCATCGTCATCCCATGACGGCCCCTCTGGTTTGAGCTGTTGGAAAGTGGCATTCTGATGTGACATTACTGACTCAGAAAGTAGGTGAGACAATCCAGTGATTGAGCGTCCAATGCAAGCTCAACCTGGGTTTGGGTCTCAAAGTATGCTGGATAACTCTGTAGTATGTGACACGCACTAATTTTCAGCTTTCCTTGAACGGCTTTAATAAGAAGAGAAGTGATGAAGTGATGAGGGAGATGTTGGAGATGCTGACTCGAGATGCCACTCAGCTCTGCCTAGCGTGGAGTTGTCAGCCTAATTGTTCTCCACTCTGCTTACATACGCAGCCCTTCGTTGCTGGGTCTTTGGACGATAAATTACCAATTTAGCAGGCTATTTTAAAAGATAAACGTATAGAGAGACTCTATTTAGAATAAGTCTTGTTTACGTCGAAATGCGGTACATAGTGATTCGTCTCAAATCCGAATCTAGACTCAGGTCTATGAAACCTGTGTCATAAATTGTCAGTACGCAATACACTGTCACAACCAAAAAAACACGGAGCAGTAGACACTGATGGGATAAATGCACAAACGCATAATAATGAATCTTTTACTGGCCCTCCAGATAGCATCATTGAAAATATTGGTCCTCGATAGTTAACACAGGTGTAAGAGGACCGCCAAACTTATAGCTTTCGGGTTCGGTAATCTGATAACCTCCAGCTTTACAATTTCTGTCCCACAGTAATCATAGAAATAAAACTGCCCCCTAGGAATATAGTCACACACGTCCAGGATAATGTGGGTGGATTCTTGGTATCCATGATGGCCTGGCTTTGGGGTGCGGGGTGGGCGTTTCGAAAAAAGAATTTGAAAAATGTTGGGTATGAACGGCTGCGAAACTTACAACGCTTGGACCGAATCTCCCCAAGGCCTATATACCAAATTTTAAGACAGAGGTTCATGTGATAGTCTGATCATCGGACCCAGTGTGATAGGATGAAACGTAATTTGGTGATGAGACAGGGTTTGTGATTGTACCGTAGAAGTTGGATATCTTGTTTTAAAAGAGGTACTGTGACCTGTGAAAATGCCTAAACTCAATTATGACCATACATTCCTTGTGAAACATGTAGTCAGAAAACGCTACAAGGTATTTCATGAGAACAGGCCATATCATACGTGCTTGTTGGGGAGGAACCTGATTCAATAAAAATATTGAAGGCTAATGGTTTCGTGACAAAACATTGTGATATGGCATTGATTCAACTGTTCCTTCATTACACCGAGTCCGGTGAAAAGTGCACCCAAAAGGATACTAGGGTGAATGCTGATATTTCACCTGTTTCCCAAACGGTGAGTGCTTATAATACAAAACAGGAATACTAATCAGAAGGGTGTGGGATGTGAGTATATAAATTGGTAGCCAATGCATCTTATTTGCCTCCATCACCGTCGACCTTTTTTATTCCCAGCAACAGGCACAATGCTCAAACTCTTTAGGTTCCGGGGCAACAGTCCCGCTTCAAATCCAACCGACCAGGTCGTTCCGATGAGATATTTTGACGACGCGATTTTTTTGCGATGGATGCTTGTACAAAACATGTTCGTATTTAACGACGTACTCGACACGACGAAATTGCGTGACAGCCTTGAAAGTTTAATAGAAAGGGATGGCTGGCGCATTCTTGGTGCTCGATTAAGACGAAATGCGAGAATGTGATAATTGCCAAATCAAACATCATTTTGTTCTAATATACAGCAATATTAGGGAGCCGGGAAACTTGAATATCGTATTCCACTTCATTTTACTAAGGATCGTCCGGCGATTAGATACTCACATACGTCCTATCCCATGCTGATATCCGACCACCCATTGGCATCGCAGTTACCAAAGCACGGCTCAAAGCTAGAGTCCTGGGCCGATTCTGAGAAATTCCACGTGTTATCGCATCCACGCAATAGTCCAAGGTCACTGCGAGACTTCTTGCGCAGTGATGATTCGCAGCTAGGCCTCCACATCGTATCCTTCAATGATGCTACGCTGGTTTCATTGAATTGGCCGCACACATTATTTGATGGGATGGGAAAACGGGCATTATTAGAGGCCTGGATGCTGATGCTCCAAGGTCGCTCAACTGAAGTTCCGGCGACCTACCCAGTGGATGAAGACCCATTGGAAGAACTTGGGAGACATCCTTCCGAGCCGCATGCATTAACTAAAAGCGCCTTGTCAACATTCGACATGGCATGCTATGGCATACGAAACTTGAGCCGAATTCTTTCAACTTCACAGTATCAAAGACGACTCATCCGTCTTCCCGCAACATCCTTGGCGTCCATTCGGGAGACTGCGCTCCAGGATCTCAAATCTAGCAATCCAGGAGAAGAGGCTTTTTTAACCGAGGGCGATATCCTTAGTGCTCTATGGACACGTGCGACTGTATCACATCTTAAAAATGATCCGAATAAACTAATTGCACTACATAACGTCCTGTCAATACGGGCAGCCCTATCTAGTGACTTACTCAGTTTCAGTAGCACATATATCTCTAATGCTTTTCAGCTGGTGCCAGTACTGGCGAGCGCAGCTGATGTCTTGACAAAACCGTTGGGATTTGCAGCGCGACGTATTCGCCAATCTATCAAGGACCTTGGGCAACGGGGGCAAATAGAAGCGTTGGCTGCGCTTTGGAGGACTTCTCCTTATGGCAATCTCCCGATATTTGGTAGTTCCACCATGTACTTGGTGTGGTGCACCAACTGGACAAAAGCGAGATTTTTTCAATTGGACTTTTCGAGCGCAGTTACAAATCCCAACAAGGAAACATCTAAGAGCACTTGTGGCGTTGGAAGGCCATCTCTTATATATCCCGGCCTAATTTGTCCGGAAGGTTTGATGAAGAGCGGTGCGGTAGTAATCATAGGCAAGGATGAGGAAGGCAATTACTGGTTGGATGGTAAAATGAAAAGGGACAACTGGGATACGTTTGAGAAGCTTGTGAGAAATCTTGGAAAGAATTAAGCCAGATTTAGCGGTTACTTGAAAACGCTCCATTACTATATTCATATTTTATCCAGGTGAATAGATGGTGAACTCGATAAGGCGTAGACTTGATGCTAAGACGATCTCAATTCTAAATACGCACGAAGGCCATTCAGTTTATACAAAAAAAAAAAGCTTTCCTACCCGAGCTGGTAACAGTGCTGATGGTACCGACGTAGTCCAGGTAAGACGATCCAGTAATTGAGCGTCCAATGGCAAGCTTATCCTGGGTTTGGGACTTAAAGCATGCTGACCAACTCTGTCTTACGTGGCATGTATTGAGCTTGAGCTTGAGCTTCCCTCGAATGGCTTTTAATTTGAAGAACAGTGATGAAGTAGTGAATTGATGAGCGAGGTCTTGAAGAGATGCTGACTCGCGATGCCACTCAGCCCTGCCTAGCGTGGAGGAGTTGTCAGCCTAATTATGCTCCACTCTGCTTACATACGCAACTCCTTTTGCTGCGCCTGGGATGATAGACGCCTAGTTTGGCAGCCTACGGGCCATCAGAGGATGGGAGAATTCTTTTCAAATAGGATGCCTATCGTGGTGTGCGGTTTCGGTTTTTTTTAAAACCAATAACTGTGGCCATAATATGCACTGCCACCGCCCCACAACGGGCTAGAGAAAAGTTACCAACGCATACTGTGGCATGGGTGAGATAGATGGACCGAGGGATGGGAATGCATTTTAAATTCATGCGCTATGCCAAAATTCACAATTAATCAGGCGGATAGGGTTCAATTTAGAAGTTTGGACCCAGGCTCACAAACCATGTTATCGAAAGGCCCAAGGGTTTCAGTCTCTTCTTCCTCCTCGGCCCCTTTGCTTCAATTAGACACATCACGTCTGGCCTGATTTAAAATCTCGTTCTCAACAAATACCGATATTCTAGATGAAGCCAATCAAAACGAAAAGAAGCGACCCGATAACGTAGCCTGATTATGCGGCCGCCTTGTCCGACCTCCAATGATGGCGGCTTATTTAATCAGGCTGTGGCGTACTTGTATTTTCGATTACAGGCATCGGTAATCTTGACCTTCCCGGAACATGCATCCCTTCCAGATTCTACGTAAATCATTATGGATCCTGTGATCATTGCTCGGGCCGAAAATATTTGCCTTCTGCATCTTTTGCATGAAGTTCCGTCTGATCCCACATCTATACCCGTCAACCGGCAAAATAGCAGAGACGGAGAATATTCGCTCACCTTCAACGAAGAGAGCCGTTTATCGAGAGCCCTGGCTTTCATTTCGTATGTGGAGGACAACAACGACCGTATTCCTGCTGTTTGCATCACCGAGAAGCGCGACTCAAACGCGTTAGAGGTTGCGGTGGCCGTCAATACATTAAAAAGGGCCGACGGACAACAAACGTTACAAAAGATAGGCAACGGTTTCCGGTATCTATTTGCGCTACTCTCGCGTGCTTTGAATGGTGAGTTTCTGGGCAGCTGCATTGTAATGGACAAACTCTGAGCATGCTAGAAGATCAAAATGCTAGCACGGAGAATGAAATATTTGAAGCCATAATTGCCATGTGCCAAATGCGCATTCTTTCACGTCTCCGATTGCGCTTTTCCAAGAATTCAAGGCACAGCTTGAAGGAAAAGCCATCCATCGATAAAATGTTGGAGAGGTCCCTGGAATCACTGAACCTAATGCACAAGGAATTAGATCGAGACGTTAACCTATCACTTGCTTTCGATCTTTTCAAGGAAAGATCAAAACATGTCATAGGTAAAACGAAGGCGTGGAAAAATCACCAGACATTGCCAGAATTGGAAGAACTGGTCAAGGAAATACATGCCTTGTCAAAATTGGAACATCTGAAGACTCTCATCGAAAGCATCAAGGACGGGCTCACAAACCAAGAGTACAGAAGTAGCCTTTTGGATATTATTGGCAAGGTTGCAATGTACAAAAGGATTGCTCGGCTCCTGCACCGGGCAGCTAAAAAGTCATCTCTCGTGCGGCAAGCAACCTTCGTGCCAGTTGAGTTGCCCTTGGAAATGTTTCACGAATTCAATCGCGAGGGATACAACCCGTCTTTGAAGGTTACAATTTCAAGGGTAGGTAAAAAACGGGGACGGAAATGGGATTTGCGACGGATATGTCGCCTTTTGGATAAGGTTTGGCCAAAAGTAGAAGGTGAATTCGCTGAGCGAGTTAAGAAAACCTTATCCCAAGGGAAGGTTCACGCTGAAGTACAGATAATTCTGCATTTTGAACTGAATCAGCCCAAACTGCCACCTCGAGTTATTTCATCTTCCAAAGATGCTTGCTTTCTTTGCAATGCTCTCATTGGAATGCTTGTAACATGGTATACTCCACAGTGCCATGGGAAACTATACCCGGCATGGCACCTGCCACAGCTACCTCTATCCAGTGGTCTAGGAGATCGGTTTGATAAGATATTGGAGAGCACTATCGAAAGCAGCATCAAGAAGCTACTGAGCACAGGTAAACCGACGAAGATTCCACAGCCAAAGGAAAGCACACTGTGGGTTCTTTTGACATCTCAATCGACGATAGCTCCAACATCATCAACCTCAAGTAATGGATCAACCCCCAGTACGGATAGTGAGATTCAGCAGCACGTATTTACCAATCAGACGACACACCCGAACATTGACCATGGCAATACCCCAAATAAAGGACATGTCGAGTTGTTAGCGGATGTACCGGCAAACACCAAAGCGGATTCTACCAACGAGAACCCTAATGAACTAGATTCTGGAGAAGTGGAAGACGAGGAAAATAGTAGTGACGAAGAAAAACATGAAGTTATGGATTTCAAAGAGGAACCCGAGGAGGATGAATCCCCTGGTGATCAATCAAACGAAAACAGTCCGAGTCCCTCCAGCGCGAATGAAGATATACCGAGCCCGCCAGCTTGTAAGGAGTCCGCTGTTATAATGTCAACAAGCCAACCTCAGTCTGGAATTGTCGATTCCAACAAAATGTCACCATCGTACCATGGGGGGAAGATTCATTTAAAGATTGAATACTCTTGTGGAGAAGTCTCAAAATCGGCGGGGGGCTTGTCTATGAGACTGAGATACACCGTTGAGTGGCTGGGCCCTAATGCCGTAAAGGCGTTAGAGGAGACTGAAACAATCACCATAATTGACGCTGAGAAAGAAGACTTCAATCAATCATATCCAGTCAATGAATTAAGACGAATTTACCTTTCTTACCGAGGTTCGGTTCTCAAAGTTGACCTTCATCCAGGAGGGCAATAGCTGACGCAGAAGAGGAATGCATCAGTGCGTAGCGAGCTTTTAATAATACATGTTTAATTCTACTTGATCTCTATTGCTGTTTGTGACCTGATTAATTTTTATTACTCCAGTTACTAAGGTCTACACACAAAGTTCATCAAGGTCGTTGAAACCCTGGAACCCACTCTCAAGTCTCGAAACAACCTTTGTCGTATAGCAGACTAGCTCCTTGAGCTCAATACTGCTCAATAAATATAGGTGAGTGTAGGGCGAGGTTTATAAGACGGATATTTGATGCTAGTATGCCCTTATTTTTAACAGTAGACGAAATTTCTTCCATTTCAATCCGTACAGAAGACACTTGGTTTATACAAAGGAATGAGGCGCGCTCTTCGAGCTAATCACGCCGCCGATGGTTCCGAGATAGTCTACCAATAAATCACTGTCTGCGTAGAGATCCTGCTGAGCCCAGATGGAATGGATCTCGTCCTTCATCTGTTTCATACTTCTTGCGCGAGCTCTCTCAACCCTGTCAATCAGGTTAGTAATAGCGATCCGCCGATCATCGGTCCGAGCTTCGCAAGCCAGGATGAAAAGAGGAAAATAATGGGGACAGGAACATGATGTGATGAGGCCCTGGAATACATCGTCAATCTCAGACTCCAGGTCTGCGGACAGTCCTGCGGGACCTTGCGAAGCCCGAATGAGAAAGAGTCTGGTAGCCATCTGATAGATTTCTGTAGCACGTGTATTATCGGCACCTGACCTAGCCGGACCAGACATTGAGGGCAGAGTTTTGGCTCTTCGTTCCAGCGCTTGGAGGCTGTCAAGGTGGTATTCATTCCTACTTTCAGGGTACCATGGATCAATCAAGATATCACAGGCCTCAGATAGCAAATTTAATATTGCGTGTGAAGGATTCGGGGATGGAATCGCCTGCATATGTGTGTTAGTGAATTATGGCGAGACTACCGCGCACGAGAATTATTGGTGGAAATATACCGGTCTGTGTTTCGATAAGGAAGAATACTGAAGCTTAGTTGAGGTTGCGGGAGCTATGCCTTTGCGTCGCCATTGATACATGGGAAATCGAGAAAGGGTATTATGATAGTAAACCCAATCAAGGATGTGGGCGACATTCTTCTCGTGAGATTGATGTTGGAGCATTGTCGCTTGGGTCATATCCATGGCTCCCCAGATGTATTGCATCCATTCGCCCGAGCCTTCCGAGGGTAGGAGCATCTCAAAAGCGCCCAGTAGCATCGATGCAGCCACGTGCTGAGCTGCCTCGAGCGAGTTAAGTGGCTTTCCTTTCATGGAGGTCGACAGGAACTGAATAGCTGATATCTTGTGTTGAACAGCCTGCTGGTTGAGACCGCTGCGGTGGAGCGATGAAAAGGCCAGTAGTGCTGAGAAGAGAGCTAGCCCTGGGGCCGTGTCATGATTAGCTAGAACCATGCGGATGAGAACGTCTCTAATCTGAGCACCGGTGGCATCGAAGGTGACTAACGAGACGTAGGCCGCTCTGTGGAAATATTGCATTAGGTCCATGTGGGTGACATCGGGTCGATTTTGCATCGACAACTCCCGGGTAGCATGCATTGCAGGAGATGTGAAGCTGTGGTACAGTTGCATATCCCGCCAATAGGTGTTGATGAAGTAGCGGGGTCCCTTGGTGCCAGGTCTAGCTATCGGCGACGAGTGCCCCACGATGGCACGTTTCTTGTCATTGTCCTTGGGCCACGAGAGACGGATTTCGTACCCTTGACATTGTCTCTGGGCTTGAGCACACTTCCGGCATGTGGGGAGAGCCCCATCACACTGGATTCTCCGAGCTGAGACGTCGTGATGTTAGTTCAGAACCTTCAAGTGCCTAGTAAGGGTTGCCTTGTCCACTTACCCGTACACGTCCAGCAGCCCTTTCGAGATTTCATCTTGCGATGTAGTATCACGGGTCTGAATGGGTGCGGCGGATGCTGGAGAGGAGGTTAGTAATCGCTTGCGAGACAGCCGAGCACAGACACTGGGTGTGGGGACCGACAGGGATGTGGCTGGATGTGGTCATGGGGATGCTCTCATTCGCTGCTTGAAGGTCTCACCAAAACCAGAATAGGGAAAGCTCAATACTGCAGCCCTGCCCCCTGATCGTAACTCCACGGGCTGCCCTTAAATCCGTCGAGCCCCACCGACGGCAACTTTTATCGAGACCCACCTACAGCAACTTTCATCGAGACCCACCTACAGCAACTTTCATCGAGACTAATTCTGAAGCCAGATACGAGATGATGTAACAGTTGGCCCAAACTTGCGTCGTGGTCGGCCACACGGGATGATGAATTTGTAATATGCTACAGTTGAAACGGAGGCGCGGGTGATTTGATTGCTTAAAGACGTTGATTGATCATGTATATAAGGCCAGTTCAAAGCTGCTTCCAACAAATTCACATCACTATCAGTCTCACACACTTTCTCATACAACCTACAAACATTCATCTTACCTCTAAACTTTACAATATCAAAACACCACTCAATATGTCTGCCTACCTCGTCACCCAAGCCACCGGCCAACAGAGCCAATGTGTCATCAACCATCTACTTGAAGCGGGAGTCAAAGTGCATGCCGTGGTGCGAGACCTCCAGAAAGTCCCGCCAACCTTGAAGAAAGAAGGCATCACACTGTTCCAAGGCGAAAGCACCAACCTTGACCAAATATTCACTGCAGCGCAGGGCTGCGAGGGCGCTTACCTCAACACTTTCCCCTACCCGGGCTTGGAAGCCCAGCAGGCCACGACAATTGTCGCTGCATGCAAGAAGGCTGGAGTGAAGCACATCGTCGCCTCCACCACCTTCACTACGGGGGATAGGTCTACCTGGGACGTTCCTGCCGTCCGGGAGATTAACGGACTGCTCCCATACTTCGAGTCCAAGGTTGAGGTTGAAGAGGCCGTTCGTGCTAGCTACGGCCCTGACGGCTACACCATCATTCGACCGGCCGTCCTGAACTCCGATTATCTGCTACCAGGAGTCCAGTTCAACTTCCCTGCTCTTCCGGCACGCGGAGAGATAGACCATGGCTGCAACGAGGAGACGCGGATGCCTTACACAGATTCGAATGACTGTGGCAAGTATGCGGCGGCAGCTTTGCAGGACCCGGCCAAGTTTGGTGGCCAAGAGATCGATATGTGCAACGAGTTGCTCACTATCGAGGAAGTGCGCGAAATCCTCTCCAGGATTAGCGGCAGGAAGGTTACAGCCAGGAGAAGGACACCTGCTGAGATGGACGAAGCGATGGTCTCGGTTTTTGGCGTGCGATTCCACCTGTGGGCAAACGAGTTGAACTTGACTAGTTATGAGGCCAAGGCCAAAGCTATTCAGGACAAGTTTGGTATTCCGTTTACTTCTTTTGAAGAGTCTATGGTGAGGGACAAGGCCCGCCTTTTGGAGTGTATTTCAGAGTAAGACGGAGGCTGGTTGAGTGATAATGCGCTCGATAAATTGGTCGATTACTGCTCAATTTCTTGTCATCACGCTCTAGTTATAGAATCTATTTGCAACTTTTTATTCACAGTAATAACACAATCTTCCATTTGACCTATCATGATGTGTCTTAGTCTTAGTACGGGATCATAGGAAAGGTTTGACTAACTATGAATCACTACAGGTAGGAGCGATATTGTCTAATGTGAATACTCGGAAGCCAATTCACATAGACACTGGTAGACCTGGGCAATAGAGAGATAGGGGAAGGCACAAAAAATCAATCTTATCTTTGGGGGGTATACATTATACTTGGTGAAAGCCGACCATCTTTATAGTACATGAAGTCTTTGACAAAGTCGGCAAAAGCCTGCAAGGTTTCTTGAGACCCTGGAGCCTTAACAGCTTGCTGCATGGAGACAAAATCAGCTCTATCTGTGATCATGATCCTGAACTCTCCGTGGATCCACTTGTGAAACATGAAGTGTTCTTTGTAATCCATTGTGAGACCATGTTCATACTCAACGATGTTGTTTCCATCTCGTCTAAGCATCAATATGAGAGCCCACCCACCACCATGATGCCTAGCATCTTAACCGCCCAGCTGAAATTTTAGCTACATTTTGCATGTGTCGGTCGCAATCTAGCCCATTCAGACCCCACTGCACAAGAACCCATTCGTCAAATTGCTTGGAAATCCTGACATTTACTTGGACCACGAAACTGGACAGCAGCAACTATATAAGCCACAACGCAGATTCCTCCGCTTTGGCGGTAAATGGGCAGGCTGTCAGAGGATGCACAGGGTAGATACACAGGATTCCAAGTGAGCACATGACATACGGAATGAGCGTTACTCTCTTGTATGTGGGGCCATCTGTGTGGTTGCGCGTATATCTCCATGTTCATTGGCTAAACAAAACAGGCAGCTCGCGTCCACACCCACGTCGAGCGCCAGATGGACTTTGAAAGACCAAGCCGTGTCATGTTGGTTCAGGTGTTGGTTCCAACATGCAAACCGGGCAAATAACAGAGCCAATACAGGCCATCCCATTTGATATCCACACAATGTTAACCAATGTCCAATAGCTGCGCTGTTGCAGCCGCTCAATTGTCAGCAAGTGATGCGTGGCCCAGACTAAAACTCGTGGCTTGCACAACAAAAATGACATTACCCCCTCGAAATTCATGTCATACATAAATCGTTCTCCTTAATCGCAACCGTTTTTCTTCACGGCGTACACATTTAGTGCCTTTATTTATATCTACTTAAAAGAAAGCTGTGAGGTTATCCAGACATCCTCAGGAGCGCGCTGAGACTACAAGGGTAGCCAGCAGGCAGACACAGTCAGCACCTGGACGATGTTTATTGGTCGCCTTAATCTGCGTTGAGAAAAATAACACTCGATTTTAATACATCTTCCTGTTTATATCATCTTCTTTTCTCTGCCCACCACCTTCGCATTTTCCATCAACTCTTGGCGTTTGGCACCATGCCCCCTCTTCCTCCTCCTCCTCCTCCTCCGGCTTCTATGCAGGCATTTGTGCCGAATACAGGACCCACCCCACCTCAGGTACCCTCTGAAAGACCCGCGGGGGCCTTTTTGGTTGAGCTAGTCGTATACAACGGTTACCCTTTCAAGAACCATTGGGCATATTTTGTACAGTCGCATGCAGAACCTGATATCGGTGTGGGGTTACATGCTACTGGCGATGTACTGAATGGGTTCCGGTTCGAGATCAAGCGAAATCTTGACTTTGATAACACTGACGATCAGCCACTTGTGAGAATTCCACTACAGTGGGTGGATGGAGAATATTTTGATGAAAAGGAAATGTTGAATAATGGCAATTTTGTTATTGATACAGTGCCTGTGTGCCTGTTCGAAATGAGTGCAAGCAAGGTTGAAGCGCCAGGAAAGTCACTTAATTCTGCTGCTACGGTACGTATAGTCTCCTCCCCGTAATTGTTACATTTAGACACGCCTGCGTTTATTATTCCTGTCTTCTGCGATCAATATTTGAACTGAAATGTACCCTTTTAATATTTATGAGGATTTCCAAGCTAATTAACACATCTCTCTAGGATCAACCGGGAAAGAAGGTTGTACAGAGGAACTGTCAAACATGGATTATTGAATCTGCCAATCAACTGGTTGCTGATGGCATATTCCGTGCTGATGTTGCGGCATACCTCCATGCAATGGAACAATAGGTTTTCCCTCAGAAGAAATGAGAGTTTAGGAGAGATGTTGAGAGTTTTTGTTGAAATCCAGAGATCACTCCATCCAGTAAACCGTCAACGCAGACAAATCTCCAGATGATGACAAAAGCTTTTTGGTGCCTGTTTGCTGTTTTACATTATTTATGAACGTGCATCCCACACGCGGTGAGAATTTACGCATTGACTTTGGTGCTCAGCTTGAGCATTGTGGCAGTGTCGATGTGATTGTCTTCATGTTGCACAAGATGTAACGACAAATCGGCCCTTTGCGTCCCCAAGCGAAATCCAGTCAATTCTCTTTGCCAATTTCAAGCAGAAAAGTGGAGACAACGGTGTCCCAATTTGTCGAGTACAAATCGCCAGCAAATAGGATCACCACAAGGAGTAGGTCTAAATTAAAGTTGGGGATTAGGCTTGAGCTAAGGTTTCGTGGCAGCTGCAAAATGGTGTGCTGGTGACGATGCAAAATACAACGATTGACGTCAACCATGGGCACAAGGCATTCTTGTTCAAAGCCCAACGCTTGCGGTACATTGACATGCACGGTCGTTGTGATTCCAATAAATGTTTAGTGGAGTCATTGTCTCTCCTTGTACTCTTGACCTAGTTTGAACAGTTAATATTAACTTCTTGAGATCAAATACCTAGCTCGCCGTATTTGACATCGTAAAATCAATTTTATCAAATCAGTATTAGTGTAGTGACATATGGCCTCAAACCTTGAAGAAGGGCAGATAGTACCATCACCGTATGGTTGGTCGTTATGAATAATCTCAAAAAAGGTACCGACCGGTCTAGTTGCTTCCGAGATGGTGGGACAGTTTTCAGGGCGGCCTGTAAAATCGCCACTGTGTCAGTAGTCCCAGTCCCAATAGGCCACATGTAAAATACAGTGCATCTATATTCACTAGAAAACTGCATTATCAGAAGAATTCATCCTCATCCCCCTCGTATTATACGGCTCCATGCGGGTTCCTTCCCTCAAAACCTTTTGCAGGTAATAACAACTACAGTTTGGCAAGCCCTTACTTCATGATCAGGATTATTTCGCGACAGAAACTCATGTAAGCATCTAAGAACAAGGAACGGACACCAGAGCACAACTTCAACAACTGCTCATAAGCTTGGCGGTATAGACTAGTCTCAACAGCGGGGCATTGCCACAGTATTATTCCGTAGCCAAAGGAGTATTGCGCTTATAATTGGCTGGGTAAATTGAGACAGAGGACTGCTCTCTTTCAGCTCTGAAAGCCTCAGATCGACAACATATCTGCTGTTATGAGCAGCTTGTGGTGCGCAGACAGAGCTAGTTAGGAGCTGACAACGCGGACAGCATTGCAACCATGACGACTGCCAAGCCTATGCCCATATTAAAACATGGCTTCAAAAGGTCGAACAGCCACTAGAAACAGAGATTGTTTAGCCGGAGGTTGACGTGAAAATGACTTCAGATACTGCAAAGCCAAAGATTATTCAGTTTATCCAGTGAGTAATTCAAGCAACTTGCTCTTGACATGAATGCGCATATTTGGTGTGCTTGGCTTCTGCATATAAATATCATGCTTGGCATGGCATTATAGCTATCTTTAACGGCAATTCCATGCCAACTTGACATACAACGCAATTATCATCTACAAATCCAGTTACATCTAGTTGTATCTCACAGCTGATTTCCCCTTACAACATCATCATGCATATCAAAACTATTGCTCTTGTTCTTGCCCCTTTGATGTTGCTCGTCCAGGCCCATCCTGGAGGTAAAGACGCAAAGGGCTGCAAGCCTCCTGGCAAAGGACCGCGCCCGCCAGACCCAGCCGTCCCGCCGCCTCTTCCGCTTGATGATGACGGGCCTCCTCCTCCTCCACCGCATCACCACGACAGGCCTCCTCCTCCACCTGACGACAATGGTCCCCCACCACCACCTGATGGTGGCCCTCCTCCGCCTCCTCCTGACGATAATGGCCCACCACCTCCTGACGATGGTCCTCCTCCTCCTCCTCCTAGCCGCTACGGCCGTCCTCCGCCACCCAAGTAACCTCGTGCTCACGATTTAGCCAGCACAGCGGGCTTTCAATACAAATAGCATGAGTAGGAAGATTGAATCCGGAAATCATTGAGCTTTCAGAATGCCTGAGTATGTATGGAATGCAGCAATGGGATTTAGGGTCAAGCACGAACATTTGTTCACAAATAGCACGATGCTATGTATGTCTGTTACGAACAGAAGAACACTAAGCTACAAATTGTTCTCGGAAGATAAATCCAACCTGTTGTTCTGTTGTTCTGTTGTTATTATACTGTCATTCATTTTATACAAATTCATTCATTTTTCCCTCACTCGCGCTTCCCAGTGACGGCTTGTTCTTTGGATACGCCTGTGTGCTAACATGTCATGGCTACCGTCCATCATCTTCTTTTGTAGATATTATGTATATTTGCAGGAGTCGGAATATTCATCTTCGTGAAACCTTGATTATTATTACAGTGCCTCAAGCCCGAGCGAGAAAAAAATGGAGACAAAAAACATACAACAGCGAGGATTCCCCGGTCGTCACCGACCCGAGTACTAATTCACCGCTTCTCAGCTTGACTATGGGAGAGCGGACGGGATCCCGTATTTTCTGAGAGCTATGGTCGTATGTGAGAGAATGTGCGGTTGTCACCCACTATGTTAGCATGTCCTACTCCAAGGCCGGAGGCTCGGGCAAGTAACTTCAGGTCTTTCAATTCACCACCTCCTAGGGCTCTCGAAAACTCTTAATTATTAAATATAGCTAAGGTAAATTGATTATAAGGCTTTCATTTAATTAAAAGTAAATTGAAAATCTAATAACTCTATTAATTAAGGTCAAAATTAATCCCCCTACTAACTTTTGTCAAACCCTGCAATGAGTAGCCAGTGCAGATGGTGGAGACACCGCCACTTGTGGCTGGTTGTGGCGGAATCCGTCTCAATCAGGCTCGGGTTAGTCAGCGTTTCAGTATTCTGGCACGCTACCCTGGACTTAATGAAGATGCATACAAGAATTTCAAGAATCATGACATTATCAATGGAATGGTTAAATTAGGCCAAATAGAAGTTTATTTATATTGTGATACGATTCCATTTATGCTAAAATTTAATGGTTGTTGCGCTACCATCTCCTGTCGTTCGGGTTCTGTGACATCAGTAACGTTTTGCTTGATGCATTTTCTTTCTACTCTGGATGACATCATCTCAGGCTTCCCTCCACAATGCCTTATTTCCATTCACCACACTCGGTATCTAAATTCAATTTGGTCGAATCTATCTTTGTTTTCTCTCCTTTGTCTTTTTTACAATGGGTTCTCGTGGAAGTTCCTGCAACGACGACATGAACTGAATTTTGGCACCTGAGGCATTAACAGTGTGGCCCTACGCGTTTAAACCCCTTCTGGCATAGCGGACCAGGTTTTTTGCATGCAAGCGAAATGGCAGAATCAACGCAGGTACGTAGGGGCAAAAAGAGTTTGAGTGTCGTATTCCGTCTATGCGATACTGATGAAGCTGTAATCTCAAGTCAGGTGGTGCCACGGCCGCTCAGGGTCAATCTGGACAGGTGACCCTGCCAGCAAATGTCTCCATCTACAGTGGCAAGAGTGGCCAGCAACTGTTGAATGGCAAACTCTTCACCCGCCTGGAAACAACCGTCCAGGACTCGAAGAAACTGACTGCGGCATTGGGCTCCGAGTGCGCGTCATTTTGTATCCAGCATCATAATGTTGCCGTGATATTTGACGACGATGATCAGGATTTGCATCACGAGCACTTTCGCCAGGTGTGCCTAAAATTCAAGGAACACGATATAGGCCTTCAATACGGCAGCTGTGTGTTCGACGTGGGCACAATTTTGCAAGCGGGGTTTCAGCTCGACAAATTGAATGGGAATGCCATCTGTATGTCGTTTACAATTAGTGCATAGACTACGCTGGCATTTGCTAACCGTTATGTGCAGTGGTCATTGACTTGCAAAATCAGGAGGGCGATGATGACGACGACGACGATAGCGAAGATGTTGATCTTGCAGCCTTGGGCATAGTTGGAGGGGCCGAATCATTAGGCGATACCCAGGTGGGCGAAAAATAGAATAGTTGAGAGTGGGAGTCAATTATTGATAGACCTTCATCCTAATCTAGAAGTCATGAACCAATGCCTTCCTTGGCAGGACACTAGCCTTATATTCAGGCTTGACAAACCACCAACATTGATGCTTCCAAGACTCCCCCACCGGCTGAATCTCGATGTCGAAATTTTGAACAATCTGAGGAATGGCTTTGGACATTTCCAGAATGCTGACATTCTTCCCAAGACACGAACGGGGGCCCGCTCCGAACTATTCTTTTAATTAGCAAACTGTTGCTTGATGCATAGAGTCCAACGGATTACTGAGAGGGACTAGAAGGCGTTCACATACTGAAAAGGACCCTGCGATTCTGGTGTCCTCATTTCCAGGCTCCAGCCATCGTTCTGGCCGAAACTCTTCGACGTCGTTGCCGAAGACATTTTGGTTGTAATGTAGTGCCCATCCGTTGACACCTACCTCGACCTGATGTGATTTAGCGACTGTCCGGATCATTAAACGATTTATACTCACACCCTCCGGAAAGAATTGGCCCTCAATGACCGCGCCGCCTTTGGGAACAACCCGCGTCAGCTGCGTTCCGACCCCAGGGTGGAGACGCAGCGATTCCTTGATGACTGCTTGTAAATAGGGCATTTCCTGCGCTTCCTTGAAAGTCACAGGATCCGACAACTGTCCACTCGCGGCACGACTATCTAGCTCTTCGCGTAGACGATTCAGTTCGGGTTTGTTAGTGTAAAGACGGTAAATTATGGAGCTGAGCCCGATGGATGTAGTATCGGAGCCTGCAGCAATATTTAAAGAGACGCAACGCCACGTCTCGTCCTCAGTGGCCTTGCCTTGCCTTTCCAGCTTGAGCATCTTTGATAGAAATGTTCCATCCTCTTCTTCTCTGTCTTCGTTTCTTTCTGCCTTGTATAGACGGATCTGCTCACCGATGAAAGCGTCCAGTGGCCGCATAGGAGGGGAGAACCCCAGGAGGCCAGAATACTTGACATATTTTGAGTGCAAATCGGGTACCAACCCCATGACTGCGATGTAGTGCCAGATTGCGTCAAGGCTTTTGCAGGCTCCGTACATGTCCGTGTTTGACTCCATCATCCCCATAGATTTGCCGACCTGAAGGGTAGATCAGTGAACAGAACCCTTGCGTGGGGAACACTGATGAAACTCACAGTAAGGGCCCCGATCACGTCGAATGCGTAAAACTGTAGAAACTTAGGAAAGTCGATAACCTCTCCTTGATCTAGAAAGCTCTGCAGCTTTTGCTTCAGAATTATGGTTTGGGCATCGACTGCCTTTTCGTAGGACAACAACGCTGTCATGGTGTACAGCGACGCAATTTGCTTGCGCATGGCGGCGTGTTCCGCATTGTCAAGCGCGTTCATTAAACCTCTGGCACGTGGGGAGCCAAACAGATCGTAGAAGTGCGACTTCGGGAAGGGGTTGCCGATGCGATAAATGGCCTTGACAGCCTCGGGTGTGTTGAAGTCGTACCGGTTTGGCGCTATCTGTACGATCGGGCCTGATGGAAGCAAGATTAGTCTTAAATTCTCCGCAAATTAACATGGTAGTATTTTGTGGTTCGGTATGGGCGAGATTCGCTTGGAGAAGAGGTTTACCATGCTTCATGTGCAGATCAATCATTATGGTGTGTATGTTTCCAGTCGCCGCCTTCCTCAGTTCCCAGAACCGCGTCAGCTTCGCCAGGAAGGGTCCTGGGACTTTTCGGAGGCCTGACAGAAACAATGTGTACACTAGCCATGATATGAAGTATACAGCATAGCTGAGAAGTAGGACGGCAAGAAAGGTCATAGAGTAGCTGGCCCGGAACTCAGCTGATTGGAAAAATATCCCAGTTCTCGCCGCCATGACTTGGTATGATACCGAAAGATAGAAAATCTGGGTTAAAGTGATGAGATGCTCTTCTCTCCTGAAGTATGTCGGGATGATTTGGTTGTGAACAGGATCTGGTGTAGGAGCAGGGCATAGAATGTGGCAGTAGTCCTGAAGAGGCATGCAGCATGCCTGATATATAATGCTATAAATGTGGCATTGACTAAGCGGAGTTGTCGTGCGTCGTATATTTATGCTCGGATGAACGGAATAACGAGTGCAAACTCTGAAGAGGTGTAATTACGATGCAGATAATTGGCGAAGTCACTGGCGACGTCATCACGCCCGAGACTAAAACAGTGAAGCAAGCAGATGACCTGTGTCAATATATCGAGAGACCGATGACAATACCATAGCTTAACCTTTGGACGGATGGCTGTGAATGGATCCCGCTGCGTCATGCTGATCCACAACACGGATAAGTACCTAGCATGTATAAAGAAGGGAATGACAGGCAGCGATTTGGCAAGAGGGTATCCATATTGTTTGTGCTTTCTGGATTTTGCAGATCTAAGTGGTATTAGGTGCTAGATCTGTTACATCGCGTAAAGCTGTAGACGAATTAATAGGAGGAGACAGGCCGGCAGTTTTGTCAATTCGATTGACCAATAAGATATCGCGCTTCGTTGTCTAGATCGGGAAAGACTATATTAACATTGGTTCCGTGCGTCACGAAAAGGCTTCATGCAGGTAGTGGTTGGGTTAGGAGAGACAAGGCCACCCTGTTGGCCTTGACCGTGATTCGAGAGTGCTAACATTGTGGTAGGCTCTAGCGCGTTCCGCGGGCGCCGCCCAGCCTGTTATCATCGACCAGATGTGCCAAGTACGAATGGATGGTCATATGCTTGTATATATATATATATATATTTGACTGGGCCATATTTACGTAGGAACATATCTTTAAGTGAAGCGTAGTGCAGCCCTCGCTATGTTAATTTTTGAGATTTGGCTTCTGATGACTCAGAACTGAGACTCTTCATGCACAAATCTGCGACAGGATAAAATGTGCCATACTTTTTTGTTCAATCATGAAATATCCAGTGTTGGTAAAACCGATCCCTAAAAGAGATTCGATTTAATCCCCCACCAAACTGCTTGCGATGGCGTGGCTGAGACATATTTTTGCAGGATCACTGTGCGCAAGAGCTGGTGGCGCTGTTGGGATCAACGGAGAGAAATAGTGGCGATGCAACTCCAACCATGCTGCTAAGCTGGCCGGCCGTCACTACCGGCTCTTCAAATCCGTCCCAAGAAGGCGTATTTGATTCATGTCACATGCAATTTCAGACCGTCATATCAACGTTGACATTGTGCACATCAACAGCGGCTTACCCAATGCGGCAGCACGCGGGCTAATAGAATGCGAAGCTGACAGAGCTAGCGGGTCAAGGCATCCACTTGCTTCATAAATGGCCACCTTGCCATCAACGACAGCATCATATCATCATCAGCTCTCAATACTCTGCCATAGTGTGTTGATATGGCGCAGTCCCGTGGCTACCTCTTCACCGCCATCGACCGGACCATCGCATGGTTGCGAGGGCTCCCTCCGGAACGCTGCAACTACACGACAGAAACAGTCACCGTCCCGCTGCAAGATGGCGCGGCGCTCCAAGCGGACCTGTATCGGCCCGAAGGCATAGAGCCCATCGGCACACTCCTGGTACAGTGTCCCTACGGCCGGAGCATCTTCGCGTCTGGCAGTAGCGGGCACATGTTTGCGCCGCGAGGATACCAAGTCTTGTTTGTCAGTTGTCGTGGGACCTTTGGCTCAACCGGAGACTTTGATGCGGGTTCGATGCGCAAAGACGGCCAAGAAGTTGTTGCTTGGATGCGCGAGCAGCCCTGGTACACCGGGTCTTTTGCCACCCTTGGACCCTCGTATATGGGCCAAACGCAATTCGCACTTCTTTGCAACCCGCCCAAGGACATGGTCGCCGCCGTGATTGCAGTCGCACCCCACGATTTCGCCAAGGCCCAGTGGGGATCGGGCGCATTTAATCTGCTGCAGCGCTTGTCTTGGAGTGAAGTCATTACGAAGCAAGAGACTGTTGGCTTCATCGAACGCTTGAGGATGATGAACAACGAGAGGTTAGCCCCGCTGATGAGAGCGGTGCCCTTGCTAGAACATGTCGAGGCCTTTTTCGGCGGCAAGGCGCCATGGCTTACCCATGCACTCACTCACCCGGATATAGACGACCCCAGCTGGTCGTCCATGCGACATACAGATGCGCTGGAAAAGGCAAACATCCCCATCTTGCTAGTGACTGCTTGGCATGATTTGTACCTCGACCAAAGTCTGGAGCAGTATGAGCGGCTTTATGAGCGACAGTGCAACGTAGCCCTTACCATTTGTCCAGGAGGTCACTTGAACATTGGAAATGGCGAGGCGACACGTGATACGTTTGCATGGATCGAGAGGTATCATGCGGGAAAGGAAGACTCTGAAAGGAAATTCTCAGTCAGGTTCTCCATTGGCGGGTCAAACCAGAGGTGGATGGAAGTTCAGAGTTGGCCGCCTTCGACCACTCCATCGGAGCTTTTTCTGAGCCGTGATGGTGCCTTGTCCGACTCAAAACCTTCCGAAGAGGCAGATTCTTCTTTTACCTTTGACCCTGAAACCCCCACACCGACTATGGGAGGTCCTATCATGAGAGGTGCGGGTATCGTTGACGACACAGCTCTGGCAGCTCGGGACGATACCCTCGTATTTACGACGGAGCCTTTGAAGGAGGCGTTGGAAATCATCGGCGAACCGATTCTCAAACTAGAGCATTCTACCGATAAGCCTTATGCTGACCTGTTTGTCCGAATGAGCGAGGTTAGGGCGAATGGAAAGAGCTACAACATTACCGAGAGATTTACTAGGCTTCCGGAAAGCAGGGATAACCGTTCCATAACGATAGCGCTGCGTCCGACTGCACATGGGTTCGCAGCTGGTACTCGGATCCAGCTGCTCATTGCTGGCGGCTCCCATCCCCAGTTTGCTCGCAACTATGGGTCTGGAGAGCCGCTTGCCACGGGGACAACGTTGTGTCCAGTGAAGCATACCGTGTTCCATGGGGGCCAGGCGGCTTCGTCCCTTGTGCTCCCCATCGGTTCAGTATCTGCGGATCAAGGGTCCGGGCAAGATTGAGAGACATCATGCCGGGGGGCACCAATAAATGTTTCATTCGTTAAGTAAATGCGATATCGGGTAAAACAGTAGGCGGGCAGGATCTGGAGCTTGGAATCGCCTTCCAGGCCAACGAGATTTCTGGTAAATGTGCGAGCGTGTTGGGGAGGCTGGTCTCACTGAGTGGTGGTGTCGTGCGCAGAGTGGTTGACGTATCGCCACACCCAGGCCAGTATGGCGATGGAAAAAAGTCACAAGATGTCCTTCAGCTATACTACAATCAATTTATTGGCCTAGACGAAACATTGACCAAACACTATAGCCTAAAACACGAGAGATTGCCTCGTTTCTTGTTCTGATCGATGCCAAGTGTTGATGTTCACTGTTGCCTAGATAAAGAATACATCTCCATCATTACAACAACATGTTGAAACATGAAGCGGCATTTTCTAACGTTCGATATGATTTACACAAAAATAATTTCAGATTTCGTAACTCTTGGTAAATTAGAATTTATATTTATCCCAGTTTTCATTTCCGTCCATCTACGCATTGACAACCTGGAATGATTTCAAATTGTCATCCTCATAACACCCAACGAATGCCTGAATCTCCCCGGGACAGCCCTTCTCAGAGCTCGTCAGAGACGTGAGCGGATTGCCCTGGCAACCCTCGGAGTCGTAGAACAGCACCTTCAGAGAAATGGGCCAGGTATCCTTTGGTGCGCACCACGACCTGAGCTGGCCGTACGTCTCATAACAGTTACTGGGGCCATTTCCAGCCTGTTGCAGGAATGGCGTGGTGTTGGCCTTGCACGTCTGATCACCCCACAGGCGAAGCACCCAGGAAGGTCCGGTCTGGGGCGCCTCTGACGGCTGTGTAGCGAGTGTTGTGGGCTGCGAGCTGAGAATGCAACTGCACCCCTTGTGCGAGTCGGTCTGACACACGCCAAGCTGCTTACCACTGACAGCGACTCCGTTGCAGCCGCTGAAAGAGCACTGTCCCAAAGATCCGCAGAAGCCGGGGGTTGAGGAATTAGGAGTACACTTGCAGCCTTTGAACGCATCTTGGCAGTAAGCGCCTCCAGAATAGCTGCCTCGGCCGTTGCAGCCATTCGACTGGCATGACTTGGGAGATCCACAATTGAACCCGGGGGTATCGGTGCTTGGGAGACACTTGCATCCCTTGAACTCATTCTGACAGACTGCGTTTCCGTTTTTGTCGCTTGTTCCGCCACAGCCATTCAGCTCACAGGATTTGGCTGTTCCACAGCTGAAACCATCAGTGTTCTTGGATGCCTTGCATTCGCAACCCTTGAACGCGTTGGTGCAGTAGGCCTTTCCGTTGGAGTAGTAGCCGTCGCAATTGTTGCTCTCGCACGACTTCTTTGAGCCGCAGCTGAATCCGGGTGTATCGGTCGAAGGCAGACACTCGCATCCCTTGAAGGCATTCTGGCAGGTCGCCTTGCCGTTGGAATATTTACCACTGCAGTTATTCGACTCGCACGACTTCTTGGCACCACAGGTGAAGCCTCCTGTGCTGGTCGACGGAGTGCATTCACAGCCCTTGAAGGCGTTTTGGCAAGTGGCCTTTCCGTTGTAGTAGTAACCGTCACAGTTGTTGAGCTCACAAGACTTCTGCGCACCGCAGCTGAAGCCGGGAGTGTCAGCGCTGGGGTTGCAGGCGCAGCCGTCTAGATCGCCGCCTCTGCATGTTGCCTTTCCGTTGCTCACCCTGCCGGAGCAGTCTGTGCAGGCTTTTGTTGCACTAGGGCAGGCAGGCTTGACTGAGGTTGTCGAAGTAGACTTTGTGGTAGTAGTCTTCGCCGTGGTGGTGGCCTTGGTGGAAGTGGAAGTCTTCACCGAAGTGGTAGAAGATTGTATGGAGCTAGTAGAGGTATCGACCGATGAGGTTAGATCAGTGGAAGTTCCGATCGAGGTGCTCTGAGCGGATGTAGTGGTGTGGCTCGTGGTCTCGGCCAATGTAGTTCCCACCGAAGTCAGTTGAGAAGTGATGCTCCTTCTTGTAGCCGAATCCGTTGTCGCAGATAGAGTCGAACTACCCTGCGATGTCGACACCGTGGTCGTCGTCAAATCCGTAGTGGTCATGGTGTCAGAAACATGGCTATTTTAGGAGACAAAGTCAGTAGTGTTATTTTGCGTTCATATCGATACTCTTACCTAGTTCTAGTTGAAAAAGCTGTTGACAGCACCGTGGTGTCTAGGGTTGATGTCCTATTAAGCCAAATCGTCGTCGTAACCGGTAGATCCTGGTAGCCCTCATATGAGTATGTTGCAATAGGACCTGATGATTCTCTAGATATAGGGCAGAAGCCATGTTGATAGGTTGTAGCCGTGGTGGCAGTGGCGCTGCACGTTGTAACAACAACGGTGCTGACGGTGCTGCAAGTGGTCGTTGAAGCACCGCCGGCCAAGCCGGTCACGCATTCTACTTCAAAATCTGTGACAGTGGTCGGCTCGCAAGTGGAGGTAGTCTTGGATATTTTCGTGGTTCGCCCAGAGGTCGCTCGCGAAGCCTGGTCATTATTGTTCTTGTCGTTGAGGGCGGCAGCTGCTGCGCCAACAGCGCCGACGAGACCTCCAAGGGCTCCGACTGAGGCCGTGCCACCAATAACTCCGGTAACTCCCATCTCAAGGGAGCCCAGGGCTCCAGCTGCGCCTGCGACGGTGGAGCAGAAGATGAAGCAGAGACCAGCCGCGGCGATACCGAGATCTCGTCCAAACTCGCTGTTGCTTGACTGCGTGTCGTGGATAGCGTTCACGGCTGCGGTAGCCTTCGCGGGGTTGGAAGGATCGGCCGAAAAGGCGGAGACGGCACTCGAGACGGCAGACAGCTGGGAGACGAGGGAGCTGGCGGAGCGGCTCGCCTCTGCGGATGAGAGAGTGGATACTGGAACCACTACTCCTGAAGAATCGGTTGTACCAGTAACAGTAACGACCACATCTCCACCGTCTGAGCCCGTGCTGGTGCTTGTGGTAGTGATGACTGGAGGCAGAGGGAAAAGAGTGGACGGGAAGGGGTTGGTGTTGGTGATGGAACTTGTCTCGGTCGAGGTAGCCGCAGTCAGGATGGTATCGGTCCTGGTGGCGGTGACAGTCAAGGACGAGAGTCCAGATGGGGTCTGCGAAGAAGTTGCCACCACGGTTTCTGACGTCGTCAAAAGCGTCATATCCGTAGTTGCCGATGTCAAAGCCGAGGCGGTATCCCTCTCCAGGGTCAAGACCATCCCTTGGTTGGTAAAAACGGTTTCATTCTGACCGGACGGAAGTGACATGGTCCTATTAGCGATCACCACAGCTTGGGACTGGAGGGTAACTGGGCTGCCACTAATGGTCGCGACACTAGGCGTCGGGCCCAATGTGAGAGTCGTCTGTCCGATGACAACCTTGGTAACGGATGGCAACTCGGTGGCTTCTCCGGTTTGAGACGCAGCCGCTGATGGGCCCGCATCTTGTTCCTGTCTAGCTTCAATGCCCCTCTCTACCGGGATGTGATTGTCCCCCGGCGGAGCTTCTTCCGACTCTGACTCGTATGTCCAGGACCAGACTATCTGATCCTCAACCCAAAGCCTGGCGCGATCCATCCCTTCAATTGCTCTTGTTCCACCATACTCGAAAAGAGTGCGGCCCTTGGCAGTGGAGTCCAGCAGCGGGTTGGTGTCGGGATCCTTCTGGTTGATGGCTTGGTACTGGATGACTGTCACAGGCGTATCTCCTCCGAGAATCAACCTCACCTCATCTTTCAGTTGTATAATTTGATCCATGTACTCGAGACCATCAATGTAGGTGACGGTCAAGTCTTCGTCCTCGTCGTCACTGGTTTGGGAAACGGCATCGTCTTCCTCTTGTTGTGGCGTCATGATAAAAGCGCGGACACCAGTCTCAAAGTTGTCCGCCACTCCCCTGAGGCCCAGATTCCTATAGCTTGTCGCAGTTGCAGCCTCATTTTGCTGCAAGAAGTCAACGACATAGTGTTGAAAATTCGCCTCCAAATCTGGTTCCTCCTCGGATACCGAAAATGCCTTGTCCTCGCTGTGTGACCATTAGAAGGCGTCGCTGCGTCCGAGGCTGCTGATATACTCACAAAAAGTGCGCCATGTACACGGCTTCTTCAGACACGACAGTGAGCACAGTACAGCCGCAAAGCGTCTTGGCTCCCAACGTAAAGCTCCTGCCGTCGAATCCACGGTAGCCAGAGCTTATCCCAAACCAGTCGACCCGACGGAGAATATTTATAGACAACCTACTGAATTTATTTATCATGTAGTCATTAATCTCATCCTCAGTAGTTGGGCGTTCCTTTAGGGCCCGTTTTGAGAGTCCTCGGGCCTCGACAGAACCATCACTGTCGTCCTCGCTGAGCCCAAGCCAAGACTTCTCGCCGCAAAGCCCACGGCACAGCGAAGAGCCATCGCCATCGCTTCGACGCTTTACCAAACTATGTGGGCCCGCAAATGCTGGCTCTATTGTGAGGTTGGCTAGGCTATCTCGGTTTTCAATGTCAACCCTGTGCGTGGTTAGGTCTGATACGCTTTACGTTCCATGGCGGGCAACTCACAGAACGTCGTCAAGATACGGCCGAGAGAAGACGGGTCCGAACAGCGCGGCCCATGCCAAGGCACTCGACACGAGGAGTCGGTGGTACATCTTGCTCGCCTTCGTTCTGCGTAAACCGATGGCCAGCTCTCGGATGCCAACATCCCCCCGATTGAGGACATTGAATCCATTTTGTAGTATTTTTCAGCACAGCCTTATTCGCGAGCAAAGCATCCGCAAAAGTCCGAAAGTAAAACTCCAAATTGCAATTACCTTCACAGCCTTGAACCTGCATAGAGCGATCTAACGGCTTTCGGGACTTGCAGGTGGCGGCCCGAATTCGCTTCGGCACGGTTTGGTGGATTAATTAATGCAAGGGTCAGCACACGGACCCGGCAGAAGCAACGGAATTTTCCAGCGTGCTTCTATTTTCGAACTGAGCTGAGAAGCAACTATTTTCTCCATACAACTCTACAAGTCGAGTCTTTTCTTCTGAGGGTGCATCTGATTGAGCCGGACTCCGTCGTGCCCTTTTCCCGCATGAATGGCGGCCGCCCCGTGGGGCATCCCCAACGCGAGATCGGCCGACAATTCAAATCGCTGTGGGCGGGTGGATGCTTACTGATAGATAACTCATGGTTGTATTCTGCTTAATACCCCAGCCTCGTATCCACTAAGCTGGCAGCACGGGGCCCGCCCATCAGGCTGGACCTGGGTGCGGGCCGTTGTTTCAAGGTTGAATTAGGCTTAGATGCCGAAGGAGGGTCTATTCCTGGGCTGATGCGCAAATGGAAGGGGAAGATATTTTCTCGTGGATATACCGCAGCCTGCTCCATCTAGCCACTGGACTAAATTTAAAAACATCAGCCTCAAATCAGCCCCCAGTTCGGGGCTATCACCGGGAACCCTCATGGCGGTCCATATTCAATGCGCCTCTGCTCCTCCCATTGGCGGAACTGCATGCTGCCCAGCGTACGTCCCCTCGGCCGCGGCTTGAACTCAATGCTTGACCTCTGCAAATCTTCGCCTTCCAGCACCACCTTGAACACTTGCCACCCGCCCTTGACCGGGTACTGCCACTGGGCCTTGCGGCTCTCCACTGCCGGGCTGGGCCAGTCGGGGTCCAGGTTCACCAGAGCCTTGTCCTCCGATAGGTTTGAGAGCTGTAATTTCCTTAGCGACGGCAGAAGAGTATTCAGCCGCGCAATTACCGGCGCCCAGCCCGATTCGATGTGCACGTCCGCCAGTTCCAGGTCTCGGATGGTCGAGTGCGTCGCGAGAAGCTCAAGCAGGGAACTTTTGTCAGTGTAGATGCCGCGGATTGTGCAGCGCTGCAAAAATTTCAAGCGCACCTGTGACGCGACAGAGCTGAAGACGGCTTGCGATATTTCCTTGTCAGCATTTCCCGTTTGGTACCAGTGGATGTCCAACGACTCCAGATTCGGCAGCTGCAGAAGCAGCTCCGCCACGCCAGGGAGGCTCTGTTCGATGCCTGCGTTATCGGTTGCCCGAGAACTGTGTCCATCTTTAGGTTTTGACTCCATGCGTTCGTGTTTGTTTGGCTTTGTTGTTTCTCCGCACACACTGAGGGATAGGCTCTTGATGGAGGCTGCTACAGGGCCAAAGTTGTCGGACTGAAGACTGTTGGCATGCTCTGCGAGCCGGCAAATGGGGACACTGCATCGCGGAGTATGTTCATATACTCTCAGCCTCTCCAGACTAACGCCGCTTTTCGCAAGCGCAGACGTAGCCACTTCGTAGACAAACGATGCTCGTTGCCATATATCAACCCACTTGGCCCTCATTGTCGACACCTTGGTCCTTGGATCAACATAAACCTCTGCATTCAGCTCTAGCTCTAGTAAACTCGTAAGACTTTTAAGAGCATCGGATAACGAGCTGATGATGCTGTCCTTTGCCATTGATTCTTGTTCGCCCTTCTTTGTCTTCAACCACACGAGATCGAGTCGGGCCGTAGCTAGCTCTTCGTCTGTGCACTCCTGCCATGTTGTCTCTTCTATCACACCATCAGTCTCGGTATAGGGACGCTCTCCGGTTTCTAATATTTCTTCAATCAGATCAGTGCTGTAGATCATAGCCACGAGGTTCAGTTGTCGAACAGCTGCACCCAGCGGGTGGGCTGCCAAGGCCACCAAAGAGTTAAGAGTGCATTCCGAAAGATCTAACGTCTTAGTCGTCAAATGTTGCTTAAAATGGGCTTCGGTGCATTTCCCTCCCAATGTTTTGTGTGTGAGGCGGATATTCTGAAGTGAAGGAAGATCCAAATATTGAACAATCAGGCCCCAGCAGGAAGGTGATTTATGGTAGAGGCGAAGTATTCCACAGGAAGTCATTTCAATGTGTTGTTTTAACAAATTCTGATAATTAAGTGGTTTTGTGTTGATATTTATTGAGCCACACAGAACAGAGCAATTGCTGATAGGGAAGTTTCGGAAAAAGTCCGGCCGGGCCTTACAAACATGATCAGACCTGCCGCCGGGCCGGAAAACCACAACAACCGCGAAAAATTATTTTGAACACTAAAATTCAAGAAATATACTTTGAGATTAATAGGCCTATGTTTATGACGGTCAATTTTATTTATATAACTATTTTTACGGTTAGATATACTTCAATAATGTTTATATAGCGTTGAGGTGCCGCTCCCATTGAACAATCATATTATTCAAATCCCCGGGTATCTAGGTATCTAGTTCCTTAATGAGTTGGGAATGTCGGGTTCCGTCGATATACTCTGTTGTTGGAACTTTCCGATATGCCACCTTTCCAGGGCCTTTTGAGCGCTAATTCAAGTGGCACCAACTCCTCCTCCGCTAGGAGCCCAAGATTATCCATCAGGTGACCTCATACGACCAGGCAGAAATCTTAATGCTCTTTATTTCCATCTCCCGACACGGTATTGTATTGTCAAACTAGTACACGCAAGGTTGGTGAAAGTGGGGCGTGAGGTGATGTCGCCAAGCATATAGGTTTTGATCAGAGATAGAAATTGGTTCAACGCGGTGTCGACGGGAATATTCTTCTTGCCATTGGTCAGACAAAAGTATAGGCCGATACCATATATACCATGTGCTATTGGCTGGAATCCCTGGTTCGTACAAGGGCGATCTCTTGGAATATCCCGGTGGCGCGGTTCAGCCTGGTAATTGTCAGAAGAGACCCTGGGCAAGAGCACCGCTCCTCTGATCGTGTCAGAAATGGAGGGTACATCGATACTTATCCTATCCTAGCTGTTGTAGATCACTTCCGTAAAAATTCGCAGCGAATGTCGCTGCACCGCATTAGCTCTGATTCAAAGCCACAAGGAACATGGGGGCCGAATCCTTCACAAGGCGCTATCGGTAATAGAGAGCCAGCCGGCCACCTCATAATTCCATGTTTACAGTTAGTGTAGGATAATATATGCAGAATTCCAGAAGCGCAGAACCGTACGCGCTCCGGAATATCTGAATCTTGAATGTTCGTGGCTGCACGCCAATCCTGGAGGCAGTAATAGGACATGGGGGTCCCATGGGAAACACGGGAACGTCATCCCCGCATGGTTGAACCTGGGGTCCGGCTTGCAAGTCAGTTTAAATTTACCTAAGAGAAGGATGCCACCCGGGCGAGGCGCAGCGGACTGTTATCAGTTGCTGGCCCGTCTCTAGCAGCGCTACATGTACAGTCACGCACTAAGAAGTGCGACCAATTGTGAAGTAAACGAAAATCTCACGTTATTGCAGGGATCAGACTCTAAATAAAGACTGTAAGGCTGTCAGTGAAAGTAGAGAAATGTTTGTCATCGGAAGATGCCGCAGAGCCCTCGAGCTTTGCCATTTTTCCTGCTCTGTTCATATCTGCTTTGGTTCTTCATTTGGGATACGTCGACTCCGCCTGAAAAATAAGGGCCACACAGAACCAACAACACAAGTCGAAATGAGATTCCGGCAATCAATACCCCAGCCCACAGTTGGCCCAACGCTCGACGATGCTCTGCGTGTGCGAGCAGTCACCCAGCAGGTACCTGGTTATACTTCCATGGGCTGCTATCAAGACTCGAGCGATAGAGTCCTCAACGGGAGTTGGACTCAGCCCGTGAGAAACTACCCCCAGTACTGCTGCGACTGGTGCGCCAACACAAATCCCGAGTATACGATATGCGGCGTGGAAAACGGGATCCAATGCTTCTGCGACAGCACCACCCACAACGCCAAGTCCGTGGCAACTTCGCATTGCAACAGCACGTGTGCGGGTGCGGGTGACCAAGAGTGTGGAGGATTTTGGTATTTCAACATGTACAGCGCGACGGCCCCAATTACTACGGCCGCAACGTTCAAAACCCTGGAGACGCAGAAGGTGTCCGACTTCTCGCACCTCGGCTGCTACTCAGACTACAACGACCGAGTTCTTCGAGGCAATATGACGCAGCCGGCGTTGAACAATGCCAAATACTGCTGCGAATGGTGCGTCAATGTCGACAACAACAACCAATGGTGCGGCGTCGAGAACGGGGTCCAGTGTTTCTGCGACAGCACCACGCACAGCGCCATCTCGGCATCTGATTCGGATTGCAGCTTGCCTTGCCCCGGGGCTCCCGGGTACGAATGCGGCGCGAGCTGGCGCGTCAATCTTTACAAGGTTACTGGCGTATTGCCGACAGCTGCAACGACGACGGCGCCGTCCGAGTCGAGCGCTTCATCACAACCAGATGGTGACGGAGGACTGGGAGGTGGGGCTATTGCAGGCGTGGTTGTTGGTGTAATAGCCGCTGTGGCTTTAATTGGCGTGTTGGCATTCTTTTTTCTGCGTCGCTGGCACTCGAGAGTACCGTCTGAGCCTGCACCGTCCACTCCAGCGCAGGTCGTCAAACCGCCACTCGAGATGGCCACCCCGGACCATGCACATGAACTGCAATCGTTGACAGCCCCGCCGTATGTTGAGCTCGAAGATGCGACAGAACATGAACGGCGGATTTATGAAATGGATGCGAATCGTTAGCTGCATTTCATACTAGCAACCACCATTCTTGCCTGCCATTGCGCTCTAACAATCGGGTCCAGTGGTAGTCGATTTGGGAATGTCATTGTTGTGCCTCCGACAAGTCGCCAGTGTTGAGCGAATGCTAGGTTTCTGTTTTCTCTGTTCTTATTAGTATTAGAGAGTACCATTTTAACGGGTAGTTTGGAGCCAAAATATGATACCTTGTCACAGTATAATGCCATTACTATTTCGACATCAAGCATCAAGGTGGATTCTATCACCCAATACTGCCACATGTGCGTGGGAAGGGTGGTTTATGGATTTATGGGCCATTCTAGCTTTACGCGTGTGTAATGTCACTTGGTGATCATCCTTGCGAATGCTGAATGGCCTCACAATGGCCTAAGTTCTTTTTCTGGGGGACGCGTACATATCTCAATTACCTTTGGTCAGCTGACAGGGTATTCTTCAATATTAGGCGTAGTTAGATATTGTCTTAGCAAAACCCATTGGGGCAACGCTAGAGGTTTTGCCCCCCATATATTGCTCTTTCTAGCGAACCATCATAGGAGGACAATATACACCCATTTTCCCAGTTTAATTCGATTTTTCTTTGCGCTATGCTGTTCTGCATATCAAGCTACAACAGGGGCATGAGTTGGAGGAAGGCCGGCGATCAAAGCAGAGTCGAAGAACGAAAACAATTAATTAACCGCATTTAAACACTCAAACCCACATTTAGATATTAAAATTTAAATGCCAAAGTTAGAACCAACGAAAAGCCCTGCGCTAAACAAATAAACGGCTTGGGGCCAGGCCCGACCTCTCACCAACCCTCCTTCCACCACCCAACATGATCCCTGGATGAAGAAAACAAAAGATTCAACAAAAAAGAACCGCCATAAACTCCAAAAAGAAAGGCTTATTAGCCTGGTATCTCCGATGCGGGGAGTCGAACCCCGGTCGCCGCGGCACGTTTCCAAGATGAAAACGCGGAATGATAACCGTTACACCACATCGGATGTTGTTGTTGTGGATGATGATCCAGAACTTGATGCACGACGATCATTCTCTTGGCGTATATAAATCCTTCTGACATGCTCATCAAAGTGTGAAAAGCCCCAGTCCAAACATGTTGTGTTCGTGAGCGCTGTACATGTCACAGGGGGGTTCGTTCCTACACAGTTGAAACGTAAAGTCATCGTTTGGGGGAGCTATTCCACCTGTTGCCTCAGGCAGGCAAGAGATATAAATAATGAATTCTAAAAGTAGTGGACCAGTGACTGTAATAACGGCATATTATTCAGGGCTCGCAAGGGCAGTTCTGCCTAGTCACAGCAACCGCCATTCGTGCTCCATAGTGAGAAAAGTCGATTTCCGTCATTTGACAATTACATAAGGAATAATCTCTTTGAATAGTTAGATACCGCGCTTGTTCTAACAACCGATAAGAAATGTATTTTTTGGTCCTTACGTGTGATGTTTCAATGCCCATAAAGATATGGAGATATCCTCAGTTTGTAAAACCATTTCACGGAATCGAAATTCGAATAGAACGGTACTCATAACCGACAGCCGATTTTTCGAAAAGAGCAATGGATTTAATTAGCCAAAAAGGCAAAGTATGCGGCGGGTTTGAAGGAATCGTGCTATCGAGAGCTGTGAACTTGACGCATGCGCTTCGCCGTACCCTAAAGTTATCTATTAGTGGCAGTTGACGTAGTTTGAGTTAGAAATGTGCGTATTGAGAGATTGTCCAAAATACCAGATGCATTCTAATTAATTCACCTTCCAATAATCCCTTCCTGTGTTCACCAAACATGTCGCTCTCGCTAGCTTTGACTGTAACATTTACGCTTTCCTCACCTTGGTCCTCAGATGACGTCATTTCAGCACCCCTTCCAATTCATACTACTAGCTCTCATCAGAAGACTCGCTTGACAAGGTTATCGCCTCGATACCTTGTGCCACTGTCTTTGCCTGCGCCTCGTCTCGGCTCGTCATGGCGAGATTGTAATCCACAATTAAACTTGTTGTGATGGCTGTATCCGCTCGTGTATGGTGATCTCCGTGCTCTTGTAGCTCTACCAGTAAGATCCTGGCTTTCTTTCTACTTATGAAACCCTTTTCCATGGCCATGGATAGGAACGCCTTTCCAATGTCGCCAAAAATGGGAAACCCAACGTACAAATGTTGCCAATACCGGACACACAACATGAAATAATACTTGTCGCTTGGGTCCTCTGAGTCACTCAGGACGCTATTGGCTATATGTAGGAGAGATGTATTGACGTATGGCATGTAATTTGTGGGTATGTGCTTGGCACGGTAAACCAGGGCGAGGCGTTTAAGCTAGTTGACGGAAGCCGAAAAGACAGCTTTGGGCGCACTGTCTTCAGAATTGAAAGATCGCATACTGATATTATCGTCTCCCTGCAAAAAGGGTCGGAAAATATCCAGAACTGTGCAGTGAAACCACATGCTATGTATGCACTGTCAGCTTGTCATCGGAGACCATGTATGGGTGTAACACACTGGAATAGCAGGAGATGAGCGGGGCTGTTGTCATTCCATACGAGTTTGTTGTTTAGCGTATCCGTCCAGGACAATAGCTGCTGATATTTTATTTCTGCAAATGAAAGGGGCACACGCTGAGAGATGGGGATCCCATCTCGGTCAAAGTATACCAGGGCAATTTCTTGGACGATGGTGAAGAATTTGCACAGCATCGTGAATGATTGTCCCATATACTGTGGTAGAGGATGACTTGGCCATGTGCTGCCCTGTGTGTTAGTTGTTCTTTTATGCGGCGTTTCACTACCAGGAATTGGCAATGCTGGCGGAAAGCCGATAGGTTCATCATGATAGTACATGACATGTATGCTGCTACTGGGTCAGCCGCAGCGATGCAAGTGGGTTCAGATATCATACGTCAACCAGTTGTAAGTTCCCCAGGCAACATGTGATGTAGCACGAACCCAATCAGAGGAAAGTGTGTGGAATTCTAAGGCTGCCTCGCTGGTCGGTGGGGTATTATAAAGACTTAACTCTTCACCCATTTGGCGACCGGCCTTTAATAGTTCATGGCCTAGTTCATCGTTTCCATGAAAGAAGCAGGCCAGACTAAAGATGTTGATTGCTGCTAATGTAGGAAGGTCATCTAACGACCTTTCGGCACGAAAGAGCCTTTCGGATATCTCAAAAAACACGCGTTCCAGCGCCACCACCGTGGTATCTAGGGCAGTGCAAGAGTGCTGTTTCAAATTTGAATTGACGGTTGCGAATTATATAGGAATTAACGAAACTTACGCATGCCACATATAGAGCTGAACTGACTAAAAAGTCAGAGCAGAACCTGGGCCGTTGAGCCACCAGGTCAGTAATAAAGAGATCTGCATCAAGAAACCCGATGATGGAATTGTCTGTCTCAAGAAATAGAGATATGAGAGCAGCAGCAGACTCGTTACTGATGGGGACCTTGATCCAGTAAGATATTTTTAACTGTTCCAAACGAGGGTCACAACACTGCCGATTAATCAACGCGTCGAGAACGATTGGGTAAGTTCCCTTCTGTTCATTAGTCGTAGACGATGCGGCCATTGCCGAACTAGTAAGTGCAATTGGCGAAGTTTGCTTTTGGAAAGGGTTGAATCCGAGTAACGCGGCATCTATTGGATGTAGCGCTGGATATGCAACTGGGTGAATAGTCGTCAATTCCAATTCAAGCCCTGAGCTAGTTCGTGGCAGGAGGCCTTGGGTTGCTCGAATGTCAGAAGGTCGCTGTTGCGCGTGCATGCTACCGGAAACCGAAGATAGGATACTCTCCGCTAACTCCGAAGATGGGCCAGATGATCTATTCAGAGCAGCACGGAGTACAGCGTCACCTCCCTCCATTGCACTGGTCAGGGATTCCAGATCTTCACCGGCTCGGATACGCTGCACCACATTGTCTGTATCTGTGGCATCGCGCGTTTGTAGATAGTCGTACAAAAAATGGTACCTGCGGAGTTCCTCATCCTTTTGGAGGTTTTGGCGCGTAAGTTTCTGGATGTTTTCCTCTTTGCTTTCGTATACACACTCCGTCTTATAACGGATGCAATCAGAACACCGGGGTTTCTCGGCGTCACACTAAATATGTCAACATGCATTTCTAACTTGTAGACTCTACCCATGCCTTTTTTCTTCTCTCGCGACATGCATTACACGCAGTAGGGGTTTGTTTTCGCTTGGGGACTAGAGAACGAGGATATTGTGGAGGCGGCGGTGCGCCGGGGATCTTGGGTAGTAGAGGGGCTAAGCCGCGAGATTGTCCAGGCTTGCTCATGGCCAGCGATATTTGAGCCGGGGTTGAACTTGTGGCGCTTTCTCTCTTGAGATGAGGGTTTGATGTCATTATTTGATCATCGCACGCGGGGTCGGGTTGGGCTTACAATAATCCGGCACCGTTCACCACTCAGAATTCACCACCAAGCAGTAGGTTTATGTCAAGACTTCGCTTTTTGTTTGGTTTTTTTTCTTTCGCGAAATTTGAAGATTTCATCTAGTCCCTCCGCCGGTTGCGGAATCTAGTTTGAAGATCTATGAAATGGAAGAACATTGGTCTCTGCAAGTGCAGTCATGCAAATTGCTCGGAAATATTTCATTCCAAGCTCTCCTAGATACCATATCCACAGAGATGCTACGTATTTACAAAGCCGGGGCTTCGATATGGACAAAAGACTCTTGCCTTGGATAAAGAGCTGGCCCGACCACAGCGCTCATCTGATAGAATCGTTGGAGAGGCCGAGAGAATCTTACAGCAAGCGAGATATGAAAAAACAGCAAGGCCATTTTCAATAATGAGGGCTTTGCTAATTAGCTTTCTGGCGATTGCGGGGCTGTCATCTGGGAAGCCACACCGGCACGGCATAGCACAACGTGGTACGGAAATGTACCACGGAGCCTTTGTAGCGGCAGCCTCGCGGCGAATGACAGAGACAAGGTTAGTGGAATAAGTAGCTCGTAGTAAAGTTTGGAACCAGTCAGAGAGCCCCACGTGAGTCAAGGAATTGGATGAATCATAGTATGTCTCAGTGTTGAGGTCCAGCATAAATGAACTTCGGCGCTAGACCGCATATTAGAACTTTGTATGTTTGCCACTGCATCATCATCTTCTGCTTTGGCTTTCATCTAAAAAAGAGCAAAGTCGACTGAGCCTATAACAAGCCGGTTTATTCTAGCTGCCTATTGTCATTATTAATTACCTTTGGCGACGCCTCAAATAAAACAAGGAAAGCGCCGTGTGAACCAGTTTCCCAGAAATCAGATCGATTACTTTGCGGTGTTACCCCGGCAGATCAACAACGCTAGATGTGGCTGCAAACTTTGGAGGTCTGTCGCGATTTGCCTTGGTTGGCCTTCCATACTGCATAGAAGAATTGGAGGTGACCGGCATGGTGATACAGACACGATATAATACTGCAGACCAGTCACGTGTGTTGCCCTACTTGATCAATCATGTTGTTCTTTCCGTAGAAATATATAATACACCTATTCATCAAATCAAGGCTAATCATGGATTATGGAAATGGAGAAAATAGCTCTCCCTGTAATAATGCTTTCTCTTTTTAATTAGCCAATTATTACCTCTCCGAGACCCTCGTGTATTCTTGTGGCTAAATACAGTTAAGACATTGGAACCCTATGATGAGGTTGAAAGCTTGCGCCACCATCTCAAATCTGCTGCGGGGTGTTGGATTTGTTTGCGATTTCTCCACTTAGTGGAAGAAGAGGGGCATACCCTGAGTCAAGAACCTAGCCCCAGGATCAGGCGTTCGATATGAGTATAAATAGAAGTGAGAGGATGGCATTTACCGCAGCTTCCCAACCAGAGCAATCCCTATCCACCGCCTCTGAAAATTGAAGAGGATACAGCGATTCAACCCGGCAAGTTTTATATAGGCCGTGAGAATGAAGGTCCTTCTGGGCGTCTTAGCCCTTCTTGCCTGCACAGCAGCAGAAGACAAGCCACCAGTCCTGACCTTACCATGGGGTAAATGGCAAGCAAAGCCTTACTCCCAAGATTCACAAGTAAGGTGATAATCCCTCAATATTAATTCACTCCACTAACATGAACAAGATCTATCATTTTGAAAATGTTCGATTTGGAGCTTTACCAGAGCGATTCGGCGTATCCTCATTCCCAACAAACAAAAATAGTTCCATCCAAAATATTACCCACCCTACAAGCTGTATTCAAGTAGACCTTGAACAGCTGCAAAATCCTCCCGGTGGCAGGGCTCCTTTAGATCAACTCGAGGACCCCAACGTTAACCAGACCGAGGATTGCCTTTTCCTCGACATCTACGCCCCCGCAAAGGCGTTTCAACAAGGCGCAAAGCCCCTGCCGGTTATCGTCTGGATATACGGTGGCGCATATGCCATTGGCAGTAAAAACCAAGGCGGCCCGCTGTACGTCGGGAAGCCTATTCTTGAGGCTGCAAACTATTCAGCTATTTTTGTTACTGGAAACTACAGACTTGGTGCATTCGGATTTCTTTCCGGTTCCTACATGGAGTCTGTTGGGCAGCCCAATGCCGGGTTATACGACCAGGCCTTACTGTTTCAATGGGTGCAAAAGTACATCAGCCAAGTCAAAGGTGATGCCGCAAATGTCTCGGCCTGGGGCGAGTCTGCTGGTGCGGGCTCTATCATGCACCATCTTATTCGTGAAGAGGGAACAAAGGACCCTCTGTTCAGGACCTACGTAGCCATGAGCCCCGCTGTTGAATTCGCTTGGGATAATTCTCCTGATGGCCGCCTGGACAAGATATACAAGGACTTTTCCAAGTTTGCGGGTTGTGGAAATGAGTATAATATGACGTGCCTCCGCAATGCGACGACAGAGACTTTGATTCGCGCCAACCAAAAGCTATATGCCAGTGTTAGGCAGGCTGGCCTCTGGTCAATTGGTCCTGCAGTGGATGGAAGATGGATCAAGAAGCTTGCTAAGTTATCTTTCCGGGAGAGTAAGTCGTTACCTTTTATTCTGATTTTTCTTTTGATGTTCCGGAAGGCTGACTTCGGTTCTAATAGACAAGGTTTGGAAAAATATTTCTTCCGCTATCATTTCTCACACCGGGAACGAAGCACAAAGCTTTACACCTGAGGTAGAGAGTCAAGAAAGCCTCGACACTCTCTTGGCAGAATTTATTCCCGGGTCAGCGCACCATGAGATAAGGCAACAAATCAAACATGAGTATGGGTGCCGTGGAAGATGGGGACCTATCAAGTCCACATGGCAGGGTTGCACGCAGAGAATCATCCGAGACCTTGCCTTCACCTGCAACACACGAGACATGTTTGATGTTGCCCAGAACAAGTCTTACATGCTGGACTTTAGCTTCCCATTCCCAGACTTGGCACTTCATGGTGCCGATCTGATCGCGCTATTTGCCAACAGGACGGAGACCGCCAAGATGCTTGAAAAGACACTGGGCGAGAAAAAGGCCAAGCTATACGCAGATACCATGTCAATGATCCAGCCCAGATATCGCAAATATCTTGCGACATTTGCCCTCACTGGAGACCCGAACCCAGCAGGCGGCAAGTTGACGAAGTGGCCAAAGGCGGTGGCTGGGAAAGACAGAGTGGAGAAGGTATTGCAACTCCTAGCACTCGGCTTCCACACATACAAGGATGGGCAGAACAGGAAGAGCAAGTGTGACTTTTGGGTCGACATTGCCAAGCAGCTCACCTCGGTAAAGGATAAAAATCCTCAGGAACCCAAGGACCCCAAGGATCCCGAGGATCCTGAACACGAAGAAACTTCGAAAACGCAAAGCTGGAATGAAATGAACGATCTATAGTGGTTTGAATGGCATGCACAGGCTCAGGTTTCTGCTCTCTTAGCCAAAACTTAGCGAATGGGTTTCGGCCGAGCCCAAACTTAAAAAATGTAAATGTTAATCACTGTCTAACAAAAGCATCCCTTTTTGTTAATAAAACTACCAATTATGTAACAATTCGCGGTGGTAGCTATTGTGAAAAATATGGTGCTTTCTACGTAATAGAATGCAGTCATGGCCATTTATCATACGAGAATACAACTTATGCGCACAACTGTGGCGTGAAATAGCTGTCCAAAGGATAAACAATGATGGGAGGAGAAAAGAAATAAGGCAAGATAAAATAATAGATGGAAATGGTATTGGCATGAGCCAGATGAAAATAAATTTGCCATTAGAGGCTTTGAGTAAACATTAAGTTTTATTCTTCAATGCAATGTCGTATGCTGGTTCATTTGGCTCGCATTTATCGCCAATCTTTGGAAGTTTTCCATCAACAAAATATTCACGAATTGCCTTGTATGTACAATTGGAGGGGCGTGACTTGGCCCCGTTCTATTCTCCCATTAGTAAACTACCATATCAACCGGTTGCACAATCACTTACCCCGTATCCGTTGTGTGTAAGTAGTTTACTGCCCAGGAATCCAGCCGAGGCTTCAAAGGCGCCGCTCAGTGGAGTGACGGGATCATAGGGGCTGCTCACAAACATCAGAGGGTAGCTGGTGTTTATGTTTTTGAAGCCGCCTTCGTATCTTCCGGCAGCGTTGAACTTCCATCGTACGCAAACCGTTAACCCGCTTTCGAAAGCCTCTGCGAACATTCCCTGGGATTGCTGCGCTCTGATAACACCATACAAATCATCCATTAAATTTCTGCGAAAGGAGTTTTCTGCGCACGCGATGCCGTAGAACGCGTTAGTGCCTTCATTCCATGACTTTTCCTCCGTGGGTGATATTGACGATTGGTTATTAAACTTGGCGAATTCATCATACTGTTTGTTAACCCACCACCTAACAATCTGCATTACCTCTATCATATCCACTGGTAAATATAGAAGTGGCTTCAAGGCCAATTTCACTTGGTACTCAAGCATTGATGTCTTTTCTCCTCCATCCAAAAGTTCTTGAAGCCGGTCGCTAAAGGCCGCCATCACCTCATGGGCTGTAGTTGAAGGTCCAGAATAATTTGCCAGCGGACATTTCTGAGGCCCAGCCTTGACGCATTCACTCATAGTATATGTAATAGCAACGCCAGAGTCTCGAGTAACACCAATCCAATAGCCAGAATAGTACTGCTCTGGTACCATTGTTCTGTCGAGGAGCATGCGATCAATCCGATCGGGAAACATGGCGGCAAATGTTTGACCCAAGAGGGTTCCGTAATACAGGCCCCAGTATCTCAGCAAACCATCCTCGTTTAGTACATCAACTATTTGCGCCATATCTCGGGCTACAAACGCTGACAAGAGGAAATTCCCCGTCTTTTTGTTGCTATTATAGCAGCTATCGGCCTGATCGCCGAAAGACTTTCAAACTTGGGTGAGATACGTATAAACGTATACCTGCGGTAGAATGATTGCCCTGTTACTTCGGCGAGCCAACTTCCTCACGCGGTGCCAGCTGTAGAAGTGGAGGCATTGCATGCAAAGGGAATAGTTTTCCTGGTACCTTTGCATTGGCATTAGATGGGGATTGTGGGCATTGTGTAAAAAGCTTATCTTGGATCAAATCCGATGAGATTAAATTGTCCGTCAAAAATTCTATCCCATTAAACATGCCCGGTCTCCAAATGACTTGTCAACTTACGTAGTATACGTTGGCCCGTCTACGAGCATGTCCTCCACGCCAGATCCACCAGGTCCCCCAGGGTTAAAAAGAATACTCTTGGCGGGCTGTTTGGTCGCATTGACTCTGACTAGTTGAAGCTGAAGAGGTTCAGAGTTTAGATTGGTATAGTCAAGGGGGGCATCCAAAGTTACACAATCAACCGGCATCTTGACTTGATCCTTGAGACTCTTTGGCAAGTCTAAACCACAGGGTTTCCAGTTCAAGGACTTGTCGGTAGAGCCTGTGTTGTTGCCATGGGAAAACACTGCGGCAATACCGCTGAGCAGAACACATAAACTCCAGCTTTTGGGAATCATCTTGTAACCACGTCAAGGCGAGGTAGCCTGCTCAGAATCAAACAAGCCATGGCGTCATTGAGATAGAGAGGCTTTATAGTTCGAAAATTGGGAGTGAAGGAACTTTTTTCGTATATGCGAGTAGTCTGGTCGTCATTATCAACCAGGCTTGGTGTTGTCCAATGACGATATATGATCAACAGGGATTGAAATCCGGGTGTCATCTCGATCTCGCAGACATTACATAAGCCATGCCTCTCAATCATATTTCGGCATTGGTTTAAAAGATAAACCAGACTCAGGTCGGGAGAACATTTTTAGCGGATCTACGGCTTACGGCTGCAATGTATACTGTAATGGCTCTGATGGGCCATAATCAAGGCTTATCCGGCGAAGCTGGCCAGACACCGACTCTTTGCTGCTATGAATCATTCCACGATTCTTGGTGGAGAAGTCGAATGATAGACATCATATTACAGAGAGAGGTCGTATTATTGCCTTACGAAATATGAAACTCGAGGATCTAACTCATGTAAAACCCAACATCAGTAACCACCCTATCACCATGTCTGGGTGAGATTTGGACTACAGCTCCCAGATGCAGAGAGCTTTTGATAGTTACTGGATACATACCGTGGGCTTACCCTGGATTTGTGGATATCTTTTATCACAGGAAAGAATCATCAGGCAGGCAGGATCTTCTCGGGCTTATACAGCGTATTTGGGTTAGGAGAAACCGGTTCTACTGGACCATCCGGCGTCCGAACGGAGTCCGCACCGAAATATAACCTCGGTGCCAAGTCTATGGGAAATTAGAATTGTGGGGACATGACCTTCACTCTTTCCAAGAGTCAGATCATCCCGGCATATAGCCTCTTCGGAGGGGGAATAATGGTCCTATTGTGGGGACCCCAGGTTTTCCAGTCGAGTCAACTGGGCGAGATTCGGTTAGTTTTACCGACGGTTGTGGATCCGCGATCCGCGGTGGTTCATGTTGCCTGATTCGGACGCCTGGTTCTTGCCTCGATGAAGAAGGATGTCGAAATGATTCACTATGGCACCACAAATGATCCCTTCTGGGTCTTGCTTGCCAACCCTTTATGGGTGTCTTCTCCCGTAGCTAAAACGTTGTGGCACTATTTATCCTCCCGAGAAGTTCATAAAACGAGGGCTCAGGATGCATTCACATTTGTCAGTGATCATACACTCGACAGGCATCTGTATAATCACAACGCTGAGGCATTTACCCAGCCAAGGAAAATGAGGGCTATTGCAACCCTTCTCCCGTTCTTCAGTGTTGCATTTGCGCTCGAAACTTCAACCCATACTCCCAGAGTCACCGTCAAAAACGGCACCTACGAAGGCAAATATGTTGCTGAATACAATCAGGACCAGTTTCTCGGCATCCCTTTCGCCCAACCACCAGTTGGAGATCTTCGCCTTCGAAATCCCCAAAGCGTGAACGCATCATTCAGCGAAGTCAGAAACGCTACCGAGTATGGTGGCTCCTGCGTTGGATATGGGGTAAGATAACGCGGTTCATGCCCATGGCGCATATTGTTTTCCTTGCTGACTTAGCATAGAACGCCGACAACTGGCCACACTTCTTGTCAGAGGACTGCCTCACTTTGCACGTAACGAGACCTACGGGCTACTCAAAAGGCGCCAAGCTTCCTGTCGGAGTGTTCATCCATGGTGGAGCTTGGATCCAAGACTATGCTGCAAATGGCGCTTACAACCTGAGCTTCATTGTGAACGAGTCTGTAACAATGGGAAGGCCAATTATTGGAGTGTCCTTTGACTTTGGGTATTCCATTCTGCAATCAAATTGGCAATTAATTAATCTGCAATGAAAGACCGTCTCTCGGCATGGGGCTTTCTTGCCAGCAAGGAGGTTATGGAAGCTGGTGTCGCAAATCTTGGCATGAAGGATCAGCGCCTCGCTCTGAACTACATCAGGGAAAATATCGAAGCCTTTGGCGGAGACCCGGATAAAATTGTGATTTGGGGTGAGAGTGCCGGAGCTGGGAGTGCTCTCATCCAGGCCACAGCCTATGGTGGCAGAGACGACGGGCTATTTCGAGGCATTATCTCTCAGAGTGGTGCGGAGGGCTCGCATGTCAAGAACCTGACCCAAGCAACAGAGCGATTCAACAACATCACACGTGATACCGGATGTGCCGACGCCACTGATAAGCTCAGCTGCCTACGAAGCGCTCCTTTTGATGCTTATAATGAGGCCATTATGAACCTGACCTCCAACAGCTTCAGCCCCATTGTGGATTGGGACTTCTTCCCGGAGTACTCCACGGACCTGCTTGCTGAAGGCAAGTTCACCAAGACGCCTCTTATGATCGGCACCAACGCCGACGAGAGCGCCTTTTTTTCGACCCCTCCTGTGAACTCTGACGCTGCCATGGCGGATAGAATCGCGAGCTACGGGGTTGATTCCAATACCACTTCCATTCTTATGCAACTGTACCCCAACATCGATTCTCTTGGACTTCCAGCTGGTTACCAAAACCCACCAAACTCAACTTTGGGCTCTCAATACAAGCGCACCATTGCATTTGCTACTGATCAAACCTTCTTGTCATTCAGACGCAGCCGGACGGATGCCTGGCACAGGGCTGGGGTTCCCGTCTATTCGTACCTGTTCGAGACCATCAAGACTGTGTGTAAGTCAAGCATCGAAGAATCCGGGATTTGCTTGAGTGCTGACTTGTGTTTCCCCGGATAAGACCCCGACTACATGGGGACGCCGCATTTAATTGATGTGGCCTACGTACTCAACAACCAGCTTGGCATCGGCTTTGACGCAGGTTCCGCGCCGCTGGAAAAGGCACCAAGCTCGGTCCTGGAACTCAGTCGGCTCATGTGCCGTATGTGGGTGAGCTTCATCCACGATTTGAACCCAAATAACCATCAACGTATGTATATAGACAATGCTCGTGGACCTTTGACCTTCGCCTAACAGAAGTCACAGTGCAAGATATTCCTGAGTGGGCCAGGTTCAACGGGACGGGTGGCTACGGGGAAAACTTTTACTTCCACCCAACAAAGCTGGGCATGATACCTGACACTTTCCGTCTTGCTGGTACAACCTTCATGACCTCTGTAAGCAAAGAACAATTTGGAAGATAGGTTTCGAGTACCGGGGTGGAAAGAAGAATATTTCATTTAGTAATGAAACAGCCGATTGCGTATTTCCGTACATGAAAATAGGTATTGGTGGCTGCATGCTTGATCAAGATAATTACAAGAGACGTTAGCCCCAGGTCGGACTTTAAAGCTTCTCAAACATTTGTGCAATTAGCATATCTGCAGTGCTACCCTTTAAGCAGGAAACAAAAGGCGGTGGGCAGCAATTTACCTTGTCAATGTAAGATTTTCGCAGACACTAACTCGCCAGGCCGTGCCGATCAAATATTTGCCTAACTAGCGGATCTATAGTGCTATAATTTGTCTTAGGTCAATTTTATATTACTGTACTAATTCAAGACAACGAGCAACAAGGCAAGTCGACAATAACACAGGCCGGTTCAGGAAAGCTTATAGTCTATCCAATATTTAAAGACCATACTTCTCCCATGGATTTCCGATATTGCACCCCAAAAACGACCAAAACGTCAACTTGCAGCCAGTTTTACACACTGAGATAATTATCCGAGCCTAGCAACATGAAGGTAGTTGTCGTGCTTCTTGCGGCTCTTGTAAGCCTCGGACTCGCAGCACCAGAAATGGTTGCATCAGGTTCAGCTCTGGAGAAGCGACAGCGCCCTGGAGACTCAGTAGGACCAGGTATGACCACATATTCGGAACTCCGCATCTTGCTATTAACCCTTAACCAGGACAAGGATTTGGAACCAGACCTTGCCGAAACAGTAACTCTAATGGAGACCCTCGATGCAACGCCTGCGCATACTACCGCGATTGCTCAAAATATCCTAACGGATATCCTCTCACTTGTGGAAGAGTGAGTACTTGTCCTGCCATAAACAGGGAGTCTTAACAAGTGGCACCGTGCTAATGTGAATGATATTTATAGGACGCTGAATGTAAAAAAAGGGGATGGGAAGGGGGACTATAATACTTCGCTATTTATGTTTAGTTAGAAAACAAGCAGGACGCTTTACTGAAACGCGGTCCAAGCCCAAGCCTACCCGGGAGCCAGCCTGCCAGCGCTAGTATAGGCTTACATATAAATGCTCGCTTAATATATTATATACCCTGCTAATATAAGTAATAATTCTAAATATTACTTCACACCGGACTAATTACTAATAATTATTCTGTTGTAGCTTGCTATTATTATAGTCAATATACCCAGTAATCAAACTGAAAGCTACCACTAAAAGCCTAGATTAAGCTGATTTTTAGTAAGACTTAAGACAAATGCTTAATTAGCCTTGAGACTGCTATTTTATAGGAAGTAGGTTGCATGTTGTGAATATCTAGTCCAATTAGACTATGAGCCGTAATACTGATCTACCAACTTTTCCCATTCGTTATCGGCCTTTGTCACGTCAACATGCCTCGTTCTCCCAACCCAAAACTGTTCCCTCTTTTGCAAGAGCTCATCAACCCAAGCTTTGGTTTCGGGCATTTTGAGAAAGTTTGCTGCCCGGGCGAATTCATGCAGGTCGAGGCGACCCTGCTCGCGCTTTTCATATTCGAACATCTGGGTTATCATGTCAACCTTGTCGATGTCGTTTGCATATTTGGCTTCATCCGTTTCGCCATTTTCAAACTCCATCCAGCACGACAGGATATCGGACGCGACGGACTTTTCGTTGACCTGGGTTTGGGTAATGTAGTCAATGGCCAGTTTCTCGCGTCGGAATTTTTCGTCCTTGCCAATTCGGTCCCCGGGAGTGTAGTCTCCCACGATGGATTCGGCCAGGTCATGGTAAAGACATAGCCTCATGCATCGATATTTGTCCACGGTACCTGGCAGCAGCTCAACCATGGCCATCATGCGGAAGGAGTGGGCGCCAATTGTTTCACAACTGACAAAGAGATTAGTGCAAAGCTGCTGCAACCTGGATGTGAAAAAGCGCATACTCCATTATTCCATGTTTTATCCACCCAGAACGCCTCAAACCCTTGAGTTCCCCCAGGAGATGGAAGAAGCCCAGAGGGGACCCTTGTCTGTCGCTATGGAGGTCTAGTCCTTTCGCAGCTAGGGCCTTTTCTAGCGTCCACTCGTCTTGAACGTTGCTCATAATGATAAGGGCGCTGTTTCGCCAAGAAGGTGGTCAGATAACAGGTAGTTGTTATGATGGTAGCTGTTGGCTATTCAGAGATATCTGACGGCGTCAAGTATGTCCATCCAACAGGATTTTTCACCATTCATTCACAGCCAAGTAGTAACACACTATCTAAACCCCCGCTTTCGCAAAAACATTGACCCGGGACCCGCACGATCCATGTGTGAGGCCGAGGAGATGACTTCTGAGGAACGGGACCAGGCAGATATGGCTGAGCAGTGAGATGATGGCATTATTGGCACCGGCCTCGCCGCGGCAAAACTGTGGTTTATTCTCATAATGCCCCCAGTAGACTAAACCGCTATGAAAGATGCACTGGGAGGTGTTGCCAGTGATGGAGGTCAGGTAACTTCTGCTGTCTTTAGAGCGAGACTTTGTCCACATGCGCTCCATATTTGGTTTTGGGATAGCTGCCAGATTGCTTGCTCCTTCAACGGGAACTCTGGTCTGTGCGATCACATGAAGGTGGATCAGAATGAACTCAACCTCGGAAGACGCGGAATCAAGGCTCTTCCTGAAAGCACGAGTTAATCGTTTGTTATCGCGTATATTGATTGGGTCGTCTAGACGGTCGTTGTAAAGAGTGTGAGATGCCATGTACTTGAAGGCCGAAAACTTCCGGTCTGATTTTGCTGAGGTCAGGTAGGGATCCCTCGAGCCCACAAATATTGTCATCTTTGCGGAGTTCATTTTGTCTTCAGACGCCGGCCCCACTTGCCAAGACGCCTGGGCCGCTGTTGCTGATGAGTTCCCAATTGGGAAAAACAGACCGGTTCTTGAAGGACCATGCGGTGTTGGGCTGCCAGCCATGTTTAAAACAAGAATTGGCTGCAATTGCGGGGTCGGATAACCTAGTGCTCTTGCCAGAATCTTGATATAGTCAAAATGTTATGTTCATTTATAGAAGTGAGGTACTCGTACCACCAACCTCATTTCTACTGTCAACTAGTCACCACGTCCAACTGACAATCTCGTCTATAGCACTGGAAATTGCACCACGAACACATATCCATTATCCCCCAATATGACCGCCACAAATTCGGTGCTTGATGGCGAAAGTGAGCGCCTTCGTATGAGTTGGTACGATGTTACAGCTCAACCGCGACGTGTGATTGAGCAAGCATTGCAAAGACCAGCACAACAGTCAAATTCCAAAGTAGTTGGCGTGGTAAAGGCAATAATTTCTGACGTCATAGACAATGGAGATGAGGCAGTCTTGAAATATACGCATGCCTTTGAGAAAGCAACCGCCCTTGAGTCGACGATTCTGAAAGCCCCGTTTCATGAATCCCTAATGGAAGTCTCAGCCAATGTCAAGGCAGCAATCGATGCTTCATTTGACAACATTTTGAAGTTTCACGAAGCCCAGGTGCCAAAACCTGTGGTTGTCGAGACTATGCCAGGAGTGAAGTGCTCACGATTATACAGACCCATCGAGAAGGTCGGGTTGTACATCCCAGGAGGCACAGCTGTTCTTCCATCGACTGCTCTTATGCTTGGAGTACCGGCCAAGCTTGCAGGATGTAAGGACATTATTTTCGCAACTCCGCCGCGCGCAGACGGCGCAATTTCCCCCGAGATTGTGTATGTCGCACACAAGGTCGGCGCAAAGGGCATTGTCATGGCTGGAGGCGCACAGGCTGTTGCGGCGATGGCATACGGAACGAAATCTATTCCCAAGGTTGACAAGATCTTTGGTCCGGGGAACCAGTTCGTCACTACAGCCAAGATGTTGGTATCGACCGATACAAATGCGCGAGTTGCAATCGATATGCCAGCCGGACCATCAGAGGTACTAGTCATCGCAGACGAATCGGCAGACGCTGCCTTTGTGGCCGTCGATCTGCTCTCGCAGGCGGAGCATGGGGTCGACAGCCAGGTCGTGCTGATCACAGTGGGACTGAATGACCATCAGATTGGCAAAATCGAAGATTTCATGAATGTTCAGGCGTCGAAGATGTCGCGATTGAGTACCCTGCGCACGGCGATAACAAACAGCGTCATAATTCGCACAAAAGACATTGAGACGGCACTGGGCTGGAGCAACTACTACGCTCCGGAACACCTCATACTCCATGTGGCCGAGGTGGAGACCGCGCTGGAGCGAGTAGAACACGCAGGGTCTGTATTCATCGGCCAGTGGACGCCCGAGAGTGCTGGCGACTACTCGGCAGGTGTGAACCACAGTCTCCCCACGTATGGGTACTCTAGACAGTACTCTGGGGTCAATCTTTCTAGTTTTTCCAAACACATCACGACGACGGAGATGACCGAGGAAGGAGTGCGAAATCTTGGCCCGACGGTTGTTGAACTGGCACGATTGGAGGGATTGGACGCTCATCGTATGGCTATGGAGCTCCGCATGGAAAAGGGTGGAACGCCCATTTCTTGATATCAAGGCTCAGGTCCTGACAAGCCCACTACATGCAAATTAATTTTTGTACAGGGCTTGCTTGGGAAATCAAGTTCAAGTTGGCCTTTGAGGAGTCTTAACTGTACAGAAACGGGGTTGATTCCACATCCTAAATATTTAGACCTTCCAAAGTATTGTTAGCTATATTAGGCCATCATTTCGAATGCGATCTTTCCAAGTTATAAAATGAAAATGTTTATTACACCGCATTGGTTTACTTTGGCGAGCCAACCTAGCAGCAACTTTCCTCGTGGCCCATAGGGTAGGCTTAATATAATTGGTTGCTACCTGCTAAGGGGGTGGGTCTCCCGGAGCTCAGCCGTGCTTGGTCCGCGATGGGTCGTGACGGTGGTGAGACATAACTTGGAGGGATAATCGTCGTCGTATGGGGGAGTGACAAGAATGGGACAAAAATCTCTAGATGTGGACCCTGTAAGTTGAGAGTGGCAATATGCCGTGATGACGGCATTTTCAGATTAGCTATAGACGCTGCAAACTATTGAAGGTTGCATATCTAGACCATGGCCTGGAGAATGGAGGTCTCCGATTCATGTTCTACACGCTAAATTGCCTTCAGCTCTGGTCGTTGTTTTATGCATTGATTACTGGAAACCCTGCTGTTACATTGTCAGATATTATTTGTGGGTTTGAACGAGGTATCATAGCGCGCCCCTGGATATCCCCGCATTCCTAAGGGCGGTCTGGCGATTGAAATGTTAGACATAGTAAGACAGTAGAAACAAGGAGGTCTCAGAATAATTTACCATCTGCACACCTGGACTGAAAATCTGCTATTTGTCTCTGCTTTTGAAAAATGTTTAAATTCTTATGTATTTGTCGTGGAATGAATCTAATATGTGTTGTTGCCATGTTCCTAAGAGCTGGAATTTAAGTAGCTATAAATAAGGGAATCCCGCATCGGAATGTTTGGTTAGTAAGAGAGCTGTTTAGTGGCATTAGAATAAATGAATATTATAAAACCTGGAAGAGAGAACCTGGAAGTCCGGGTTCCCTTTTGGGTAGTAAGGTCATAATTCCTTGCAGATATTGGAAAGTTATACTTGTTTCCAGTATATCTTAATATAGCCATTTCATTGTCTAGATTTGCCATGCTCTTTGAATCATGGGCCTTGGCGGGGATTTTCCTGTCGGGAATCACCTTCGCACAGGAAAACACGCCGAAAACCGTTGATCTTGAAGGATCTCAGTATTCCAACGCCGTTATTTATAGTGTTTCTGGTACTACATATGCGTAAGTTTACGTTATAGCTCAGGCGATGATATCTTGCTGACAAGTTTATATAGACAATTTGACTTTTCATCGACAGGAGGCACTACCGGCTCCGTGGCACCAATTCCCACTAACGGTTTTACCGGCTCAACAGCCCAAGATGAAATCTTTATGTCTTTTTCAATGGGAGCCGGCTCCAACTACGGCTCAGCCGCGCCAAAGAAGCGAGACAATATTGCCCTCAACAACCGACAGGTGAATCCGTGCATGCTCACGATCAACCTCAATAATAAACAAGCGTTCAACCAGCCCGTGATACCCCAGGATGGACTGCAAACACTCCAAACCAACGGAGTCCCAGCTGCGGATGGAGGTGTCGGCATCGTCATCGCGCTTACTTGCAGTGATGTGCTCACCCCTGTTCAAATCAGCGCTATTTCTATCGTCATGAGGGCTGTGGTGAGTACAACAACTACCCTCACTACAACGACGGATAGTACAACGACCACAGCCACAGATAGTACAACAACCACATCCACGGATAGTACAACAGGCAGTACAACAGACAGTACAACAGCCACAGCTACAGATAGTACAACAACCACCACATCCATAGATAGTACAACAACCACATCCACGGATAGTACAGCAGATAGTACCACTACGAGCGCAGATGGTACGACAACCACAGCCACAGATAGTACAACAACTACGGCTACGGATAGTACAGCAGACAGTACAACAACTACAAGCGCAGATAGTACAGCGACCACAGCCACAGATAGTACGACAACTACAATTACAGACAGTTCTACAGGTAGTTCTACAGGCAGTTCTACGGATAGTACAACAACTATAATCACAGATAGTACAACTACAGACACCTCTATTGACAGCGCAGCAACTACAACCACAGCAACAACCACAGACGCTTCTACGGATAGCACAACAATTGTGGATAGTTCTACGGACGGTTCTACGGACAGTACAACAACGACAAGCACAGATGGTACAACGACTACAGACACTTCCACGGATACCACAACAACCACAACCGTGGGTAGTGTAATGATTGCAAATGACAGTTCTACCATGAGTACTGCAACAACTACAGCCACAGACAGAACAACCACTACTACTGATGGCGCCACTGGAACTACCACTAGCAATGATTCTACTGGAACTACTACTACTGATGACTTTATTGGAACCACTACTACAGATGATTCTATCACTGCCACTACCACCACCACCACAACTACAAATGATTCCACCGAAACCACTACCACAGACAATCCAAGTTCCACAACCGCATCAGATGAGACTACTACATCCGGAACGGAAACATCAACCGAGACCAAGGCCACCACAACCGGATCGGAGACGGCTACTGCTACTTCAGAAACCACTGCAAGTGGAAGCAACAGTGATACCAGCTCAAGCGGATCCAAAACCGAGACTGGGACTACTACTGAAACTGCTACTAGTACGCACTATGGTACACCCACCAATACTGCTACTGGTACACCCACCAATGCTGCTACTGGTACACCTACTAGTACTGCTACTGGTACTCCCACTGGTACTGCTACTGGTACACCCACTGGTACTGCTACTGGTACTCCAACTGTTGGAACTGGCAGCGAGATTGGGACAGTAACGCAAACCGAGTCTACTAGTTCTGCTAGTGCTACCTCTACGCTTTCACCTGATGCTGATTTCCCCTACTACGGGTGTGTTGGTTCTAGAAGCGGATTCCCTACCTTCAAATTGGGAGGCGAGAGCCAACAAATGACTGCCGCCCTTTGCCACAACTTGTGCGGCGGCTCACCGTTTTTCGGCATTCACAGAAGGTAAGTCGAGATTTTCCTGTTTATTGACTCTGCCCAACTGGAGGGCTAATGTTTTGGGGCAGCACATGCTACTGCGGTGACGCTCTCGACGATGATAAGACTTCCAAGGTCCCTGCCGATGAGTGCGACATTCCTTGCCCTGGTGACAAATTACAGGTCTGTGGTGGCGACCTTCAGACCAAGCGTGCTTTTCACCCTAACAAGATTGGCTCCCGCCAAACGGCGGTTAGCAACAATATTCTCCTCTCTATTTACGTGAACGAGGACGCCGCCCCCGGTGGTGGCAGTACCATCTCCGTCACTAGAACCGTCTCTGTCGACACCTCCGTCACCCAGACCGTCACTGTTGGGGGAGCTGGCGGTACGAAGACACTCACTAAGGTTGTTAGGCCCACTAGCACGGTCTATGTTGTCTTTGTACCCTTCCCCGGCGATGACTGCCGCTTAGGCGATATCGTTTACATCCAGGAATCTTGTGACTGTAAAGGCGGATTTAGCTATATTCCTAAGATATGCTCCAGCAGTAGCTGCAAGGGCTATATTGTCTATAAGCCTGAGAATTGCTCCAAGGAGGAAGGTAAACACCAGGTTATCTACCAGGCTGAGAATTGCTCTGGAGCTGGTTGTGCTTATGGTGGCCCTGTTTATCGGCCTTGTGAGGAGGAAGAAAAGCCACAGGGCCACGGTACTCCTGGTTCTGGTTCTCTTGGCTTCGGTCACCATGGTTCTGCTGGTTCCGGCTCCCCCGGCTCCCCCGGCTCTGGTTCACTAGGTCATGGCGGATCCGGCCCGGAGTGTTACGGCCCTGGATGCGGTACTCCAGGCTCTGGTTCTCCCGGTTCTTCGGACTCTGGACAAATGGGTTCCGGCTCTCCAGGCTCTGGACATTCTGGATCTGAATCTCTTGGCTTCTCAGGCTCTGAGAATTCGGGCACTGGCTCCCCTGGCTCCAAATGCTACGGCCCTAAATGTGGTACCCAGGGCTCCGGCTCTTCAGACTCTGGATACTATGGACCTGGCATTTCAGGCTCCCCAGGCTATGGTGGCTCCGGATCTAAGTGCTCTGGCCCTGGATGCGGCACTCCTGGATCTGGTGCTCCAGGCTCTGGCTCTGCTGGTGATGGCACTCCAGGGTCGCCTGGCTCTGGATATTCTGGATCTGGTTCATCTGGTTCATCAGGCTCTGAAAGTTCGGGCTCTGCACCTGGCTCCAAATGCTACGGTCCTGAATGTGGCACCCAGGGCCCCGGCTCTCTAGGGTCTGATTCTACTGCTGTTGGCTTTCCTGGCGCTGGCACACCCGGCAACGGCGTTCCTGGATCTGGTACTCCAAGCTCTGGTTCTCTCGGTTCTGGTTCCCATCGAGCGGGCGCTCCTGGCTCTAACTGTTCCGGACCTGAGTGCCATGACTCCGAATCTGGCACCCCAGACTCTGGCTCTGGCTGCACCGGCGCCGACTGTCCTGTCGGAGAGAACCCGTATGCTGTCTCCGCAGCCAACAACCACTTGATCAGCCTTACTTATATCCTTGCCGCTCTCGCTGTGGCCTTGTTCTAATTGGTGATCATTGTATAATTGTTCTTCATCTACAATATGTTTAAGGTTCTTTAAACCCTAGCCATTATACGCGTTCAAGAGTTTGATAGGAAAACGCGACCAACGATATTACTAGAATCTAGGTATATAAATATTTACAATCTATTTTTTTAACATATATTGTTTCTCTTTGCCTACGCGCGTTGGCCATGCGAACGCTGGTGGGGCCTTTACCGGAGGCGTACCGACATCGGCCGCCTATTGTAGTGCTCACTGACGCTGAAGTGCCTTATATTCTAAATGACGAGAATAAAAAGGTCACTAGATTCTATTGGCCTGCCGCACCATTGGAGCCTTGTTTTCTCATCATATCAGCAGATCAAAGTACTTGAAGCGACGTGATTGTGCAAAACCTACAATGGTTATGGGAATGGTCAACATCGCTACTGCAATTGGCAACGTACTTGAGACTCCATGTAAACCTCATCTCCAACAGCCTTATCTAGTCCAACAGGGATAACCTTGAAGTCCTTTCCTCGGAAAATCCCAATCCTGATCGCCATCTTTTCGGGATCAGGTCAAACTGATTACGCAACTACGCGGATGCTTGTGCTTCTGTAATGTTCCTGCGACACCGCATTTGAATCCTTGCCGAATTGAGACGACACGACAACCCAGTCCTCAATAAGATTTCCAGGCATACCGAGGCCCGATTGCTTATGACCAAACAATGCGGGGTAAATATGAGCTCTCAAGGGTGGCTATTGTAATTGCAATGATTGTCATGATTGGTTCGGCTTCAACTAATCGACCTTAGGCAGAGCATTGCGGCACCTCGGTGCCGTTTTGCCTCATCAAGTCTGGCATCGTTGGAAACCTCAAGTAGAAAATTAGCCCGGGTGGCTGGACCAGCTGATAACCCCCCCATTCCACGGTGGGGAAAACGGGCCTTCCACTAACCGACCCGGTGAGTTTGTCCCAATCGGGAAAATTGACATAAACTTCGGAACAAATCGATTGATGGTGTGGTTTGAGTCTACGTAATGCCCGCCCAAAAAAAAAACTATAAATTATATATCAGCAACTATATATATTTGAATAAGGGCAACCAAAGAGCTGGATTGAGTGTCGAAAAAAGAAGTATTGAAGTGATCAAGCTCTCTACCCGCTCTCTCTCGTAACCCAACCCGTTTCTCTATCTTAAGGACAACTGTTTGTCGTCAGCGACATTAAAACCCTCTACAGCAGTATGGGCTCTATCAACTGGGAAGAAAAGGTTGCTCGGAAGCAGCAGTTTCTGAAATCAAATGTCCCGGCAGAATGGGCATTGCCTCAGCGCATTCTGGACCAGCTTGAGCTTCCTTTGGAGAGCAAGCCGAATAATCTGATAGCTTTGGACATCCCCAGAAAAAGCGGTCTCTTGACGGAGAGAGAGCTCGATATTACCGAGAACTATACTGTCAAGGCTCTCCTGCAGAAGCTCGCCGAAAACGCATTCACCGCCTTGGAAGTGACCATCGCATTCTCGAAACGAGCGGCGATTGCACAGGAACTGGTAATGGCATATCACCCCGCCAAACTCATCTCTCTTCTAATGAACGTTGCAGACATCATGCCTGACTGAGACATTCTACGCAGAAGCTCAAGAACGAGCCAAACAGCTCGATCGGCATAGAGCCGAGGGAAAGCCTCTGGGCGCGCTTCACGGTCTCCCAGTGTCAATCAAGGACAGCGTCAAGGTTGTTGGATACGATACGACTGTTGGATATGTCTCTTTGTTGGATCAGCCGTCTGAAGAGAACACACCGATAGTGGACTTGTTGAATGAACTTGGTGCAGTCATCTACGTCAAGACCAATATTCCACAGACCATGCTAGTACGTCGTGCCTGACCTCATATTCGGTTGGAACCTGTTACTAACGCGACTTTAGACTGCGGACTCTCATAACAATATATATGGTCGAACGCTTAATCCTCTCCGCACTTCGGTGAATGCGGGTGGATCTAGTGGCGGCGAAGCGGCCTTGATCGCTCTCAGAGGGTCCTTACTAGGTGTTGGGACGGACATGGCTGGTATATATCGACTCATCCCCCTCGAGCCTTTACTGCTGCTAACGATACCCTCAGGCTCAATTCGAATCCCAGCTGCATGCTGTGGTGTGTGGGGCTTCAAGCCTTCAGCTGACCGCTTCCCCTACGGAGGTCAGGTTTCTGGTTTATTGCCGGGCTATAGAGTATTCCACGCCTGTGCCGGCCCGCTGGCCGCTGACATGGAAAGCCTGTCAATCCTTTGCAAGGCCATTATGGACATTGAGCCTGCCCGCCTCGATGTTTCACTATACGATATTCCATGGCGGGACGTCAGTAAAAGGTTCGGCGAGTCACCCAAGCTTACAATCGGCGTGCTTGCTGAAGACCCAATATATCCCATTCACCCACCAGTGAAGCGTGCCCTCAAGGAGGCGACCGAAAAGCTGGCTGCAGCCGGCCACGCGATTGTGTATCTGACTGCCGAGGAATGCCGCACCTCTGACACTACAGAGACAGCATATCATCTGCTCAATGTTGAGGTAGCAACACCACAGGGCTATCTCTTCGCTGGAGGCGAACCGCTCGTTCCGTCAGTGGCGGCTGGTATCCGGCTTCCCAACGATGGTAACTTCACCTACGTACCTGACATGTCAAAGCTGGATGGACTGCACAAATGGGCTGCGGGCAATGTCCTCAAGGAGAATCTTCAGGAGCACTGGATTAAGCTCTGGAAGCGGAAGGGTCTAGACGTTGTCATAGGCCCAGGCTCTCAAACCACTGCCGTACCGCACGACACCTGGCGTTCATGTGCGTACACTGTTAACTGGAACCTTCTGGATGTAAGTTACGAAAGCCATTTCTTTGTCTGAGGTGCTGTAGATCAAAGCTGATCACTTATTCGAATTCGTAGTATCCTGCCGTGGTATTGCCGTTTGGTAAGGTCTCCAAACACAAGGACCCCGAGCCTGTCCGATATGGCGGAATGCCCAGCGAGACCGACTGTGAGTAGACCTTTTCCCCATAAATATCTACTTGATCATGTTCAAGTCCTATTTGGGAATCCACACGGTGATTTACTAATGCTTGGCCTCAAATCTTCAGATGACCCGGAACTCCTCGATGGTCTGCCTTGCTCAATCCAGGTAGCAACGACTAGAATGCGCGATGAGGAATGCCTATTCGCTGCTACAATCATCGACAATGTGCTGAACGGAAAATGAGATTATTGTGGAATCCAACTCTGTCCAAGCGGCCAGAAATGCAAATCGCAATCCAATTCGAAGTGGCGGTATTAGCCGAGGGGGACTGTTCGTAGAAGCCGCACAGTCTTGAAATTTAAATTCACAGAAATAAAATGTATGAAGAGCTGATATTGCTATCTGATTGTTTGTTTTTTAGGCGTAAAATACAGCTTGAGCTGTGTAGTGATGTGAAAGCAGTACATGATATGATTACCATCACAAGATTGTATAATACTGTGGGTCTTCGGTGATGACATCTTCCCATGATATTGAGGGTTCCCGGTCCTGTCTTGACCAAAAGCTTTTCATGAACCGAGATGCCAACCTTTGCGAATGTCTGTAGACCGTGGAACTGTACTTTGTCATGCAACCCAGCGCCAGCGCGCGAGCATCGGAGCCCGTCACCTCAAGACCTGCAAGGAAAATAGGCAGCATGACAAGGGGAATGTCGGCGGGATCCATTCCTTGAACTGTTGAGTCGAAATCGACCAGAAGCACTGTGGCGATGGTCTCCGTATCCACATAGGGAAGTACATGACAGTATCTATCCAATCTATAAAGCAGGATGGATGCCGCCTTTTTATATGCACGAGCTTGAAAGAGAAGTGTGTTGACCCCGGAAGCTGAGTACCTGGACATTGCGTCTGGGGGTAATTGAGGCTCCCAGGACTGCAGGGCGATCCAAGCATCCAGGATAAGACTGGGATCTTGTCCGGGCTCGTCTTGACAGCATCGCAGCTTGCAGATCTGGTACAGGATGGGTATCAGAGTTTTGCACACACCGATATACCTATCTGGCGTTTCGGGCGAGACAGAAAAGTAGTGAATGATGGGTATTCGCCGGTGCAAAAGGCTCCAGGACACGTCTTCAGCGACTGCTACGACCAAATGAGTTTCGGCAATTTTGAGCTCAATGTCGTCTGTCTGTCCGGTGTACCAGAGTTTGAGAGTTTGGAGGGTGAACTCCGTGATAAGCCTGGCCGACCCTGTGACCGGGGACAGCAGCATATGTGTCATGATTACAATGTACATGGAGAGGATGCTGGATACGGCCACAATATCGATGGGCTGGTCGAAGTTTCGGAGCCTCTCGATTGTTCTGGAGAGATACTTGAATACGGTCTGGTGAGAGAGACCTTCGATGTGGATATTCTGGTCAAGTGCGATGGAACCAGCGCAGGCTATGCATGCATCTCGTATGAGACGCGGGCCGCTCTGAACCCAATAGGCGGTCATTGCCTTTAGCTCATTCGCAAAATGCGAATTGATGGTAAACAGAGATATAGCATCGCTATGCAACAACATGGAGATGAGGCGGTTCTCGGGCAGCTCGAGGCCAATGGAGCCATTGATACCATTGATGGGATCTGCGATAGGCGTAGATATGGTAGTAGGTGAATGTTGCAGATCAAATAGTAGCAGTTCTTGGGCGCAGAATGAATCGGTTTGGACTGTTGAAGGTGGCGGTGGTTCATTGGAAAGTCCTAGTGGTAGCGTTGACGCAAGTTGCAGTGTAGTATGTGGCGATTCTGGGATGATCAGGTCTGACATCCACGCCGGCTGGTATGCGAAAATCAAGCCCGAGTGTTCTGGTTTGCTCCTCCGTCCTACCTTCATCCTGGGCCTGTTTGTGCAGCAGACACGAGCCAGTCGACGACAACGGTCGCATTGCAGAGGCTCCTCTAAATTGTTCCACTGGCACTTCTCTTTTATGGCGGAGCAGGAGTCGCAAGCACGACGGGGAGTCATAACTGGGGATGGCGGTATTGGCTGGTCTTGGTCTTGGTCTTGATACGGGTGGAATAAATTGGACTGAATTGCCTCTGCGCGTTTCGAGCCTCGGACCATCTTGGCGGAGTCCATGATCTGGGGAAGATAGCCACATGCATGCACCGCGTATCCAATCAGATGCTGGGAGGTTGGTGGATCCTTTGCAGGCAATGGGAATGCGGGGGTAGTGCTGGTAGCATTGAAGGCAATGCGGGGGTAATGCTTTCGAACTATTGGCTTGAATTGCGAGGCAACCGGCGAGATTCTACTCTTCGGGTTTAGTGTAACTAATCGGAGGCGGTCTCCATCCCTTATCTTCATCGTGGGCATCTCTGTTGCATGGCCCACTAGAGTCTGGGGTAACGATTCTCTCATCACCGTGACCAATCGATGCAGCCTGCTTGGATATCTTTCAGCTCCAAGATGCTGGCTTCACTCTCAGTATATACGTAGAGCATGCCCTGTATGCCTTACTGTTCCCATGATGGCTCCTCCGTCATATCCTCTTCTCCATTACTTACCTCACTCCCGCATTGTCATTGCCTCAAGTCTACAAACCCAAGCCCAACCTGCTTTGTTCTGGCACGTGCAACATGACAGTGCCTTTGGCGCCCGGTTCAGTCTACCTGCATGACATGAATCATGGCCGAACACTGCTCGCACCAACGCCGTCAAACGATCCGAATCAGCCCTTGGTAAGTAATTCTTGGTTTTGGCACCGTCGCAGACAGCAATTTAACAAGCGACTAGAACTGGCCCGCATGGCGCAAATATGTCCAAGTCGCCATTTTGAGCCTCTACCTCATCTGCGCATATGCCCTGTCTGTTATCCCATGCGTCGAAAGCCATGTAGTGTGCTGTGAGCTAATCATAACATTCCTGCATGCAGTCCAAATGTACAGACTCCATTCTGGGCAACCTTGAATGAGGAGCTCGGCATGAGTTACGAGCAGCTTAACCAGGGATATGCAGCTGCCTGTGCTTCCCTCGCTGTCGGTTGTATCGTTTTCGTTCCCCTTGCCATGACCAACGGCCGCCGTCCAGTCTACCTCATCACGTCGTTGCTCATGATTGCCGGTGCCATCTGGCAGGCAAAAATGCAGACTGTTGGCGAGATGATCGGTTCCAATATAATTGTTGGCCTAGCAGGCTCTGCCAACGAAGCACTGTTTCAAGTCACAGTCGCCGACTTGTTCTTTGTACACCAAAGAGCGACCATGAACGGTGTATATTTCATTGTCGTTACTATCAGCAACTTCCTCTCTCCTGTCGCCGCGGGATATGCGGCCATCATGTTGGGCTGGCGCTGGGTCTACTGGATTCTTACCATCATCGTGTGCATAACTACTCTCCTTATGCTATTCCTACTCGAAGAATCCAAGTACATCCCCCTTCTAGATGGACGCTCCCCGGGTCAGCGCGCGTCGGTCGAATCAAAAGCCCACGTCGATCACTATGAGAGAGCTGACGTTGAGGGTGCTGGCAATCTATCTAAAGCCAAAGTAGAGGCAATTGAGCCAGCGGAGCTGACTGCATCCCGGTCCATCAGCGGCCATTCGGCCACCCGCGGAGTGCAGGTGAAGCCGTATCTCCAGCGAATATCTCTGTGGACTGTGGATGAAAGCGAAGCAAACATAGGATATTGGTTCAGGCTGTACAGGCCTTTCGTTTTGCTGATCAGGATTCCCGCCGTCGCGTTCACTGCCCTACAATACGGGTGGGGCATCGGAATTGTCGGGATCCTTGCCGTCACTCTCTCCCAGTTGTATGCAGCTCCACCGTATGACTTTGGACCCGAAGCCATTGGCATGGTCAACATCGCTCCTGCAATTGGCAACGTACTTGGGACCCTATTTTGTGGAATTCTTAGCGATCATTTGATTGTCAAACTTGCTAAACAAAACGGGGGCGTCTACGAGCCTGAAACTCGCTTGTACCTATACTGGCTCCCATCGTGTGCATTGGTTTCTGGTTTACTGATGTTTGGGTTGACTATAGCAAAGGTAAGACTTGAAATGCCACATAACATAGCAGAGAACATGCACACTAGCAATGATGCTAGCTAATATTCACTAGGGCTATCATTGGGCTATCAACGTCGTCGGCTACGGTGTCTTTGGCTTTGGCCTCGGCGGTTGTGGTACCCTTACTCTGACGTATCTACAAGACTCATACACTGCCGTAGGTCCCCGCCGGATGACGACTCCCTTGAGAAGTGCTCATGCTAACATACTTAAGGTGATTGGTGATGCTCTGACAGGTGTAGTCTTTGTTCGGAACGTGTTTACGATGACTCTTGTATTTGTCACGGCCCCGTGGATCACAGATATGGGATTGTACAACACGTATGTTACTATGGGTGCCGTCAGCAGCGCGTTAGTTTGTCTTGCCATCCCTATGGCTATCTGGGGCAGAAAGCTTCGGGTCAGATCTGGCAGATTGTATATAAAGATGGCAGCCAACCGCGACATCAATTGAGTCACCTCACTCCGTCATTGGCGGCTCAGCAATAAGTCAGAGTTGGAAGACAAATCAGTGGGAACATATGGCATTAGGGTGACCGCAAGTATGCCGTGTTGTCGAGAAGATACCCTATCATGGCTGAACTGGGGGTCTGTATAGTTGACTGCGTTGCAATGTGAAAGGTATTCTCTTCTGGGCCAACAGGTCTACTTCTGCGCACATTAATATCTGTAAGATTTGAAAATTCCCGTGGATGTTTGTGATGTCATTTGTCTGCTGCTTCCTGTTCGTAACTTTGGGTAGACACACACACAAGCACGCCAGCACATCCGCTGCTTAGTCAACCCAGCGGGTACAGTGCCGAGCAGACCAGGTTTCGAATCCAGGCTCCACCCGGCGTCCTTCGCCTGACATTCTCCGTCAATCTCATTGGCTCTGCGTCCGTTTTGGATTGAACTTCCTATTTTGCGAGTGAACGGTTGATGGAACCAGCGGTGCGGAATTTTTCCTTCTGCATAATGCCACTCTCAGCTCTTTTGATGGGTCATTGAAGCTGCCTGAACAGCGTCTCCCTCATCATGGCAGACGCGCAATTGACGGACATGGGCCGAAACACCATCCTTTCTTGGGTCAAGTCGAATCTCCGCAACGGGAATGAATCGTCCCCGCTTCTAATCGTCGCCATCCTGGCCCTACCGCTGCTCATGGTATCCACGAGGAAGTTTATTTCCCTCACTCTGGACTCCCGTGAGCCCCCACTGCTAAAGCCGAGAATACCGTTTGTTGGTCATGTCGTCAATATGATCAAGGAGCGCACCAGCTGGTATAAGAGACTATAGTACGCTAACAAAAACCGCCTGATTTCCAGCTTAAGAGTTCTAATAATACTTTTAGCGATGAATCTTCACTTCCAATCTGTACTTTGCCAATGTTGAATGGCAAAATGTACGTCATCAATTCGCCTGACTTGATATCAGCTGCCTTAAAGAACCCGGATCTTTCATTTGACCCCTTCTTTATTGAATTCTCAGGCGGCATGTTTGGTTTGCGAAAGGAGATAAAGCAGACCCTGGCACGTCAGGACGTCATAGAGGGTCTCGTCTATGTCATTCACGCTTCATTAACAGGGGAGCCATTGCACAAACTAAACGTCGATGCACTGTCGGCACTGATGAAAACGCTAAATGAGATAAGACCGGCTTCCAATGTATTTGTACCGGACGTCAACGACTGGCTCTGGAATCTTGTTGGAGGGGCAACGTTGGCAGGTCTGTATGGCCCCAAAAGTACTCTTACCGCAGAGCATATTAATCTGTTTCGGTAAATAAAATTTTGGACCGGCTGTGAGCGATAGTATTTATCAGAAACTAACAATTCCTAGAGAATTCGATAGCGGTGTCGCGCAACTGTCATTTGGCGTTTTGCCTCAGCTGCTTGCCCCGGGTCCTTACCGTGCCCGGAACAAGTTGAGCCAAATACTGGAGCCCTATTATGCTGCAGGACATGAAAAATCACCCGATGTTTCCGTAATAATGCGAGACCGAGCCGAATTTCTTCGCGAACGAGGATATGAAAACCGCGATCTGGGGGCCCAAGAGATATCAGTGCCTTGGGTAGGAACGACAAACTCGATCCCAACCCTGTTCTGGCTATTTTCCCACGTATTTTCAGACCCAGATATTATTCAACGAGTTCGTTCAGAGGTAGAAAACATTGCAGTAATCACGGATAGCACAGAAGGACGCGTCGCGACACTATCCGCCAGAGCTCTGGATGAAAAGTGCCCTTTTCTTTTTGCTTGCTACCGGGAGGTGTTACGAACGTACATTCACCACGTGGGAAATCGCCGAGTAATGAATGACACCATCATCAAAGATAAAGAAGGACGCAACTATCTATTGAAGAAGGGCATCAATGTCCAGTGGTCAACCAGCGTTACCCACACACTTGACTCTGTTTGGGGCGACGATGCATCGTCGTTTGAACCTAGACGGTTTCTAGATGTGGCAGCGCAAGACGAAAAACAGCGTCGCGGAGCGAATACTCCATTTGGAGGCGGGAAACATCTGTGTCCAGGACGAAACTTCGCCCTGGCGGAAAATCTTGGGTTTATTGGGGTCCTTGCGGCAGGCTTTGAGGTCGATGGTGTACATGTCGCAAAATCCGAGGATCCTATACTCGGAGCAGGAACAAGACAGCCTGTATTTGGGTCCCAAAAATGCACTGCCAAAATTAAGAGGAGAAAGGGTTGGGGAGATGTGACCTGGAGATTTGTTGACTGACGACTCGCGGTTCGGTGTGTTGGAATATCGTGATTATACTTGATATACAGCTATCATAGTTTAGTGGTTTATTGTCTATTCCATCATCGCTGGTAACGAAGTGACGCCTTTATACATTGAACTCAACGTACGGGTGGTTGATCGCGACTATTGCTATACTATGCAAGGTCATGATGGCACTGGATCGCGGTATTATGCCCGTGAGAGGTCAAAAGGCCATGGTTGGCCGAAAATATTTGTGCCGGATTCAGCCACAGCGCAAAACGTCGGATCGGGCACCACTACCTGCAGCGGAGGATGTATACGAAGCCACTAATCATATAGGCTTTCAGCCCAAATGGCCCCAGCAGAAGCGAATGGTGTGGGTCACAAGACGCCTCAAAACGCCTCCGGCATTTAATGCCGAAGTTCGTGCCCTGCTATAAAGTTGCACATATCCGCTTGATTTTATTCCCAAATTTTTTATTAGCCTTCCTTTGCACCATTCCACACCATTGTATACCGTAGCGTTTCCCTGCCATACAAAACGGGAGAATGAGTACAGATAATCAACAGCACGACGTTTCCGCGAGAGCAGGAGTTTCAGATGAAAAGCCGAATCGATATTGTTACAACGATGAAAAACGTATTTGGGAATCTTCGTATTTGTCAACAGATTCCTTTCTTTGTTTAGATCAAATTACTGGAACAGTAGTATGTAGCGCTGTCTGTTTCAGAAATACTGTGTGCTTACTGGCATTGAAACTTTAGAAAGGTCGACACAGTGGTGTGGAAATAATGTCTGAGTCTATCATAATGTGCCCATCACGACGAATATGGCTAATGAAGACAGGTTTTTGCCTAATATCAAATTAGAAGAGGGCCAAGACACACGCCCTACCTACCAAATGGAGGACCAAATTTCTGACGTATTCGGCATCCCCGAATTTTTCTGGAACGAGGCCGAATCCAATGGATTCTTCAATCACAACCCAGCCCCGCTGGACATAGAGAGTTATGGTACTTTGAAATCTTTCCCCTCTTACCTCACTTATATATACATAAAAAGGCAATCCTATTCATTTACTCCTTATCAACTAATTATTCCTTGGTTAGGCACAATGTCCCGCTTTCTAATTAAAGAAAGGAAGGAGACCACTGAGCCAGATGGCAAAGACTACAGGTGGCACTACATTGGTTTTATTTCACTCTGGTATACTATAGAGGGTACCACTCAGGACGCGGCAAAGGCGACACAGATTCTATTATGCTTCGATCTTTCGGATGATATGAAGAAGGATATTCAGGAAGCCTTTGACAAGCCCGAGTTCAATCCTGATATTTGGCGCAATTGCCCTTTGGGCCTCTACTCCATTTTTATACCAGTAATTATGAAGCGCTTTAACAATGCACTATGGGGCCTCCGGGCACCAGTTCGAGTAATTGAAGAAGTGGGTGCCAGTAGAAGATGCTGTTGATAAGGGACAAGAGCTGAGATTCGCTAATGAACTAAAGTTCAATAGTCGCACATTGAAAACCTCGATGAGATGCAGAAGGAATATATTAAAATGCACAAGCTTACACGGCATATAATTCACGCGGTGGAGACGCTGGAAGTGTCGGAACGCACGATGGGATTAATAGCAGAACAGCACAAGGAGTGCAGATTCCAAGAATGCCCCGTAAAAACAAAACGCAACCAATTTCTAGGTTTTGATTTTTATCAAAGGTATCTGGGGAATCTGGGGTCCCGCGCTCAGGCTTTTGAGAAAAGAATGCAGAATGAAATCACATTGGTACTAACTATTATTCCATCACCGGAATTCCTTATCCCTCGCTAAAGTTTCTTTTAGTCGTTCAATCTTGCCGCTGCAGATGACAATGCCATCAGCAGGGAGGTCAACCGGGTAGTGTGGACCATCACTTGGTTATTTCTACCGGCGTCCTTTTTTTCTGTGAGTTTTATTGATTTGCCACTTGATGCCTGCAACTAATTAACCATAACAGAGCTTCTTCGGAATGAATTTCTTTAGCTTTGGGACTGAGAAGATCGCCACTTCGAAAGAAATTTATATTTTTGTTATACCCACTGTGATCATCACGTTCTTGGGATGGCTAATCACCGAACAACCTTGGAAAACCTATCGCAAATACAAAAAGGCCTCCCGAAAGTCAGAAAAGCCTTCCCGTAAAAGGCTTTTTGACTTCGTTTGATCCGAATAGATGGCTCAAATGGGACTGAGTAAGGGCCGATAGGGTCTAGATCCTTATTTTATGAGGTTAAACTTTGATGCTGTTAATTGGTTTCTCATCCTTGGATATAGTACTGAAGCCTCGCAATGGATCCTTTCATCGCCGCAAATAATACCCTGTTAGATATAGGTTTCGGAAGAGAGTCATCAGGAGAAATTTGTCTGTAGCCCTCTCAACCAAGCAAATTTATTTGTGACCACCATGAGAAAAGGAAAGATTAGACGAAGAATTTCACATTGATTTGCCTGGGCTCCAGTTGCGAAAGCTAAATAAATATCAAATAATATTTTAATAATTGGTTACTTTTACTCTAACAACTGTCTTTACCAACAATAACATTCCAGTTCTTACTGAAATAGATCCGTGCTGCATCAAAGGTCAACTTCAGTTCTCAACCTTTCGAAAGGTTTGACAAACTCACCCAGGGTCTGTGGGCCGTACCACGCATAAGTCTTGCTGCACTTGAGAATTGCTTCACCCACTAAGTCGGCAACAGTATTGGAGGGTGCCCTGACTGTCTCGGAGGTATCGCTGCAAACCCAAATTGCAGAACTCCAAGAGCAGCTCACGCGCTTGCAGCCGTGGGAGGGAGGAACCCAAACAACACCACCCCATTTGTTTCTGAGATACGACATTCCATCATTAAGAGCCGTGTCTGTTGCACGACCACTAGCACCGACGTTGCATTGAATGGTATGCTGAGAGATGTTAAGACACAAGACTGTCAATGAATTGGGAGGATACGTACGCCCGCTCGCTTCTCCATGGTATTGTCTCCGATTGTGCCCTATATTTTAAATTAGAGAACGCCAAAACCTTGGCAAGCTATGGTGGCCTTACATTCCATATGTCAGCGACTTCAACGCCCTCGGCATTCTCAATGGACCTGGGAAGTGCCTTATTCTTGGTCAGCTTCGTTCAAAGAATATAGAATTTGACGGCAAGAGCTCCCAGTCATGCTCCACCACAAAAGAAAGTTAGAAACATACCATTGAAGACACTAAAACAGTCCATACCGCCAGGAAGAAGATGGCCAGCTTCATCATATTGTGAGAATAATTCTATCACTAGAAATTAAGGATGGAAAGGTGAAATAATTGTGTGGTGTGTGTGAGTTGCGAGAGGATGTCACTGACAGGATAGACAAGCAAGAAGATGTGAGTTTCGTTTTCCTTTATATATTTTCTCCCACATATCCCAAAATGGAAGAACTTGGACTGTTGGTCGGGCTTGCACCATGGATTCATTGTTCTAGACCATAAAGCCTATACCACAACTGCCCAACTCACCGCCAGCATCTGTTGGATCGTTGATACTACTGCAAACAACTGCATAACCAACCACCAACATGCTCTCAATGATACTATTGTTAGCAGTGCTTGTGGCATAGCCTCAAGGGTTGCAGGTTCAGCCTTTGATGCGGGTATCCACTTGGACACGTCATTTCTGAGTGGCTGCAGCAAGGTTGGGTGCTACAGCAATGCAAGTAATAAAGATACAGTTATTATCAGCAGCTAGTTGGCCCCTTGAGGAAAGGAACAGTTCAACAAGGTCACAAAACCAAGGAGGTAGACAAACCCGTGTATCGACTTTAAAGCCTTGTGGTATGTTGGATATTGAAGCCTAAAGGCGATGCAAAATGAATACAATAAAATGAGGGCTTTCCTACCAGCCGTGAACGGAGCCACGCGCACCCAAACACACACCCTCAGAAACACTCCGGCTGCTGAAATTCCCTCAGACCTACGCTAACCTTCCACATCCCCGGTGGGGGTTGGAGCCTAACGCGACAAATCTCTCTGGTTGGTTTTGCCGAGCTGAAGATCTTTGCTCCCAGTATGCAGCGTGATCAAAGAGGGGCGGGGATATTCTTGCAGCGATATCCCTGCCATAGATGGACAAGGAGTAGTTGGATAAGTGATCAAATCGGAATCTTGGCGGAATTAGCCGATCACAGCATCATGTATCATAATTGAAAAAGAAAGCAGTCTACTCAAATGGAATAAGCACAGTCCTTGTGGTCTCTTTCAGTAAACTTGAATTATATTTGTCGGCTTCGAGCCTGCGTTGTGAACCACCCTATCATCTGTCACCCTCTTCGATGGACGGGAGAAAACTCACTCTTCTATTTTTATACCTCGTTCTCCACTTTGGTGCATTTAGAGTTGTTTCAAACCTTCACCACTGCATGTTACACCAACAACGCCCATGGGCTGGCTTCTAGACCGAGTTTTTGGCTCCTCGTATTCTCCGAAGTCGAACCACACAACGCACCGTGCATCCCATATGCCGCCACCAACCACCTTGACATCTTGCCCTACATCACACGTTTCATGATATGCACAGTAGGATGCAAAAGGTTTTGGTTCAAATGGATATGGCGGGGAAAACATTTTCTCACCTCCAAATAAAACTTGCGGTTCTTTTACGCAACATTAATACAAGGGGTCTCAGAAATAAAATAACAGCTTCTTAAAGGTGAATGACAAGTTGGAGCACATTGTTGTTTCTGTCTTGTCAATCGGCTGAGCTGCTCTGTGAAGTGATAGGTCAATTCAGGACATGAGAAAGGAATTGACGGCAGGAACCAGGAATTGATGACAATATTATTTGATCACTAACTTCAGCCCTTGAGTATCGCCGATTATTTTTTGGTCCCTGGGTCTCCATTACCGCCATTCCCGATTGGAGGGTCCTGAAAACTCGATTAATCACAATATTACACCCAACCTAAAGTCACTAGGGCCGTTTAAAATGTCCCCGGAGACCTCGGTACCCGTTCCCGCCACTCCTCAACCTTGATTCACGCAACGAATACTCCCGTCTGGGGGAGATACACTATGGACTAGTGGCTCCACAACATAGCAGAGACCCCCGCATAGTATCAATGATCACGCGATAGTAATTAGGAACAATGTGTAGCTGATTTCTTGGTGCTGCTAAGTGAATGCAGTCCCATCTCTACGTAATACCCAGTCTGCCACTGCCTCCTTCTTCCCTCCAACCTCCCCCTTGCAGGAGTTCAACCACTCACCAAATTCCTTGATCTGACCAAAGTTATCCAACCATGCCTGGGTCCGCATGTCCTGAAGAGGCCACACGGCTTGGAGTTCTTCCGGGAGAGACGCCAATATTTGCAACACTCTTCTGTGGCAATCGCCCAGCGTGGCGACAGCATCCTCATTGAAAATGAAGTCCAGGTCTGCCTTTTGTATAGATTTGACGAGTTTCAATATCTCCTGCATTTCCACCGTATGGCTTTTAGATTTGTTAGGTCTAAACGCAATTGAGGCCTGAAACCTGTCAAAACCAAAGAATAATATTCTTTTCTGATTCTGGAGATCGCGCTCAATAATGGCCTTGACCCACGAATGTAGGTATATGCTAAGCTCCTGGAAGCCGTATGTATTTGCGAAGCACTTGTTGCAGCATATATTATCCACAACAGAGGCAGTGATGAGCTGCTCGTCCCAAGTGTAATGGTCTTCATGACTGGTAGGTCGCCAGATATTTTCGATGCCACCGATGCGGAACTCTCGAATCTCTTGCCATTTGAAACAGCCGGGGCATCGCGCCATATACATACTCCACCTCTCACCACGGATTCGGTTAGAGTGCAGATGGAATACTACGGGATCAGCCGGCGGTCGCTGGCGTCCAAGAGCCTCTGAGATGCCGGGAAAGTATCGATCTAGTGGGCACCCAAATAGAAGCGGTCGACTGAGCACGATAGGGACACGGGCTGTGCCAGCGACTCTCACGCCGCGCACTGGAAAGGGCTGGGGCCTGAGTTGGCCTTTCTGATACCGACATTCGTTGCACTTGCGAAGTTGGCGGTTATAACCGCAATATTGCTGTTCGTAATGGAGCGCATACCGGTCCAGTGTCTTGAGCTTTTGGAAAGAGTTCAACTGTCGAAATTCGACATACGTTATGCCGACTAGCTGTTCCATAGCTTTTCTGTCCTCGGGCGACAATGGTTCTTCGGGTCCATCGAAGGGACATGTAATAGCTACATTGTAAAATTGTCGGTGTGCTTTCGGTATCCCGTTTCTGTTCCGGGCTGGCTGGTATCGTCTGCCCCAGTGCCTCCTCGGGGCAGAAGGCTCCCAGCTAGTTATTAAATTGGCAGCTTGCCATTCAGCGACGGGCTTCCGATATGCAAGGCCGAGAAGGGAATGGGTAGCGAAATGGTGATGGGGTAACAGGCGTAGACACTCAGTGCAGGCCCACCGCATCGTCTCCCATTCTGGGTCAGGCCATTCCGGGGTTAGAGTGCTGGTTCTGGAGACAAACACCAGGGAGTTTCCACCATGTTCAGGGATGGTTTCAATAGCTAATAGGCGTTCCGCAAAGTGCTTTTTGCTGGGTTTGATGACTCGGCGAAAGTACGAACTGGCTTGGCTGAGTGAGATCAACCCAATGGCATCGGTATACCGAATAATACCTTGGTGGATCTCCACAGGTAGTTGATCAAGATGCATTTTGCCTATTTTCCACAGACTAGCCAAATGAGAATCCTAGTCGGAGTTTTAAAGATGTCACATTGAACAGCAAAAATGGACCGTTATTGCAATGTTCAGTGCAACGGATTGCGGGGCGATCATGACAACGCACAAAGTGCCACAAATTCACTCGAGCCTAAGCCCCATTAGTGCGGAGTGGACCGAGGTCCCGATTGACACAGCACGATGCGAGAACACTCAGTCAGTCTGCGCCTGAGATGGTACGGCGCGGCACAATGAATGATGTGCGAGATGGTCTTTTTTTGGCTTTCGTATTTGACCGGAAATGTCCTGAAACTCCTTTCACAGCATAAGACGGCCCTGTCAACCAGATCCCCTCTTCGCCGACATCTCGCGCCTTGTGCGACCAGATGGAGCCATTATATAAGCATCGGGTGGCTTTTTCGTGATAAACGTCATGATTGACATGGGGCCGTCTTACTCCGGCTGCCCAGTATAAAAGATTGGCGGCGATGAATTTATCCTCTCAATTAACCTGGCGACTGAACCGAACAGGTGCCGAGATGTCATCCACAATGAGGATTGGGACGACGCCCATTGTCAAATTGCCAACGCATGAAGTACAACGCCGCCTCCAAACGGTCACTGGTAAACCTTCACCCATCTCTTCCGATCTAGAAGAATTCCGTGGCATTCCCTACGGCACGGTTAAAGGCCGATGGGAGCACTCTGAGCTACGATTGCGACTCCCACAAGATGATTTCGATGCGACAAAAGACGGGTCAGCTGCTTCAATGAGCGCATTGGTCCAGGAAACGTTGCTCACAATTCACCCCCAGGCCGAGATGTCTTCAGCCATCGGGTCCCAATACTTCGGATATTTTTCAGTCATACATCCCATTTCCAGACGATGACGAGTCCGAGTTTGACTGCTTGAACCTGTTGATTGTTCGCCCGAGCGCAATCGCGCTGCAGCAGCATGGAATCGATTTAGCCACAGCTCAGCTCCCTGTCTTTGCGTGGATTCATGGCGGCTCCTTTGCATTTGGCGCCGCCAATACTCCAATCTGGGGTCAGTTGTCCCCCATGTAATTTCCGACTGTGATACCGTCTCACCATGCACATTGCTTAGACCCGTCCCGTCTTGTCTTGCAATCAATTGCGAACAAGTCTCCAATCATAATTGTCTGTATCAACTATCGGCTGAACATTTTTGGGTTTGCGGCTTCCACGGAACTTCTCAAAAGCCAACAGGACACCACCACCCACGGCCTGAATTTTGGTCTTCGAGATCAAAAAGTCGCTCTGGAATGGATCTCACGTAATATTGGAGCCTTTGGCGGCGATCCCAACAGGGTTACCATTGGTGGGCAGTCAGCCGGATCTGTGGCTGTACACTGCCATGTTGTGGAGGCCAGCACACGCTCAGGCAATCCTCTGTTCAGGCGTGCAATCATGGAATCTGGCGCGATGGGAACCCTTGGTCCCAACCCGATCGAGGAAGCGGATGAATCGTGGGAGGCTTTGTATAAGCAACTCGGCGTGCATGGTGGGGCGACCGAGCGCGACAGAATAGATCAGCTTCGCCAAATACCGGCAGCGGAATTACTGGATGCGGCGAGCGGAATCGGCCTCGATGCCTATCCGACTTTCTTCGATGGCATTACCATAAAGCCAGGTACACTTGGCAAAGAAGATATCAAGGTCGATCTAGGACCTGTGCAACCTTCATCTAGCTCGGCCAGCGCTTCAGTGACTGGCATAGATGTTCTCATCGGTGTTACGGACAGGGAGGCAAGTTTTAATCACCACAGGAAGACCCCAGCTGACATGTGCTAGTTTGATGATTCTATTCTACCAAAATCAATGAGCTGGGACCAGATTCAACTAATATTTGAGGAAGCGTACGCTGAACCAGCTCTTCGATCCAAAGTCTTAGAGGCATATCAACTATCTAAAGTCGCAACGCCCCAAGAACTGAAGAATGGTTTGGTGTTGCTTATCAATGATCGAGTGTTTGAGATCCCGGCACACCTAGCGAGAACGACCTTGGGTTCGCGCCACTTCCCGGCCGTTGAGTCCGAAGCGAATAGGGTTCATTCTTTTCACGCGGCCTTTGGAAATCCATTCCCTGGCCCTCGTCAAGGTGTAGCTCATCACTGCGTAGAGCTCATCTACCTATTTGACGCGTTTCATGACGCACTTGTGGAAGCCGATCAAGGTCTGGCAAAAGGGCACCTCGAAGAACCCAATTCTAACCATGGATTAGACTTTAAACAGTCGTTGCCACCGCCGAAGGTAGCAGAAGGGTCCAGTTATAAGCGAACGAATATTGAGTTGTGCAAGGCGGTTCAGGATTACTGGCTCAATTTCATTGCGCTAGATAACCTAGAAGATATAAATACCACAGGCGAAATCACAGTATTTACCCATGACCGAAATACGAGGGTTGAAGGCCTTGCGAATACACCGTTCTGGCAAAAGCGGGTTGAGCGCTGGAATGTCGGTATAGAAGACTTTGATGCTCTGACACAAGTTCGACGTCGCCTTCGAGACATCAAATAGAAAATGGAAGCCAGCTGTTATTTAAGAGATTTTCAATCAGTCGCTACTATTCTATTAAGCTCTTGTAGAATCATGAAGACTTTGCGTACTAGACATCTACCAGTGCTGGAGAAAAAAAAAGAAGGGAAGAGAAATATCGAATATTTTGTGGACTGCTTCTAGCATCCACCAAACGCTGCTACCTGAAATTAAAAGTAGCAGCCCTAACTTTTTCACATATTTTGGCCCGGCTAGCCAGAATATGTAACATTGAGATTTTTCTTAGGTCACATAGCGTTGATATCAGGCAGATCATAACTATCCATGTTGCGTGATAAGGCGTCTGACCCCCAGGTACTTGGTCCCGCGCTACTTGGTCCTGTGCTACTTGAGCCAGTTCGCATCTTATCACTCAAACCACTTACACTCATGCGCGAACCCAAGTATCCAGGAAGTCTTTTGAAGACCTTTAGCAAAGGTCTCAACGCTGGGAGAGCCACGGAAATAATCTGAGTTGCAATTTCTCCCGCCCCAAGAAGGTCTTTTAACCCAAAAATTAGCATCTTATCAAGCAATAATAGGAGAAGTATGTGTGTTACATACACGTGTTGGTGGAATCTAGCCGCAGCGCAGAATTGGTAAATCGAGCAGTACTGGTGATGATGGCGAGTATGTTTATAGAGAATATCCCAATCATGCCCAGCTTCTCTCTGCGAGGGGTCTTTTTAAGTGTTCTAAGCATTCCGAATGGTAGTGCGAACACTGCGAAACCGTTTAGTGTGAGGGATGCATGACCTTGATACATTCGGGGTAATTCCTCACCGAGAATTTCTGCCGTAATCCCGATCGACCAGTCGATATACAGATTATTCTTCGCATTTGGACTTATCAGTGAGCATTTTGTATTATATAGCCTATGATTTGTGGTAAGTATCAGTACGTAAAGCAGGGTCAAAGATTGTGAAATGCGACGGAGTTCAAGGTCATCAAACATACCAGTTTTGCGGTATGTCGGGACCACACCAAAAGAAGTCTTCGAAAAATATGACCAGAAATGCACAGGTAGTGTAAGCCGTGACAGCGTACAGGCATCGTCTTAATAGCTGTTCTGTTATGGGGAAAAGTTCATTATAAAACGCGAGCAAGCTGAACCGCGGAAGATATAGACTCAAATCAAAGATTATATCGGCAACGAATAGCCACTATCAAGTCAGTGGCTAATGAATGTGTGCTTGGGCTCATAGAAGCCTACCCGTTGAAATTCTGGAGTACCATAGCTGTCAAAACCAGCTCGGTGTCTAGTAAATGCGTATGTGTCTCCAATAACCAGAACCGTAGCAGTCAGTAGTCCCAATATTAGAAAGACCTCGGATAACCAAAACGACCACAATAACTTCAATGGGCGCACAGCAAGACGGGTGCCAATGACGATGAGGCACAGTGCAACTAGACCCCACTCTATGCACTTCAACGCGTGTTAGCTGCCAGCAAGAAGGGATCAGGGCCTGCGTGGTACCATACCAAGTAGGCCTCCCAGCCCACTGACATTTCCAATTGTTGTTTTCAAACGTGGTGAAGGATGGAAGCAAACGAGCAGTATTGGAAAGTCAAACCACGGAGCATGCGAGTGATATTCGGGCCCTTGTCGCATCTGGTGACTTCAAACTCGTCATTGTTTGGATTTGACAAAAGGAGGTATTGGCAGACACATAATGCGGGTAAGGGATTTATGAGCCTGGGTTGACGGGAACGGGTTGACGGGCTGTGGCTAGCTTTAAAAACCGACATCACATGGTTCAAGCTTGAACTTTAGGAATGTAAAAAGCTTGTATTTGGGGAATTAGCCGGGTTTGGAATAGATGGATTTGATAAGAAACCGTATGAAGAGCAGATATTGGTGGGTTTAGAGCAAACTTTATAACCGTCTTGTTTGGATCCGAATCTTACATTCCTGGTCATGAACTCAGAATGAATATTATTCCCGTGTATTGACGGACAGCTTTTCCACAACCTGAAGCATGGATGATGTGAAAATATTTTTATTTCATCATATGTACTGTCGGGACATCATTGAGGCACTCGTCAACGTGATTTTCGCATTTAGGGAGTGGTTGAGGTTTGGTATCCGATCAGTTTGGGTCGTTTCATCCAATGACAACGGAGCAAGCAGAATTAGCAGCATCACAAAATATATATTTTCAGGCCGTTAAATTAGTTCATTATAGGAATTGATTCAATTCAAACAGCAAATTTATATCTATACATTTTCATCTGCGCAAATGCGCCCAATGATGCCCAATATTGGAGCGACACACTTGACTCTTCCTGGGGATATCGTACAGGGTAGGGCCCCAACGCCGGGGGGGCTGTGATGGTGGCTGAAAGTACAAAAGTGGCGTCGATTGGGTTAGTGCAGGGGGTTGAGTCTATCTAGAGTGTAGCGGGCGGCAGACCAATTGTGCAACAGCACGACCAGAAATTAGTTGATAAAGAGTCTATTGATTATCTCCGATGATCAGCCCAGCGTCGAGATGGCGCTAACCGCCCCGTAGTGCTTCAGGAACCGGCCCCAGACGACGCTCTTCTCGTCCCCCTCGGCCATGGCCACGGGCCACAGCACCCGCCCGGCGCCGTCCTCCCACCCCAGCGGCCTCACGCCCCCAAACATGTTCTCCATCTCGGGCGCGGCGCTCATGTATCCCGGGTCGACCGTGTTCATGGCCACGCGGTGGTTGTGCCACGCGGGGCCCGCCTCCGTCTCGGTGATCATGTTGAGCGCCGCCTTGGACATGTTGGTGTGCACGTGCTTGCCTTGCTTGGCCGAGTGGTCGCCGGCCCTTTCGAATATGCCCTCGCGCGAGGACACGTTGATGATGTAGCTGGTGGAGGGGCAGCCGGACCGGGACAGCAGCGGGAGCAGCTCGCGGATCAGGATCAGCGGCACAAACGCGTTGACTGCCTGCGCCGTGATGACGTCGACGTAGGGGGTCTCGGTTAGATCCTGGACCCACGACGACTTTTCAGGGGCCGGAGCAATATCCGACGACGGGCCCGCTGCTGAGATGAGATGTTTCCCGGTTCCGTCCTCTAAGAACGCCATTGCTGGCATGCCGCCCCTCACACGGGGAAGATACGAGAGCCTCGATGGCAGAGCGGCGCAATCGGGCAAAGATCCACCAAGGTCGCTTTCTCTGTTGATGGCATTCACCTCCTTCTCCTCACTGTCCGTGAGCGTTTGTGCAGCATTATTGATCAGTATGTCGAGCTTCGGGTCGGGCTCTCCATCCGCTGCCGCCCAGTCTGCGATTATGGACTTGACCAACCTCGCCAGCTCAAACGCGTCGCGCGCGGTGCGAAAGTCTGCTCCGACAATGCGCAGCCTGTCACCCAGCCAGTCGGCAGAATCAACCTCCGCTTGATATCTCACCAGCGCGTCGTGCGGATACCGAGACGACACGATCACCTTGGCGCCGCACCGGAGCAGCCTCAGCGCCGTGTGGAAGCCCAGATTTATCCTGCCTCCAGTCACCAGCGCGACCTTGCCCTTCAGATTCAGCCTGTCTGGCAGAGACAAATTGGACCCGGCCAGGTTAAAGTCCCCGCAAGGCTTGCACATGGATGTGAACATCTGATGGTTGCTGTTGCTTCCCGTCATGTAGCGTCGGCAGATGTAGCAGGACCGTGCCCGCGAAGGCGTCTCCTTTGGCATAGCTTTGATGTATGCCTGGGCAGTCTGCTCCCACGATGTCTCGGGTCGACTCAACGTTTCCTTGCCCTTCTCCTGAACCTCATACACCAGAGCTTGCCCATCCAAGGGCACGTCCACCTCTGGCCTCTGCTGAAAGTACCGCTTTACTCTGTCGATCATGTTTTCGTACAAAAACTGCTGAACTTCGGCCGGCAACTTGCCATTTGGCCCCATCTGTTTCCCAATCAACCGTCCCCGCGGCGATGAATACTTTGGGAGGTAATACGCAAGCAAGCTGGGTGGGTGGCTGGCACTGGGACGGGTACACAGCCGAGAGTCGTTCTTGAGGTACTGCGCAATCTCTTTGTCTGGAAGCGCATCGATAAGGAGGGTGTAGTCTGATGGCTCCAAGACAAGTCTCCTCTGACCTCTGCCCTTTCCGACCCGATGCATGCGCGCAACGGGGCGACGAAGCTCCTCTGTAAGATCCGGATATTGCTTCCTCATCCAATCGACCACGGCGAGGAAAGAAGTGAGCCACATCATCTCTTCTGCCGGGGTTGGCAAACAGGTCGCCTTCTCATCGTGAACGATGAATTCCATGATCCGAATATCATTCCTGAAGTTCGTGAACCTATGGTAATTTTCGTAATAGCGTACATGCGTGCGGACCCAGTCCAGATCTGCAAGGACTTGATCCATGTCAGCTTCCAGCTCGGGCGGAACTTTAAGATTCCTCTCGCGCGTGACGATTAGGAAGAGGCGCAAGCACCAGTTGTAGGGCATGAGGTAGTGGTGCGCATATCGGAAATGACAAGGGCGTTTGGGGGCATGGCGGGCCTCCTTTTTCCAATGGCCTCCCAGTGGTACACCGAGTTCTCGTTTCGCAAGCTTTTTGGCAGACGCTCTGAGATTGGCTGGTATGTGCTGCACATTGATAGGCGTGTGGCACATTTGCGGCCCCAGAGCAGTCTTTAGCAATGTAGGAAAGCGCTCATACAAGGCTGCCAGCGACTCCAGTTCTTCTGACCAAGCTGTGGTGAGGCGCTGCCACGCTTGGGATAGTTCGGAGAGAAGCCTTATTGCCATGCCAACGTCCCATTTCTGAGTTTTGAAGGAGTTGCTCAGGCTTCCCAGGTAAGCTTCATCGATAACCCAAGGGCTATCACCACCTATTCGGTATGATTGGTTAAATGGAGAGAACAGTGCTGTGGTTGAGCAGTGATACACACCTCTGGGGTATTCAGATCCGAGCATAAGATCAACTCCCGGCGGAAGAAATTGATATAGGGTCTTGACGAAAATGTTTGACAAGTCAAGAGTCCCCTTCAGACCGAGGCCAGGCTCATCATCTCCCTCGCGATATTGGTATCGATATCCGTCAATTTTTAACCCTGGGACTGAGCGAAGCAAAGTGTACTCCATCTCCTCAACGAGCGCCTGCCCATTTCTAAAGTCGCAGGCTGACTTGCGTAGGAACATTTGCAACGGATGTTCATCGTGGAGGTTCTCCAGATGAGGCTTCCGCGTGCAGATCCAGGATGTGCAATTCAAACCTTGCCAAGCTCTGAGCAGCCTTTGCGTCTGCTCGATGTCTACAAAGACGTGTTTCCATGACGGGCTGATGATGACGGTGTGAGCAAGAGGGCTGAGATCAGTGAAACTGACGTGGCTGTGAGTTGAATTTCCAACCGGTGTTGACAGCAACTGCAAAACGCTGTGGACTGGCAGATCGGCTATGACATGCTCGATGAGTTCCAGAGAGAGTTGGGCAAGGCGGCTGGCGAGGCGGCGTTGTTTAGGCGATATCGGGGGCAGGCTGAGATCCATGACGGGCAGCCTTGTCTTGGAAAGCAGTCGATGGAGACATGTATGGCGGAGGACTTCCGCTAACGGCCTTTTGTAGGCCTAAACTACAACAGTTGAGTTTAGGTTGCAGGTGGTAATGACTCCAAGGGCGTGGCACTCAGGCCACAAGCCATATCGAAGGGCGTATTTGTGACGCACGGTTGTCAAAGGCGGATGCAGAAAATGGGGCCACTAGTTACCAAAGTCCAATCCAAGAATGTGGGCTGAAAATAAGCCACACTTGTTCCTTTCTTCCAGGGAGCCTGGCACAGGCTGTGCTGACAGACTGTAACTGACACCACGGCACTCTTCTTCTCCAGCCAAGGGATTTGGAATGAGAGAGTGGAAACAGAAAAGCCTACAGATCACAGACACGTAGCGAATTGCTAGGTCTGGTATTCAAGAGTGTGCCTTGCAAGTTTTGAAAATGCGCCTCCCGTAAGCTGCAGATGTTCGGGCCACGGCTGCCTAGTGCGGGGATCCAAAGTGGAAACGCTATATTCAAGGTTGTGAGCATCGATGAACGAAAACGAATTGAAAAGAATAAGATGGAAACCGTCTTCTTTCTTCTTCTCTGTTCTTTTTGGTGGATGGGCTGAGACATTTCACTACCCAAAAATGTGTATGATGATGTTTTCCAGGCGTGTTTGGGATGGATTCAATTCGACCGGTGACGAATGGTTGAAGAAAAGAAGGCAGATGGGTGACGGCTATGTCTGAGAAAAAAGAAAAAAGACTCTACACTTGTAATTATTTAACTTTCTTATATCTCTACGATACCTAGCAAGATGCATCCATCTCCGACGCCAGGTGCGACGGCCTTGCAAATTTTCCCTCTGTCAAGGTTAGTTGTCCTTCTTCCATGGGCATCTGGTCTTTTCTACCGGGGTCCTTCCTGAAACATACGTCCAGATGTTAAGTTTTCTATGTCATGTGCAAAATATAGGCCAGTGACTCGCATGGGTAAGTAATGAAAGCTCCAGAACCCGTCTGGCTGGTAAACCGATTGGCGCCATTGTCAAAGGTTGCACACGATAAGCCCAGTGCGAAAATCAATTTTATGACCTGAGAAAACGCTTTGATAGGGCCCAATGACCCTCAATTTCTCTCTCGTTTGATGCCAGCCCACAACTAGTCTTTCTCATCCTGTGTAACAGACTTGGCCATCTCCACATCATCTGTGCCGCCCTGAACATGAGTCGAATCAACGGTCTTGTTGATGAAATCCGTGAAATAATTGTCCACATCATTACTGGCAAAGAAACAGCATATCAAAGCTAGACCTCCCCAAGCGAGGCTGCTCAGATACGTCGTGCGGTATGAAGAAGCGTAGGCCGTCTTTACAGCGCTCTGCACGGCTTCAACAACCGTGCCGGTGATGCCCGCAATGCCATCAAGGTCGCTGCCAGAGTTTATTGCATTCACCAATTCACTGACCCTTGCTGACGGAAACCCAGTATTCTCTGCAGCGCTTGCAATCTGAGAAGGCAATGCACTCGAGAATTTGTTTGTTTGGATGGCGACGTAAATACTGGCTGGTGAATAGCAAACAGATTAGCAAGGTCAAGTTTCCATCGCGGTTGGAGCAATTCTACCGGGGTGTACTTACTGACGATGGTACCGCTGACTGAACGCGCAGATGCAAAGAATGCCTGGCCTGATCCAATATTTTCAGGAGGAATCACGAGCCCGGCAATTACGATGGTGATGAGTTCTATCCAACCGACAAACAATCCCACGATAATGGTCATCTGTATCCGTCAGCTTGATTTCATATGAAAGGTAATAGATTATATATTCTTACAGAAAGTGCGAGTTTCTCATGGTTCTCAGTACCGAGTGACATGACGCCGCAGAAAGTGGTTAGCAGGACTACTGAAACCACCATTTGCGATTTGATTCTCAAACCCTTTTTGCAGAAGGGCCCGGCTATAGCTTCACCCACGACGAGTGCAGCTCCAGTTGTACACTTTGGATGTTAGGTCGGGCAGTCGAAACAAGAAAGAATGCTACTTACAGACATCCACCCTATCCTGATGTTATCGGTGGTGTAGAGATGTGAAATATGCTGGGGCCAGAGGACGTTTAGGGAATAAAACGCCATTTGCCCTACCGAGCCAACGACGACAGCGATGGTGTAATTTCGAATTTTGAATAGCTGCATCGGAAAGAGCGGAGATGCCAGGCCCGCGTACGCCTCTTTGATTAAAAATTATTATCCATTTGACGCTGGAGGTTTAAATGTCTGCTCACCGTATACGCCAAAGAGGATCAACACTAAAATTCCGACCACCAAGGTTGCAATAACGTGTGCACTCGACCATTCGTACTGGCGACCGCCCCAGGCTAATTTTGTAGTTGGATTAGCGATCCTTGACAACAGCATCAACCAAGTTCACTCACTCAAACCAAGAAGAAGACAAATTAGCCCTCCTGCATAGAGCATAAAACCTATGTAATCAATCTGCTTGACCCTTTCCCACTTACTCACTCCGTGACTGAGCTGCTTGAAATTCGGCGGATGATAACACAGGATGAATAAAATTGCAGAAATTCCAGTAGTAATGGCATACAGCCAGTACACCCACCTAAATCACGCATTAGCTCTCGCGAAGACATCCATGGGAATACTTTTGTAATTTACCTCCATTTGAGTTCGGTATACTGCACCATCATCCGTACAAATGCAGGGCCAAGCCCAAGTGTGGGAAATATGGACATCATGATGGCACCCTGGGCGAAGCCACGGTAACGATTGGGCACAAGCTCTTGAACGAGCAGTGGGTAGAGGACCTGGGTTGACCCACCCATTCCCATAAAGATATTGGCACCAATAATGGTATTGATGTTGGGGGCTTTGGCTGCCATGCATCCCCCAACAAAGCCAAGAGCTTGTCCGCCGATCATGAACCAACGACGGCCCAAGACATCGCTGATGCTTCCGACTAGCAACAGACCAACACCCTTAACCAGTGTATTGACAAGCGTGGCAAGGTAGATATTTGGGTCGGGCCCTATGTGAACATGTGGTTAGACGTTGAAAACCCTGACGTGTCAGCTACTCACCGAGATCTGCATCAATGATGCCTATAATATTGGCCTAGACATGTAAGCGCAAATCTGTGGAATTTGCACCATCGGCACCTACCGGCATGGCATATCCAATGAAGAGGTTATTCGCCAACAAGACAATGGCAATTATGGACCCGATAAACCGGTACGAATACCAGTATCCGGGGGGCAAATGGGTATCATTTTCATCAACGGGCTCAGTATTGGACTGATCCTCGAGATGCTCAACCTGCTTGTCGTTTTCGCCCATGACAAGATGCTTGATTACACAAATATGCGAAAATTCAGGATTAAGACTTTTTGCCTGAAGACCCACCCGTTTATTTCGATGTTGAGTGTTGATGATAGAAAGATAGTTTCGAGCCCAGACAGTCGGTGGTGCAAGGGAACACTGTGCTGTGATTCATGAACCCTGGGCTGCTTCTTCATCATATCTTCGCATCTCTCCAACTCTGTCTAGAGGTACCGGGTGCTCTCGTCCTGACATTGAGAAACTAACCCGGTTCCAGTTGCAGGCCAGAGGGCGTTGGCCCTGTAACCCCGGTCAAAGGCCAAATCTGCGTTCCCCGCATTTTCCCCAGCTTTCATCTCTGTCAAGAAGACTGGTGCGTTCGCATCTCGCGTAGGATCTCGGATTTCAGGATCCGGATGCAATGCACCCCAGTCAATCGTCCTCAATACCACCTTGGGAAGGATGCCCACTAACTAGGGGAGGAATGTACACAGAGGTTCCCTTGCATGACCTGGTCGGGGTCCGTGGAATCCGTGGAGATTAGCCCAACATGCAAGGAACAGTACATCCGGCATATCATCACAATCGGCTATCTGGAGGATAAATCATTAAATGGAATGGAAATTGTTAGCCTTTAGACTTTTCGGAGCTGTTTCGGAGTTGTGGTTGGGACTGGGTGAGAATGTTTTTGCGTCTTCTCAGTCTTGATGGTGCGCGTTTGTTTCGAGCAGATGTTCGATTTTCATATTCGTGAGGCCTAACTTGTACTTTGACGATTGCGAACGAGAAAATAACCCAGGGCTACTTTCATAACGAGAGTGTTTTTGCTCTAATCTTTACGTGGTCTCTGGATTCTATGACAGACGTAAGCAGGCTAATTAATTGAAAGGGCTTATTTCAGATAATGGTCTACAGAGCAGTCTGAGCATAGAAAGTGAGTACACTAATTCTAATACCTAAAAGTATTCTAAAGGCAACTATGCAATCTAAAGATGAGCTCTCATCTGCTGCAAACCGCTTTGGCCATCATCCTCCATAACAACATCAAACCGATCCCAGGTTTTAGTAGCCTCTTGGCAAGATTGAGCATAAAGCTGAATTCCACCAATATAGTTGAGCGGTTCTCTCTTCTTTCCGGGGATGTTGGCACCTAGATACCACGAACACTCGTTGTTGAGCGGGAAAAGGGTTGCATCATTCATCACCTGCATCTCGCTCTTCCATAGCTGCTCGGCGGAATGCTTCGGCTCAATGGCTTTGACCTTTTGATCACGAAGTCTCTTGAGCCAATCTACCACGAAGTCCACCTGGTCTTCAATGAAGACTGGAGCATTGGTAAAGGCTGTCGGGGCTATATTGAAAAACGGTGTTAGCCATTTAACCTCATAATGAACTTGATCAAGCCTGATCAAACTTACCCTGAGGCCCGTAGATCATAAACATGTTGGGGTTACCCGATGCCATGATGCCCAAATACGTCCAAACGCCATCCTTCCATCTTCGCTTCATGTCAATGCCATCCTTGCCACGAAGTCCCATCCCTGTGAGGCTGCCCGTCATGTTATCGTATCCAGTAGCCAGAACAACGTAGTCATGGACCCTTTTTTTGCCATCTGTTGTGACGATTCCATCCTCGAGAAATGTCTCTATTGGCGTTTTCTTTAGCCCGACTACCTCTATGTGGTCCTTATCTAGACACTCATAATAGTCTTGCTCCAAGCTGCTTCTCTTTGTGGCAATTGGATATGGCTGCTCGAGAGGCGCCACGACATCCGCCTTGGCTGGGTCGCGAATGCGCTTTCTCACTTTTTTCACCCAAAAGTCGTAAGCCATCTTGTTGGTTTTAAGATTGGTGAGAAGATCGCTATAGTTGGCGGCCTGGAAGCTGAAGCCACCTCTGGCCCACAGTTCCTCAAAGTAGGCCTCGCGTTCTTCATTGCTGACATCATCCGCAGCTAGTGGCTGTGGGTCGCAAGCAATACCGACCGGTGTCTGACGCGCCAACTGAAAAAGTCCTTTGTATATAGCCTTTTGAGACCTATTCTCAAGGTCACTGAGGCTTCGCTGCCCCATAGGAATAGCAATGTTTGGGTTTCGAATGTAGGCTGTGACATCTTTTGCCAACTTGGAAATTTCCTGCACACACTGTACCCCAGTTGCGCCTGCACCAATTATGGCGACATTCTTTCCAGCTACATCAATGCCAGATTCAGGCCAAGATGCGGCATGAATTATCTTTCCTTTGTAATCCTTCATACCAAGAAATTGGGGCTCATATCGCTTGTATGAACTGCCCGTGGCTGGAATGAAGAATTTGCAGGAAAAGGTTTTGCCGGTGCTGGTTGTGATGATCCATCTGCCAGCTTCTTCATCAAAGTCAGCACCAACGACCGCCGTGTTGTAGCTGATGTCTTTGGAGAGGTCCAGAGTCTTGTCGACGTGGCGAAAGTAGGCCTTCAGCTCTGTATGGGAAGGATACCGTTCGGACCAGTTCCATGTTTTGTATACCTCTGGGATGGAAAACTGATAATACGGCATCTCCGAGTCGACACGAGCTCCTGGATAACTGTTCCAATGCCATACTCCCCCAAGTCCGGAGCCAGCCTCAATCAGGTGTGTTGAAAACCCTGCCTCGCGTAGTTGGTGCAGGCTATAGCAGCCGCCAAAGCCACCTCCTATGACTATTGCGTCAAAGTTAGGGACCTGGCCCTGGGCTTGAGTTGAACTCATGGCTAGTGGTGCACGAAGATGAGAGGAGTTGGGTAAGGTTCTTTCCTCTAGTTTCTGAGATTTGGGCAGTGAATGCTTCAAGGCTGATGATAGTTGGACTTAAGAAAAACCAAGCAGTATGAAGTCGGATTTCCAAAGTTCATCAAATCCATTTCAGAGACCTGAGGTAATTTCGGTCTGTTTCGTGTCAACTAGGGCATTGATCTCACTCATACAGCGTACAGCATTGACGCATGGCTAAGGAGAAGCTTATCCATGGCTGAATGTCAGTTAACTAATTGGTTGCCGTCATTATTTGGCCCACAGCCCGAATGCAGGTCGACCCTTGGCCTCAATGCAACGTGACGAGATTCTGTGCGGGGAAAACGCCCAAGCTTCTGGGTGAGATTAGCTGAGTGTGGGAAACCCGGTCGCCGACTGCAGAACAGGGATCTCAGCGGCCTTAATGCAAACTTTGATTATGTCCGTGTGGTGATGAACTCCAAATTGTTCCCGATACAGACCTGAGATTTCTCGCTAATCATTTGTGAGCGCCGAGAATACAGCTATGAGACACCAACACTCTGAGGTTGATTTCAATAACCTCGGGGAGAAGTGACATTCCTGACTTGGAGAACATCTTCCAGGTGGTAGAATTGATTGAAGAGTAACACCGGAATTGTTTCCTAAAGTGACAGGTGAGCTATCATCTACTTTTGGTACCATAATGTACACAGAGGTCGTCTGAGTCATGAACCGTTTAGCGCCGGGTATTATCCTCCGTCAAGAAACTGGGTCGAGTTAGACAGTATCGTTAGTTGGGAAACGCGACCCGATGGCGTTTGCAACATTCGTAAAATACATGTAAAATAAAGATATGGCTGGGCCAAATGAATTTGGGCAGTTGTCAGAAATCCCCAGCGACTTAGTGTCCAACTGAAGCTATTTTGGTGAACAATTCTCCCCATTTGACATTTGAGCAGACTACGATGGCCGACGTTCTCATGCAACCTGGGGCCCATGAGGTCACTGGAACCCCATCTGCAGCCCTAGTGGTGGATCCTTTGGCAGAATATTCGGAACCTGCCGGTGGGCCGTATGGGGAACGACTTGTGGTCAACACCATAGATGACCTTGCGAAAAGAACTCCTGACAGGGTGTGGGCGACTGTCAGCAAGTCGCGACAAAGTCTGAACCAGGGCTTTCAGGACATCAATATCGGTCAACTGGCTGATGCTGTTAATCACGCTGCTTGGCATATACACAAACGCTTTGGTCGCAGCGATTCATTTGACGTGATTGCGTACCTCGGCGTATCTGATGTTCGGTATGCAATATATACGTTTGCAGCAATCAAGACTGGCCACACGGTAATATCCTCCACATTGTCACGAACCCTTTACAGAAAAGACCAGTGGTAACTAACCACCTGTACTCTTAGCTGATGATTCCGTCTGTTCGAAATTCACCATCACAACATGTCGCCGTCTTTGAGGATGCAAAATGCACCAGGGTCATGTATAGTCCGGAGCTAAAGTCAAGCATAAGCGAACTGAAGAATTCTATTCCAAGTCTGGCCTCTGAAATGGTACCCAATTTGGACGAATTGATCAGCACCCAGGCCAGTCATTATAAGTATGGAAGAACTTGGGCTCAGGGTAGAAGGGATCCTATTTTGATTGCACATTCCTCAGGATCAACAGGTATGATAATCGCTGAATTCATATCGCGTGTCGTTTGCCCTAATGTCATGTCATAGGAAATCCTAAGCCCACAGTCATTACCAATGGTGTCTACTCCACCTATGATAACCACCGTAGAATTCCTCCGGTAGCGGGCCGGAAAATTCAAGGATATACACTTTTCGAATTTGAGGACAATGGTCGCTTCTTTTGCCCCTTTCCTCCTTTCCATGTAGGTCCAGCCATTGCTTAAACCATTTTCAAAGTAATAACCCCATATAAGTTGGCTGGCATGTTTGCCATGACTATTATGCCCATTTTTTACTCATCCACAGTGACACTGGGACCATCGGAGAAACCTCCGACGGGTGACCTTCTCAGCCAGGCTATGCGAATGGCCAAATTTCGCGGTATATGGTGCCCCCCGTCACTCATTGAACAGCTTGCTGCTCTTCCAGGTGGCGTGGATCAAATTTCTGAATTAGAATGGATGATCTATACTGGTGGTCCTCTGGCTCCTGCTGTTGGCGACGTTGTCTCCCGTGTCACAGACCTTTGTCAAATGTACGGTTCTACTGAGACAGGTCCACAAATCGCCCTCATTCCGCTACCAGAAAACTGGAACTGGTTTGAGTGGCACCCAGTTCTGCAGAATACCATGGAGCCTATGGGGGATGATACCTATGAAATGGTCTGCTATAAAGAGCCAAAATGGGACCATCTACTACACCTCCAACAAGCGTATCCCGAGCTAGAAGTTTGGAGGACAAGAGACCTATTCGTCCGCAATCCTGAGAATCCTAAGCTATGGCGTTTCGTCGGCAGACGGGATGATGTCATTGTTCTCTCCAATGGAGAAAAGTTCAATCCAGTCAACATGGAGGGCACCATAACCGGGCATCCTCTAGTGAAGGGCGCTATAATTATTGGCACTGCGAGAATTCAAGCATGCCTTGTCGTTGAGCCAGTTGAAGGAGTCTCAATGACGGATGATGAGCTGATTGACAATATTTGGCCAACGATCCAGGTCGCCAACACGGTCGGTCCAAGTCATGGACGGATCTTTAGGCACAAAGTTACCGTCGCTAAGCGTGAAAAGCCCTTCATCAGAGCTGGGAAGGGAACCATTATCCGCTCCCAGACAGCAAGGCGCTATGCCGACGAAGTTGAGGAACTATATCGACAGAGTAGTGAGGAAGCCCACACCTTACGAATACTGGCATCAACTAGGTCCCAAAAGGATATCACCAATTATGTCAGGGCCTGTGTAAAGGATATCCTCTCGCGCACCAACCTACTCGACTCGGACGACCTATTTGTGTCCGGAATGGACTCTCTACAGACTATAGAGCTTTCTAAATTGATACATCATGGTCTGCAGCCCCATGCCAAGGACTCCGCTTCAGAACACTCGATCCAGGCCCCGCATATATATGCAAATCCATCAATTGGCGCCCTGTCCAGATACTTATTCAATTTCACGAACAATGTTGACACGGACACGTGCCACAACAGTGATAGAGTAGCTACAATGCAAAACATGGAAAATAAATTCACATCAGACCTTCCTTTGGCAACCAAAAGGAACCTTTGCGTCGCCATCACAGGTACAACTGGCTCACTCGGTTCCTATATTTTGGAGACTCTCCTCGCCGATCCCCACGTCTATAGAATATACTGCCTAAACCGCAGCACAAATGCCCAATCACGCCAAAGCCAGGCCTTCAAAGACCGTGGGAAAGAATATGATCTTTCCGAAAAGGCCAAGTTCCTCACAGTCAGATTTGGCGACTCCCGATTCGGTCTGTCGGAGGTGAATTATGAGCAGCTTCACAATGACGTTGATGCAATCATTCACAACGCGTGGAAGGTGAATTTCAATCACAAACTCCAGTCTTTTGAGAATGAGCATATTCATGGTGTCCGCGACTTTGTGGATTTTTCACTATCTTCAAGCCGCAAGCCTCATATTTTCTTCGTGTCCTCCATTTCTTCCGTGGGTAACTGGGGTCAGGTACATGGGTACGAACGGCCAGTTCCAGAGCTACCACTCCAGAATTACAATGTGTCGCTTGAAATGGGCTACGCTGAATCAAAACATGTATCTGAGCGGATACTAAATAATGCGATTGAAAAGTCGAATCTCAAGGCCAGCATTCTGCGCGTGGGGCAGATTGCGGGTCCTGTATCCATCGACAGTGGAGGATGCTGGAATCTGACAGAGTGGATGCCTGCGTTGGTGAAATCCTCCAAGTCTTTGGGCAAACTTCCGGATTCCATGAATACCATCGACTGGATTCCAGTTGACACGCTAGCACAAGTGGTACAGCAATTGGTCCATTCTGACTGCGATCGAGGATCCTCGCAAGTCTACAATCTCATTAATCCACATGTTGCATCTTGGCCAGACATGCTTTTCGCGATCCAAGAACACTGGAATTCCACTGGCCTCGATGCACAAGTAGTACCCTACTCAGAGTGGCTTGAGTCCCTAAAGCAAGCTGGCGGGGAAGGGGCTAATCTTGAGTCTCTCCCAGCCCTGAAGCTTCTGGACTTCTTCACTGGGCTAGCGGATGAAGTGGAGAGTTGCAAAACACAAAGGCTGACATATGACACAACAACGGCACGGAAATATAGCGAGAGTATGGCAGGCTTACGTGCCTTGGACGGTGGCTCAATGAAGGTTTGGATGCAACAATGGGACTTGAAGGACCCCCAATTATAAAGCTATATAATTGAAATTCATCTCCCAGAATATGCCCCGAGTTACTCTAAAGCGTTGTCCAAAGGATACTAGCAGTGGCGGAGCTGCCCCAGACAACAGTGGTGGGGCCAGCTGCGTAGGTCTTGGATTTCGCCCCTCAACAGCCTCGAAAAGCAGTGACCAATCTTGGAATCTAGAGCTGGTCGTGGTAGCTTACTTGTCTTCTAAATGGGCTGTTAGCAGTCAAGACACTACCTTGCTGCCATACTGTTTATAGGATGCTGCAGGAATGCAGACTAGTAGGAATAGCATTTAAGGAGTCATGGTGTACAAGTGACCCAATCCTGTGAGACAATCACCTGGTCAGAAGAACTACCCATGTCTTGACTGGAATGTTGTCGTATATCTTATTTAAAGGTATTTACTTTGCACCTGGCAATAATCTCTCTTTTACGTTCATCAAATTTATTGATTCAAATCCAGGGTATACGAGAGATATTATTCTCTGGTCACCTACATACCTCTTATGATCAATTTCATCTTTGAGAATTGTATCCTGTATTCCACACCAGTCAGTGACGCTCGATGGTATTCCAAAAATTGGTTGCCTTGGCCTTCGCAGCCTTTTCTATTCTAGGCATAGATGCGAAGCGGACATGCCGCCCCGGGACCACCACTAAGGACAAGACTTCTATCACCACAGATGGTATCGCCAGTGTTTCTACCGCCGCCAGTTACTCTAATCTATTGATATCGCCAACTGCGTCTTCCGATATCCTTTCGTTGGTCTTCTCCACCCAATCTTCGATCACCTCATCTACAGAATTATCAACAACTACAACAACCACTGAGCCCTTAACCACTTCATCCACCGAGGTTGTCACAAGCACTACGCTTGTTCCAAGTCCTACTTTGTTCGTCCAAGATGGCGACTTTGAAGACGAAACCTTGAGTAACGTTTGGATGCGTGGGGACAACACCAGAGGGCCAATCCAAATCCAGGCTGCTTCCGGAACCTGCTTCGGACATGGAGGCAGCGGCCACTATATGTGAGTTTTTATACCGAATTACTTGATGCCTCTGAAAACAACTACTAAATTAAAATATATAAAAGGGCTTTTCTGGGTGTACAAAACTCTGGAACAATCATGACCCAACAGTTGCAAAATATCAAGGCTGGCCATACCTACAGTGTCAATTGGTGGTATGCCGTAGGTGCTAATCAGATCTGGGGTACGAACGGACAAGCCTGTTCAATCCAGCTAGCGGCTGTATCAGGTGCAGCTTCATCTTATCAACACTCCCCCGCGGTTGCTTGTCAATGGGGCGCTGGCAACGAAATGAAATTTGTCGCAACCTCGGATAGCGCATTATTGCAATTCTACGCATTTTGTAGTGTCGGTGTCCATGTGGATCTTCTGCTGGATGATATTATCATTGTTGATGAAGGCATATTGCCAACCCCGCCCCAGCCTACGTATGATGGTGATTATGACGGTTATTGAGTGATGGGACATTCGTTGTACATGATAGAATATAAATTGGGTACTGCAAAACATCCACCGAATTGAGATAAGTCTTCTTCTTTTGAAAAAAGTTGGTAATATCCTTTATTCCCTTCAAAAGTCTAACCCAGAATAGCAAAAATACAACGTGCCAATATTCCGACTTTGCTTCATAATTTGCCCTCAAAATTAACTTCGAAATACAACTAACCTGTCCTAATTATTGCAGGTAGTCCTGGCCAGCCTCCAGTGCCATGACTTCAAACATGGGCTGTGCCTGAAACCACCCGCTTCTGGATGTCCCAGTGCTCAAATACGTAAACTCTGCATCCTTTTGATCAATATGAACTGGCCCACCCGGGACAGCTTCAGCCATGAGCTGAGAATGACAGCATCTATCTAAGGCGTAAAACCAAAAGACAGCCTCTTCAACTGTCCCGCCGCATGTCAGCAATCCATGGTTCTGCAACAGGGCTGCCTTCTTCTTTCCCAGGGCCGAGGCAATATGGTGGCCTTCCTCTTCAGCCAACACAGCGCCATTGAACTGCCGATAGACAGCGACGTCCTCATAAAAGGCACAAGAGTCTTGTGTCAGCATGGAGATGTTGCGACCGAGAGAACAAAAGGCCTTTCCATAGAGACTGTGTGAGTGGGCAGCGCAGTTGATATCTGGACGCGCGACGTGGATAGCGTGGTGGATCATGTAGGCTGCACGGTTGAGCAAGCGATTTGGGCCACCATCGACGACTTCACCCCTAGGGTTAACTAGGATTAGATCGGATTGGCGCATCAAGCTGAATGGACGACCCAGGGGGTTAACCCAAAAATGATCCGTAAGGATCGGGTCCCGAAGCGTAATGTGCCCAGCCAGACCTTCATTCAGGTCATTCTTTGCGAAGATTCTAAAGGCAAGTGCAAGGCGCCCTTTGTAATATTCTCGCTCTTCGAGCTTGCTTTTGAAGGAAGGGGGTGATGGAATTTGCTGAAGTTGAACCTCGATGCCTCCTTGTGTTACCTCTGAGTTAGTGGAGGATGTTGCAATTAGTCGATTATACTGGGGTATGTTGGTCGATATTTGAGAACCCGGATTCTCTACCATAACAGAGGTTGTGGTGGCCATGATGCAATTGATACCAGGTACTTTGCTTTATAAAGCTCAAGATGGATTCAAGATAGAATATGAGGCAATAGGCAAAAACTTCCATAGAATGTTCGCCAATGCGGTTCTGCTCCAAACCTGTAATCCAGTGGAGAGCAATTTCATCATCATATTACGACGAACTAATGTCTATATGGAAGTGCTTTACCGGTTACCTTGGGTTTCATGACGCTATTTACACATTCTAGCCGATATTCCACGGCAAGAAGTCCGCTGCCGACATTCCGGATATCCATCTAGACGGGAACAAATATCCATGCTGTGTGTCATGATAGTGGGAGGCGATCACTCTTTTGGCCCCTCTTCATCACTAAGCACGGGGCTCACTCGGTGTCAAAATGGAAACCGTTTCATTGGTACAAACATGCGGGAGTGCTGGGCACCAAGTCGTATTTGGTAGGTGAACCAGCCATCTGCGGGGAAGGCTAAAAACAAACCTCAATCAAGTTCATTGTCGCGAGGTGAGCAAGACTCGGGAACATTTAGCCGATTTGAGACTAGGCCACAGACAATACGAGTCTCCGATGTGAGTAACATGTATGTACCAGATGAAAAGTGCCAAGACGGACATCTTGTCCGGGAATTTGATCTTAGGTAATGCAGCAGTATCATCTCAATCTGGACCTTTGCAGAATGGCAAACTCCACCCTCAAAAATCTCCTTTACAGAACCCTCTACAACGAGCTCTTCCACCTTACCATGTATTTCTCACTTCGTCCAGGTTCATCCCTCTTTTTTATCGCATTTTTGAAACTCTGTGCTGCTGAAGTCTGCTGAAACTCGACGCCCTCGGGCGAATTGCGCGTGATGCCATCAAAAATGGTGGCTAGCTTCTGAGCCGTTTGGATCTGACCTTCTGCAAAACCATTGATTACTTGCTTCTGCATCCAAAGCTGGTTTGCGGGAACAGTCTTGATCCGCTCCGCAAGCAGGTGCACCGTGCCCTCGAGTTCTGATGCAGGCACTGCCTTCAAAATCAAGCCCATTTGCTCCGCCTGTTTTCCATTGATCAGGTCGCCCGTGAAAAGCATCCGCTTCGCCTTCTCGATTCCCAATCGAACTGCCCACATGGCTGTAGTCGGGCATCCCCAGACACGAGCTGGTGGATAGCCAATGCGGGCATCCTCGGCCATAACGACAAGATCGCAACAGAGGGCAATGTCGCTGCCGCCGGCAACAGCCGCTCCGTGCACTTGAGCGATTGTGGGCTTTGCGCTGTGAAATAGCTCCATGAAGCATGCAGTATTCTCCCCCATCTGTTGATAATCGGGAAGCGGGTCGTAGCCTTTTGCGACGTTCTGACTCCCGTCCGTCTGCCCTCGTTCCGCGTTCTCGGCGAAGAGTGAAAGGTCGTAGCCTCCGCAAAAGCCCGCCCCTGCACCCTTTACTATAATGCAATGGACTTCAGGATCGGCATTTGCTCTCTTTACCGATTCTCGGATGGCCCGGGGCATGTCCGGGTTGATCGCGTTGAGGCGCTCGGGTCGGTTCAAAGTCAGGTATGCGACCTTTCCATCAGAAGACGATTCGTAGAGCACATATTCATTTGACATTTTGATGAGAGTTATGGATGACCAGTATGAGGGACTTGAAATTGTGTTCAGGTTAAAGTCTGTCACTATGTTGCATTGCGCATGTCATCTGAAGGATACTGCTAATGTTCTTAATCAACATTGGTTGTCGGCTGTTTGTGGGGCGATTGTTGCACCATCTATTTGAAGCAGAGAACCTCGGTGCCTCGGCAGCCAGCATAACCACCTTAATAGTTGTTTATTATCTACAGTCTTGTGATAAAGATATGGCACCTCTAAATGAAGCTATTTTGAATCGAAATTAGGGGGTGTGTGCCAAGATAGGTGCTCTTCCTGTACTACTCAGACTATTCTTCCAAGAACATCGCACCTAACCTAGATTACGCCAATAGGCATAGATAGAACAAGTCTTGGCAAATATAACGAGCGGGGGAAAGTCTTTCTTAATTGGGCGGGAGATTAATCGGAAATTTTTCTGCTGGGGCTATTCCAACTGGGGAATCTTTCGGCGCTCTGTCGTTGCAACAATTGATCACCTGAGCTCATAGTCACCGCTTTCGCAGAAGAAAACTCAACAATCCACACCAATTTGGTGTAGCTATTGAACAAAATCCTTTCCATCAACTCAGCGCTAACTACAGCAATTAAGTATCAAAATACTATTTAAAAAACAGCGCCTAGTAGCTTTGAGTATGTTGAAATTTGATCAAATCGTTTGTTTCCTGGCTGACAACTTGAAATGCTAGTCTCAATTCACGTACTACTTCCTTCTCGACTTTATTTGTATTAGATACTTAATTTAGTACATCGAGACCATATCGGACCGACGCGATTAGTTTACATCGATGAAACCTCAAAACCAAACTACAAGTGGGCAAGACGGAGTCCAGGGGGAGAATTGTGGTCTCGCCAACGATGGCAAAACCCAGCCAGATGTTACTGTGTCTCCAACATCTTCCGGGGGAGATGTCGAGCATGTTGACAGTCTGGAGAAATGGAATAGCCCTCGGATCAATGCGTATCGGTATTGTTCCACCAACCTATCCCTTTTTATCCAGGGAATGCACGATGCATGTATAGGTGTAAGTTACCATCCAACTATTCGGTATGTTTAGATGCTAACAATTCGCAGGCTCTCATTCCATACGTTAGTACTCGCACCTTACAGCACTTCAGAGATGACTAACTCACACGTGCTTAGATGGAAACTTATTATGGTATCAATTATACCACCGTATCCACCGTGTTTGTCGTCCCATTTGCAGGCTGCTTGATCGCTGCCATGTCCAATAATCGCATTCACTATTCAATGGGTCAACGTGGCATCGCATTTTTAGGACCAGTTTGTCGATTGATTGGCTACATTCCGTTGGTGTTCCATCCTCCGTTCCCAGTCATACCTTGCGCCATGTTGGTTGCGACCTTTGGTAATGCCCTCGAAGACAGTGCTTACAACGCCTGGATTGGAAATATGCAACATGCCAACGAGCTGCTGGGCATCCTACAAGCAGTATACGCAATTGGTGCTACTATTAGTCCCCTTATTGCCTCGGCGATGATCACAAAGGCCAATCTTGAGTGGTATGTCTTCTTCTACATTATGATTGGGCTCTCATTTGCCGAGTTCGTTATTGGCATGACTGTTTTCTGGAAGGCCAATGGTGAGTCATACCGTGCGCGACTCAATGGTCTAGACACCAATAAGGAGCGTGTAACGACACGAGCTGTTCTAAAGGGGTCTATTACTTGGCTACTGGCAATTTTCCTACTGGGCTACGTTGGCGTGGAAGTGAGCTTAGGAGGTTGGATCGTCACTTTCATGCTCAGAGTGCGCCACGCAGAAGAATTCCTTGCAGGTCTTACAGTCACGCTTTTTTGGCTGGGCATAGGCCTCGGCCGGATCATCCTGGGATTCGTCACTGGCCGTTTAGGCGAGAAGCTTGCCATTGCGATATATCTAGCTTGCGCCGTCGTCTCAGAGATTCTTTACTGGCAAGTTCCAAATTTCGCCGCAGCTGTTGTCTTCGTCATACTGCTCGGATTCTTCCTAGGACCTCTCTTCCCGGGAGTCATTGTTGTCGCCACCAAGCTGTTGCCCGTCGAACAACACGTCAGCGCAATCGGGTTTGCAGCAGCATTTGGAGGTGGCGGTGCAGCCGTGCTACCGTTTATTGTCGGGGTCATTGCGGAGAATAGAGGCGTCGGGGTTTTGCATCCCTTCAGCTTGGCCTTTTTTGTTTTCATTACCCTGATTTGGCTTCTGCTACCTGGAGGGTTCAAAAAAGGAGGTCTGGAGGAAGCACGAAGGCAAAAGGAAAAACCGGGTCTCAAATTTAATATCAGATCCTGGGGGTTTGGGAAGAGTTCTGAAACGGCGCACGCAGAGTCTGGCGGGCAGAGTTAGAGTAGATTGGACAGTGTCTATAATCTTTGGTGCACCGTTCCGACTATTATTCCGCGCTTAATTTTGGAGCATACTGCAGCAATTAAAATGTATGTCAGCATCTGCAATTAAGCATCTCTCTTGATTTCCAGTTTCCTACTGTACATCAATAAAATTCAAGACCATTGGATTCTTTTTCATCAGATTCATTAAGTAAGATAATGGCTTGCGAGGTATGTGAGACAATCATCGACGTCTGCTCGGCAGACTTTGAAGAATACGATGCGGATATTCTTGGAGAAGTCTCGGCCGTGTTAACCAGCGATTGCCCTCATTCTGAGTCAATACCTCACGCGTGCAGCTTTGATGAACCACTATCCAATTTTCCGAATAGATTGTTGGCAATAAAAAAGGAAAATGGCCAGACTGCCGCTCGGTTCGGATTGGCGACTCTAACTCCGGACGACAATATCTTGTTTGACAATATCTCAATGACTTCAATGGAACTCGTCTCCCGCCCCGATATATCAGATCATCCAGGAAAAGCTATTTTGCAAGACTCCAACTGGATCAACCTTGACGTCATGCACAATTGGATCTGGCAGTGCAAAACTGAGCATGGGGCCCAATGCCAAGAGCCAACTTGGCTGAAGGGGGTTGATGTGCCCGAGATGGAATGGTTAATAGATGTGGTTCAGGACTGCATCGTGCATTCTCCTGCTCGGGGGACCAGTTACGTCGCTTTGTCTTATACCTGGGGGCTCGGACGCAACCTCAAAAACACGAAGGCTACGCTCCGAGAGTTGCAGATACCAGGAGCCTTTCGTTTGGACCATTTCGCAAAACAGCTTCCTACCACCATTCGGAACACGATTGACCTTGTCAAGGCGTTGGGCGAAAGGTATCTCTGGGTCGACGCCCTTTGCATCGTACAGGACGATCAAGCGAGCCTTGGTCGAAATCTCAACCAAATGCACCTGATCTACGCCAATTCAACATTTTGCATTATGGCGGCTACTGGCCACGGCGCCGAGTATGGACTGCGCGGCCTCAAAAGTATCTCTGAGGCCAGGGATCTTGAAATGGATGTATACAATCTCGCGGATGGGGAACGGCTGGCCTCGAAGCCGCCAGCAAAAGATCCAACTATGGGGACGAAATATTCTTACCACCAGCGTGGTTGGACCTTTCAAGAATGGGTATTCTCTCGAAGACGGCTGGTGTTTCTCCCTGGTCCTCTGATATGGCAATGCCAGTGCGCAAAGTGGCAGGAGACCCAAAAGGTGAATCCACAGGCAGATTCCCGATGGAAGATGAAGTTCAAGTCGCGGGAAAATAAGCTGGATCCAACTCCCAGTATCTGGGACTTTATGGACATGGCCTCCATATTCAACACAAAATCATTGACAATGGAGCAGGATGCGCCCAAGGCATTTGCGGGGATCCAGGCCTCGTTCCATCGGGTCCATCCTGGGGGCCTCTTATACGGGATTTCCGAAATGTTTTTTGAGATCAATCTGGCGTGGTCGAGTCTTTATTCAAACATGGAGAGACGTAAGGGGTCGGACCCAGCAAAGCAGAATGCAGACGGGCTGCCCAGTTGGTCTTGGCTTGGTTGGCGCGGCAGATTTGACTTCCCATACGATGCTGAGTTTCGGCTTACGGAACCTTGGCACCGCCATGAGCAGAAGATAGGATTCCAGGAGCCCGTGACGCAATTTTTCACAATGAAAACTGCAAATTCAACAGAAAGAAGAATCATCAGGTCCAACTGGTACTAGCATAAATGCAGCGCCATGCAGAGCGCGCATGCAATACAATTACCTTCCGGATGGACGAGACTGCCATATGAGCGACAAAGATATTCTCATGACTTTCATGGTCCTGGAAACGAGCCGAAATTTGTGTTTTCTCACCAATATGACCCGGACCAGGTGTTTAAATATCCTGTTTCTGTTCTAAGTTGGACTGATAATCCAACTCTTAGTGAACAAACGCAGTATCTATACTGTGAGACGAGCCGGGCGTGTTTGGCCATGACATCGGACATTCAAGTGTCCAGAGTAACAGACTACGACAGACGGGTTAATTTTATGACAGGAGATGGCCAAACAATACTTTCTCTAACACTGCCAAGCTCAAGCTATGTTCAGGAATTCCTCGACAAGTCAAAACATCAAACTTTAGAACTTATCGCATTTGTAAAAGGCTGGTCGACTTGGCTTGGAAGTGACATTATTCAAGGGCTCAGCGAGGATGTTGGAATGGTACCAGGTAAGTCATCTCCATGAAGTTCTGATAAAATCAGCTAACGGCTTTGTTAGAGAGCATCAAAATTCCTGGCATGGATGCTAGGGAGTGTTATTTTGTTCTCTGGGTAGGCCGCACGAATGGCGTTTCATCCCGTGTTGCTTGTGGTGAGGTTCTGGAGAGTTGGTGGGATGGAAATCAGGAACCTCATCCTGTTCCTGTGGTTTTGGGTTAGCCGCCGGTGACAAGTTGTCAGTCCGATCGACCTAAACGACACTCATCTTTGTCGAAGTCGATAAGTAAAATAAAATAAGTCAATTTAGATTCATATAAATAATTGCAATAAATAATTCTGCTAAATAATGATGGTGGATTATGATTCTCTCCTTCGATCTGTCCGTTGTCGCGCCAACATCGGCCCACAATTTTGTGCATCATGATAGTTGGTTGGCTTCCCCGCATCGACACTTGCTGTACGCATTTAGCGTCTAGAAGGCAACCCGCTCATGAGATGGCCTGCAGAGGATGAAAACGATATCCGGCTTGCACCATGATGGCATCGTCTCATGAGTAGAGTCATTGCCTAGCTTTGACCCGCTCGTTGTTGAGTCTCCCCTGACTGCGTCGCCTGTGAAGCGCAGGGCGGCCGGACAAGCGCCGAGCCTGGATACGACACCAACCGGAAAACAGCAGCGACTTCTCGACAATGTTGCCGACACCGAACTCACCTCTCGTCCGCGCTCCAACCTCTCGGCTGGCCTCAGCGCGACCTAGTCCTCGACGCGATCGTCCGGGTCCCTCTCGCCGCAGAAGCAGCCCATGAAGCTAAGCCTTGATGACGCCGGCATCGAAATAAAGTCACTCAGTATCTCCAACGGACCGAACGATGCGGCCACCGAACTGCTGTCCACATTATATGGGATTGGGAAAGGTCTCGAAATCCTCCCATTCAGCGAGCGCGATCGAATATTAGATGGCGTGGCTGCCACCGAGGACAATGTCAACCTCCACGTTTGGCGCTATGCCTTTACAGCTGAGGAGGACGAGTCGAAGAGCGTGCCGCGGCCTGGATGGATACTAGATCCGAATGTTGTATCGCTTATTTGCAAGCGAGCTACAAAATGCCACGACATGGGCCACGAAGAGATGGCCTGGATCACAGAGGTGCACCTTCGCCTGCTCGAGGCCGTCTTCCGAGACCCGGACACAAATGAAGCCGCCTGGTTCGATTGCACCATGTGCTCCAGTGCCCGCCCTCTATCTAGATATGTGCCGCGCTCTGCCCAGTTCAAGATGATCGACATGTGCGTCTACGCCCAGCTGCCCGCTGACGCCGAGATGCAGGCAATGCCATCGCTGAGCCGGCAGACGCCGACCTACTCTGTCAACCACACCGACTTCAAGCCTCTGCAACTCCGCCCCATCGTCTTCAGCATCGAGACTAAGAAGTCCAGCGAGGGCCTGGACGCGGCTCAGCTTCAGATGGGCGTTTGGCATGCCTCTCGGTGGTCCTTTTTGCGTGCTGCCGTCATCTCTTCGTTGAAAGCAAGGGCTGGGGAGAGATACGAGGAGGATGACGACCAGTCGCAGTCATCACAGTCTTCTTCTGTGCAACATTTAGCGCACAAAAAAGAATTCGAGGAACAGGCCGACGAAGCACTTCTACGCCTCCCTTTTATTCCGGGCGTCATCATCCATGGCCATACCTGGTCTGTCGTGCTATCGACCCGCAAAGAGTCCAAGACTATTCTCTGGACAGAATACACGTTGGGCAGTACGCGGGATATTCTTGAGGCCTATCAGATTGTAGTTGGGCTTCAGGAGCTGGCGGCGTGGGCAAGGGATGTATACCTGCCATGGTATCGCGAGAATGTGCTGGCCGGTTTCGATGATGCGTCGTCGTCTGTGCCGACATGATGTCCGTTGCAGGATAACACTTATGCCGTTATGATCATGAGTCATGAGATATCAAGATACCGTACATAGATTTTCATCGTAAAAGAATTGTCCTCTCAGTATTGTATTGTTATCCCTTTGAGTGCCGGATAGCTGCACTTGGGTCACGGGCAGGGGGTCTAGCAAATCAAAGAGCCTCAAATTCAAGGTGCATCATTCTCCACCCAATTCAGGCAGTGGAATAAGTCCCAATAATTAATGAATCTACATAAAACTACATTGCACTGCTAACATCAATGGGAAGTCATTGATGTCACTCAAGGTCACCTTGCTTTTGCCGGGGTCATGTGGGGAGGGGTACATGTGTGCAGCTATCCGGCACTCAAAGGGATAATATTGAATTATTTTTACATTCAGTTTATAAATCATGATAATCCTCAAACCCATAAATAATAATATTTATTTATTTATTTTAATAAATTTAAGGTTGAAAGCTAAGACCGCGTAGTCACAATTCCCGCCGTTTATGTTCTTACTTTGAGAACCAGGCGTTCCTTATTCCCACTAACTCTCAGCTCTCCCCATTCATTCAAAACAGGCAAAGAGACATGACATGGCGCCATCTTTGTTGCGAAAAGGAATGTTCGGAAATGCTAAAAGATACTAATAAGCGAAACTCGAAGTGTAAAACTCGTACTGGTGTACATAATTAATAACCCGATTTTCACATACAGTATCGGAAAGATAGATTGGTGAAAAATTCCCTGTCGTCACGTTATGGCTTATTTCTATCACTCTAATATCCTCCGATTAACCATTATTCCATTTCATTATCGGCATTTGCACTCTTTTGTTTTGACTGCTGGCATGTCGCGACACGGCTCTAACAAATGAGGCGTAACATGGCTGAGCTGAATCACTGATGTGTGAGGCGGGTTACCACGAAAGTTTAAAGTACAATATACGCATGACTAGGTTTGAGCTGAGATGGCATCTCTTGCAGTGTTCTACAGCGTATAAATATTGATTCACCCTCAGTGAACTGGAGCAATGATCGCCATCATTTTTACACTCAGACAACTAGACATCGCGCAACACCATCTTCAAAATGCTTTCTCCCTCCGAACTGGAAGAAGTTCCTGTTCTTTCTAGTGTCAACCTCTCCACCATCACTGATGGTCTCTATGCTATTCCCAGCGACAAGAATAAGGAACTGATGTCCGAAGGCCCAGAGATTGAGCATAAAACCTGGTTCAAGAGCCAAGTGTGTTCCCTCGTTTAAACGCCTCGACTTCTGTCTAATAATTGCGATAGCCTCTCAGCCTAGACGCCGTTGAAAAGATCCATAGTCTCCAGCTGGTTGCCGAATCACACGATCAAGGCCCTGTTGGCGACCCACTCGGAGGCAACTGGACCTGGTTTGAGATTGCAATTTTCAAGAATTCAACTTCCGAGTACCCCAGGACCAAGGACGGCATTGAGCTCGTCTGGCTCAGCCATGAGAATAGATTTCAGCAAACAGATTATGGATGGGTAAGTGAGAAAGTATTACTCACTTTTGAAGCCGAAATTATTCTTACTCTATTGCCAGAAAGAAGGTGTAGAATTCACCAAAGACCATGACATTTTCTGTCTTCTCGAGGTAAAGCTTTTTTCCTTCTTTCTTTTTGGGTTCTCTAAAAGGGCTCACCAATTAACTTTTCTGAAGGAGGGCAATGTTATTGCCGTTCGTCTCTGTGCTCGCTTTCGGGCTTGGAAGATTGTCGCCCGAAGGGGCTATCTTCTTTTTGAGATTGGCGATTCGGGTAAGTCTCAGTTAGATTATGCATTTACTCCAGCTAACGTGTTTGTCATGGTAGTCCAAAGACCTCCTGTTCAATTTGGTCAGACAAAAGAAACCATCCTGAGCATACAGCAGGTTTTCCGAGAGGTAAACAGTGCCATGCTTCCAGAATCGATGCAGATTTCCTGCCCTCCCGAAAAGCTCCTCTTCCGAGCCCAAATGCTCACTTCCGCCAATGAAAGACCTCTGCGAGTCTTGTCACTTGGTAAGCCGACATATCCCGTTGCTAGCAAACTATTTTACTGACATTAATAGATGGTGGTGGAGTTCGAGGCGTGGCAGCGTTGAAAATTCTTGATGCTGTGATGCAGAAAGTCGCACCAGGTAAAAAGCCCTGTCAGGTCTTCGATATGATCGGTGGCACTAGCACCGGAGGGTAAGCCAAGATATTCATATCGTATGGGTTATGCTAACAGCGGCCAGCTTTATTGCCATCATGCTTGGGCGGTTGCAAATGGACATACAAGACTGCATGAAGTACTATAACGATTTCATGAAAGTCGTCTTTCCGCCCGGTCGATGGGAAAGCTTCAAGGCCAACTCCAAGCTGGCATGGGACGGTTCGAAATGGGATGCGACCAAATTGGAAAAGTGCATCAAGAAACTTGTTTTCGAAAAGCTCGGCGTTGATCCAGATACGGTGCTTCTCCTCGACGAAGAGAGCGCAAAAACCTGCAAAGTGTATTGGGCCCTTCCCCTCCCCTGCTTTCTCTTCTTCCCAAGCTCACTATTTGAGATAGATTCGTGACTGCTACTAGACAACTTGGTAGCAACAACGGCGCCCCTATGCTCTTCCGGTCATATGAGAATCCGCTGGAGAGGTCAGAACTACCAGGAATCAAGCTCTGGGAAGCAGCTCGCGCGACCTCAGCTGCGCCATCATACTTTGAACCACTCAAAGTTGACGGTCATGAGTTCCTGGATGGTGGACTGCAGGCCAACAATCCCCTGGGGTGGTGAGTCCATGACGAAATCGATATGCTTTTGTTTTTTCTAACACCTTTTAGGGTCTGGAATGAGGTTCTCAGCGTATTTGGTCCCTCTCGCCCAGCCAACTGCTTCCTCAGTATTGGAACGGGCATTTCGGCGCCCGCACCTGTCACCACCGACGTGCGGAACGTTGTTGGCTTCGCCAAGTCGATAGCTGGAGTGGCGACAAACAGCGAGATCACCAACATCCTATTCCGCTCTCTCATCAATGCATTCGCTCCTCAGTCCATGGCTAAAAAATATTGGCGGTTCAACGTTGGAGATGGGCTCCCTGATTGGGTAGAAGAAGACGGAGTCTACAAGTGGAGGCTTCTTGGGACCCGGTCGAACGAGGATGTTGGCGACTTGGACAATGTGGATCTGATTGAAACGACCAAACGGAAGGCAGATGAGTATCTTGCACTTCCAGAAGCGCAGATGCTGATCGATGAATGTTCCCAGGCCCTGAGGAGGTAGAGGAGGCCTCTGGCTAAGACCAGAGTTGTGGTTTAAAAAAATATCTTCCAGTTAACTCACTCTTAATTTCACTGACCATTTCATCACTCATATCAATTGATCCCGTCCAATTTCCAGTATTCTTGTATTGTTTTGCTGTGTATGGAGCGCTATTGTCAATGATGACTTTACTTGTTGGGAAAGGCGGCTAACAGCCAGACTTTTAAGCAATTACAACAGTTCATCAACCAGAGCATTCACTATACCAATGCATGGAGCGGTCAAATAGCCTTTGGGTCTAAGGGCGGGAACATCAGCGTTCCTGTGGATCAGTCAATCTACCCCAACGTGTTGACAAGACGTTTCAACCCCCGCTTACCCAAATAGTAGTCAATAATGCCTTCAAGAGCCTAATAGCCAGTCCTGGAGGCTCTATTCGTAGGTGCACCCGCTGTCTATATCGTAAAGAGGCGTTGCTGGGCAACATTGTTACATCCCGTATGCAGAAGGTGCCGAGATGTCTTTCGCCTAACCATTTGACAAGGTTGATCGCGTTGCGAATGGTAGTCGGAAGGTGTCTCGCGATATCTAACCCCAGTAACTTTAATTCTATGCCATTATCAGCATTCCATTGTCTAAATGGAGAAGTAATGAATGGTTTTTGCATGATGTTATTATAGAACAGTACAAGGAGTGACAGTGATGTGCATGGACCCGCAATTTTTCAAGGCTTACCAGGGAAATGGGGTTCTGTCAATCGTCAAACCCAGTCCCTGTCTCTCTTCATGGAATGTCTATGGGAAGGCCAAGATAGCCACGCATGCTAATTATATTTTCTCGTAAATCCGATTACCTATTACTAAAGTAAGGCTTGGCGTTTCAGTGCTTCAGTAAAGATAACGAAAGTCCTTGGCATTTCAGACCATGGTTACGAGCGCTCTTGTCGGAACGCAACAAAAACAATCCAATCGCTGTGAATCGTCTACATGTAATACATCGTTTATTTTCCCCCTTCATTTATTTGACTCTGAATTAAATGCGACACTTTCCCGGTCTGTTTTAGATATTTCTCTCACTGTTCGGCACACCATGCCCTGACTTCACCCTCCCACACACCTTGCTTACACTTTCGCCGAATAGTGGACGAATCGGGAATTGGCTGCACAGCCCCCCCAGCTTGCGTCATCACGTTGTTGATAGGCGCTTCAGCTGGAAGGATGCAAGAGTGACCATTGGCCGTGCCCATTCAAAACAAAAGAGGCCCCGACTCTGTCTCGTCCGTCATCATCTTAAAGTCTCCGCCAACGTCCATCATCTCGGATATCATCTCAAGTCCATCTAAACAAGCGCGTCTATCAACACTTTAGTCACTCCCATCATTCGCCATGGATCTCAACCAGCTCGAGGCCCGTCACCGTCACCACGGCTGGAGCGGCCACCACAACAGGCACAGCGGCGGCCCTGCAGTAGCCATCGTCGGCATCGTCTTCGGATCCATCGTCGTCATCTTCGCGCTGGCCGGCGTCTTTGGCCTCGTCAAGATGCACCTCCAGCGCAAGGCCGCAAACACCTCGTGCAACGGAAACTGCCGATGCAAGGGGTCCAAGCCCCTCGAGACTCCCCCTCCGTATGCCAACGACGACGACCTCGAGCAGCAGCGTGGGCTGTTGGATGGGGAGGATGACTTGTCCGATGACAAGCCTCATCAACTGAAGTAGTGCTGCGCAGGATTTACGGCGGTGAATTTGTGGCAGATGGCGTATTCGGAAACAACGAGCTCTGAACGGTGAATACTTTTTTGGCTGCCTCGGCTGGGTACATTCTTGGTCAAACCGCCTAGATTTTCCCGTGATCATCTACACACATTTGTAATATGGCTTCCACAAGACAGGTCTCGCGGTGAATCGTGCCGTGGATATTTGGAGGGGCATTTAAATCGTCTCTAGTCAAATGAGACCATTCCCATAACAATGGACAAATTTCCTTCTGTCAATGTAACATTTCGAGCATCCAATTTTCAATCTCCATGATCCCGTCCCACGTCCTGATTGTGAACATTTAGCCAATGTATCTAGCCACCATCTAAACTCTTTGTATATCTTCGCCATTGCGTGTCGCGAGGCTTCCTCTTTTACCTTCAGCTCTCCGACATCGTATTTCCGAATTGGAGATATCCTCCGATCCGTGCTTTATCCAGTAAGGGCCAATATGTGTATTCATTGCTCTAACTAACCTGCGTTTCTCTTGTAATTATGCTAGAATGCTCCAGTCATCAATCAGACTTGCATTGGCAGATAGAGCCCCGATAATGACCGTTTTGGGTTGGAAAGACTTGCTGATATCAAGATGCCTGCAGCATTCCACCTGGTCTATAACACGGAAACCTGGCAATATCAGCACCATTACCTTCAACGCATTTTATACTATGAGAAATTGAGTAAATATCTCAAGGTCGGCCTATTGGCGAAGCAAGAAGAGATTGAAAGTTTGAAAGATGGAGTGAGTACTTTGGAGTGAAAAGCGGAGTCGTTGCACGAGATACTCTACCTGGTCCAAGGCTCCTGCAAATACCGCCTACTAACGAATCATCTACGCAGTTATTCAACGCTACCTCTCTACAGGACGCGAAGAAGGGCACTGTCCCTGGTCGAGCAGTCTGGCTATTTACTATTGTCGCTGTGCTATTTACGCCAGTGAGCTTTCTAGAGAGGCCATATAAATGTTGACGAGAGAAGACGCTCTGGGCTCTGCCATTCCTTAATAATCCAAAAGAGAAAGATGGCCCTGTTCCAGTACCACTGGATTTCAAAAACAGCTTCATAATTTTGTCCTCGGTGACCTATGACCTCGCTGGTTTGGGTCTTGTCTGGGCGTACTTGTGGCCAGAGAACGCCGTTAGTCTCAGCAGGCGTGGTATACTAGCTCCCAGTGGAGGAGAGGTCAACGAGAGCATCAGCCAAGTGAAAAAGTGGGTAAGTGATGAGAAATTGCAACGTAGAAACAGGAACGGTTCGCAATATGGCGACACAGAGTCCACTTAGAAATTTGATTAAGGTGGATCTGGATATCAATGTTTTTACGCGTTCCATCTATTAAACAGAGATTCTTTTTCCTCATTTGCTGACATTGAGTTAACTGTAAACACTACTTGAATTAGGCGGTGGGAAAGATTTTAGCCAACACAATGTTAATTAGGCTCCAATGTTTGATGGGGTTGCTTTCGGAAAGAAATCGAAACCTGCCATTCCGATATCTTTATTATTACTTCCGGGTTTTGCAATCATCCAGACCAACTGTGGCCGGAGGGTAGTAAAAAATCGATGGTCTAGGGTATGGACACTGACACCGAACACGCAAGCATCCCTGTGGGTCGTGTGGTAACGACGCGCTAAAAAAGCAGGCTACGAGACCGAGCCACTTTTTAGTTGGCCTGGACCTTGACGAACTGAGCCACGCACAACAAATGCATGCACCACTGCCGCAATCGTCTTCGAATCGCGATGAGAATTGGTTCATGCCTGTTACAATTCGGCAACAGCCGAGCACAAAGGATCCGAAGATTTCGGACTTCTAGACGGCCGTTATATCCACTTGCAGAACTGTGGAGCCGTGCATGTCGAATAAATTTTGCCATCGTTATCAGATTGCTTTTGCCGAAATTGCACAAACTAGCTCTCCATATTCAGACCTAAAATTAAGCATATTGGCGAGCTGCATGGAGTCGTTGTTGGCGTTGTTGCAACTGCTGCCCGCCTTGGTTTTTCCATGTCGTACTTTTTTTTGTCTTCTTCTTCTTGAAGAGTTATTTATGACTGGATAGACAGCTGCTGAAACATTAATATTAGGCTAAATATTGGTTTAGTCAAAGACGCCCTGCATCGTTGGATGTTGGTAGCTCCAACCATTGTGGGATTCAATGTCGCATCAGGCAACGTTCCGTGGGGAGACATTCGATGAGCAAACTAGTCTAGGTCCGGATACTACGGCATATTTTTAGAGACAGGTCTGCAAGACAATTCTCCGCATCCTACCCCTGAGTCAATTCTTGTCCCTCGCTTCGTTTTGCGATGACGCGGCAGAGTTTCTGGACCCTTGTCAATTTCGGTAAACTCGGATATCTGGGTGGGCTGTGTGGGCCAGTTGATCGGTATAATGTCGGCTGGCGCTGCAAGTCATGGCCAAACTCAGACTTTTCCCTCTAATGACCCGATTTGGTCACTGACAAATCGTGGTTTTGCTGTCAATTCATTATGACAGATGTCAAGCTCGTCCACCGAAGCAAGGCCTGGTCACCAACGCGTAGCTCTGCGTGCATCACGTGCAAGTAGGTTGAGCTTCCATAACTGAAATCCCCACTTCCTAACTCATGTGTAGATGTAAACTCTTGCAGGTTCCTCCCCGTGCAGTGGAACACGCGTGCTGACGTCATGCAGCAAGACAAGTCAAATGCGACGAGAACGTGCCCATCTGTAAAAAGTGTAAGACACCATGGATGTACCCTTTTTTTGTTGGCTGAGCCTGTTCTTATCATACGCGCATAGGTGCCCAAGGTGGCTACAAATGCAAACGCCAAACTCACCAAGATGGCCGCGTAAGTCAGCGTACGGCTAAATTGATACACAACCCCAGCGTATCACCTACACGCGCTGCGTCCATCCAAGACACAAGGGCGTTTGAGTTCTTCATAGCTCATGGAATTCCCATGCTGTCAAATGGGTTTGGGGGCGACTTCTGGGGCCGCATCGCCCTCCAAAGCGCACACGCCAACACAGGCATCCTCCACTGCCTCACGTCGCTGGGCATGCTGCTGGACGATGTCCCCGCATTGAAGGGCAACTGGGGGCCTTTCCCCAAAGTCTACGAGACTAGGAAGAGCCAACTGGCCCTGGTGCATTACGGTAAAGCACTGAAGCAGCTGAACTATGCTAAAGAATTGGAGTCGACGAATTACATCACTTTGTCTTCTTGTCTTTTGTTTGTCTACATCGAGGTTTGCAGTCCTTTGACCTCTGTGATCATGGAGGAGACCTCTGACCGTTTGGCCTAGTGTCTAATAGGTCATATACCCGGCGCTAATAAACTGCTCCTGTCCGGAATGAAGCTTTTATGCGATGCCAAGTCAGAGTACATGGAACTCTCGGCCAACCACCCATTAAATGACTTTGTCTTTATGTTTATTCGTCTAGATGCATTTTTTCTTCAGGTTGGTGACTATGTGGTTGGAGAAGAAGTAAAAATCTCTAATAATATCACAGCTCAAGCGTTTTCGGTTTCCGGACCATCAGTCACCACCTTTACTTCGATCCACCTTATCTATGCCTTTCTACTTCTCCACTCTTGATGAAGCGTACAAATACCTAAGCATCCTCATCAACATGTGCCAGCGTCTTCCCACGGCGGAAAGTGGGCCTCTCACCTATGCCTCTGACCTCAATGCGTACCGCGAGCTGTACCGAAAATGGAACGCCGCTTTTCAAAGACTCCCAGCAGTCCACTCCAGTCAGCTGGAAGACTCCGAGAAAAACACTCTGCATCTCTGCCATGTTTGGCGACTGGACACAAAGCTGACTCTTTTTGGACCGCAACGAGGGGAACCTGAAATGGCCTGGGACAGCCACCAGAAAACCTTTGAAGAGCTACTATTTTACATCATCGAAGCCAGGTCCCTCGGAATGGAGACCAATGCCACGGGTCCAGGTTCGTATTCATTAGGTGGAGGATTATTTCATCCAATTTTCCGGCTCGTGACGCGATGCAGGCACCCGAAAATACGGACATCTGCCATTTCCTTATTGACAAGATACACTCATCTGGAGGGACCCATAGACGGGCCCGTATATTCAAAGATTCTCTACAGGCTGGTGTCAATAGAGGAGAGCGGCCTGGGAGACATCGCCAGCAGCGCCGACATCCCGGAGAGCTCACGAATAATATTCATCAGAGTGATGGCGCGCGAAAGAGGGAAGTTTGTTGATATATTCTATTCCAAGCTATTAGATGTAAATAGCAAGGAGCGGGTTCCCGTACAAGAAACGGTGTCGTAGATTACGATGGAGTGTTGGGTTTGATGGGAGGCGTTGGTGATTTATGTCAGGGGCTGCTTTGGGATACCCGATCTGGCGGGCATTGTATGAGTATAAATGATGAGTCATGGGTTTGGTTTGTCTTATGGAAAGGTAGAGGTTAGCGAAGGCGAATTGTGCTTCAGTTGACAGCGGAAGACGTTCATGGGGTCTTGCCATTGAGCAGATTGGATGATGATGTATGAAAAGCACAGGTCGGGATGCCTATGTAAAGTAGCCGAGGTGTACAAGCGGGGGCTGCGTCACCTCATGACGAGAAATCCAATTTAGGATGAAGCTAGAAGGGTACTGACCCGAATTTGCACATGTCCATGTTTTTCGTACTCATCGTATTGAGGCAACGGCATACCAACACTTGGTGCTGGAAACCCGTGGGTGGGCATCTAACCGGATGCGGCAATCGATTCGAGAAGCGCAGTTTTGGGTGCCTCAGCCTGTCGCACCTGAACCCCACTTGGGATTCAGCTGCTCCTGCACGCTTACATCCAGTTGAGCCGACCTCTATTTGTTCCTTTTCATTCCCAACTCACCCGCCAAGAACTTGACGAACCCTACACAAAATAGTTACACGATATTTCACGTGTGGTGATCATCTAACGTCGCATTTTGCCGCACAGGAGAGGCAGCATTTTACTTTGCTCTGTTCCGGGATCATAGTCGACAACCTCACATTCGCCTTGGCAACGCTCTAATAATGGCGTTTCCTCTCGCAATCAGCGTGTGCGTTTTCTCTCAACTATGAACCCCCAAACACATGTCGCATTTCGTGTCTGTTTACGGAAAACTAACAAATCTATCTAAGAATATTGCGCATCTTGAGCATGGCCTCTTTCTTCCCGCAAATTAAGCGCATCAAGGCCCGAGGGAATACTGACGGAATCGCACCCAACTACATCCTCTTCAATCTCATCGCCGCAACAGAGCAGCTTGCTTTATTCTCGTACTTTCTCGTCGATAATCAGCATTTGGGCGAGATTGTGCATTCACCCCCAAACATCGACGACTGGTTCAATTGGTCCCAGTTTCTTGTGGTCTGGCTGGGCTACATGATACTGTAAGTTAGGTGGCACGAACGAACCAAAGCTATTGATCTGCTGCGTGCTGCAAGGATCTGGACGCTGACGATTTAATTTGACTTTAGCTTTTGCAACTATCTCTATCGTCCTCCTGTTCGCGGCGGAACTAAAATTATCATGGCCGCCGCCTACGCAGCTTTCTTCTTGATCTCTATTGTTCCCGTCATTGTGTTTGCTGGTCTGTCTTCTAAAATCGACGACCTTCATCAAAAGTGGCCGAGCGCTCTCTTTTCTAGTACACACCTGATATTTATAAACCAGATTGCCACCTTCCTCGCCATCGCCGCCTTTGTCTACCAAGTCCGAGAGCTCCGGTCGCGGTCGGATGAGGGCGCACTGAGCCGCATTGGACTGATCTGCCAGGGGACTATTTTCTTAATCATCGGGCTCTGCTGGCCCCTACGCCTACAGATTTCACTTGAAGTGGGAATCTTCACATGGTACCGTTTGGTGGGTTGGGCGATGGTTGACAACTTGGCGTTTGCCTTTGTCCAATTGAGTCTGTGGTGGGTTTCGCGGCAAAACCTGCCGGGTAAGATTCGCCTGGAAGACGAGACAGAGCCACTGATTTCAGAATAAAGGAAAATGGTGTCATAGGGAAGGTATGGGGAGGAAAGATAAAGACAACTTGTTTAAAAAAAAGTAAACAAAGAAGAAACATTAAAATTTCACCTCAACTAGCGCTGAATATTGTATGTGGCACAAACTGATGTAATAAGATGTACTATGCCTTTGTAAGACTTAACCCCAGCACTTTGGAGGTTTACCACTGAACATGAAAGGTTTGGATCCCACGCCAACCTTTCATCCCTTAAGCGTATCTGACCTTTCTTTGATAATGAACGTGTTTAAATGGTGGTAAAAGCCGTATTGATGGCACGCAGGGCGAGTCGTGCATGAAACACGGCTTTGCCCATCAGAATATGATAAATCTATTCCAAATGAACAAGAAAACAAGAAAATTGAGTTTTCAATATCGATAAAGATGTCGGGAACGTACTATTTTGCTTCTCGCGGTAACTACCCCGATGATTACTTTTACCACATAACGGTCATCAAGAAGTATGGGTGCAGCAGATGCCAACAAGGAATTGTAATGGCTAAATAATGTTGAGAAATAATATGATACTTGAACTTCGCTATATTTATGCTTAGTGAGGCTGTTCCTGCTGAAAAGGCAGCTGTTATTGACTGTTGACTCATGTTTAGGATGGCCGCTTTGCCACTTCATTACCTTGAATCACTGACCATAAGTTCTTTCTGCAATTCTGAACAGTGATTCACTGCCGGAGGAACAGCGAAAGGTGTCGGCCTATATGAAACTGAGGTACCTCGCTCCTCAGCTAGTAATATTTGTAGCCCCTTGGATCTCGACAAACCAACCTTCTTCACGAACCTGTTGTCACGTTCACCATGGTTAATACTGCCAGCAGTAGCAGTAGCAGCAGCAGCAGCAGCACAATCACTCCGACACGCAACTATCGGACTCACGATGATGACGTCGAACTGCGCAACCACCAAGATGCTTTGATAGTAGTCGAACTGAACTCTATTCGCAACACAGCGCATGCAACCAACGGTGCAGTTGAGGCGCTTAGATCCGACCTTACGGCACAACTCAACCGCGTCCAGACGCAATCGCACGCGGCACTCTCTGCAATGGGCGACGTGCGAACCGAAATGCACAGAGATCGAATGGAAGTGTTCGAGATGCGCTCCAACATACGCTCCGACATGCGGGCGATTTCCTCTGACATGCACGAGGTTCGGATGGACATGGTCGATGTGCGCTCTCATCGTCATGGCGTCGAATCCAGCATCGATGACCTGCGATCTGACTTCCAACGCGTCGACTCTGAAGCTCGCCAGATGCGGTCCGTGATGAGCGACATGCGCGAGGAAATGTTCATCAACACCATGGGAGTCAGCAACGAAACGACTGAAGTCGCCACCAACGTGCGCTCCGGGTTTGAGCGTGTCAATAATAACCTGGAAGAGCTACACTCCGAAATCACCTGCTACTGCGAACGCGTTGATGGCGTATTGAACCAGATGCGCACCGAAATTCGGCAGATGCACTCGGAGCTCAGAGATGTCCGTTTGGGGCTCGGGGTCACAGATGCTCGTGCTCGCAACTCACGCCTGAAAAACCCCATCCTGCGAATCTCCCCGGTGGGCGTCCTTCACCCTACCGAGGGGGTCGTCGAGCCCGACCCTCGGCGATTTCCCCGCCACGCTAAAGCCTTCTACGCCTTGAAGAACCCGACATCCAGCCGCCAGCGCTCAATGCTCGCTTACCTCGTCGAGTTTTACGACCTGGAGTGCGGGCTCGACTTTGACGAAGACACAGAAGAGGACGGCCGACAGGCTAAGCTGGCTGTCGAATTGCTTGAAGGCATCCTGGGCCTCAACGAGGAGAACTTTGCCGAGTTCAAAGCTCGGGCGGACCGCGAGCAGACCAAGACGTCTTTGGAGGATCCATACGCTGATTTGTTTTGTTGAGCTCGCACATGGCACAGGCGTGCTGTGGCACCGAGACTGGTGGGATTGGCTCACGAGATCGAGTAGTGTCAGACATGCATATGATTGGAGATGACACGAGGACATGATGAGCTTAGACTGAGGCATAAAATGTATGCACAATGAGGCATTGGTGGTTTGACTTCTGGAAGAGTCCTGCATGGCAGAGTGCGATTGAAACGGATTGCTTAGCTACTGATAGAATATGTAATACATGATTGAGTTACCCTTACCCGTTTCAATGGTCCTCGAAGTAGTAACACCATTATCGCCTACTTTGACATTGGTTACTGAATGCGACCTGCCACTAGGAAATATGCTGATTCACCTCTCCGGAGGCATCGCGTTGAACCCACTCGAATGGGCCTATTAAATTAACGTTCCAGGACGTGAGAGCAGTGTGTGGGGCAAATGCACACACATGTGCTCTGACTACGAGAAACGCCGCGTTTTGGAGCACAGCTGTGTTCACACGTGCAAAAGCCCCAATGGCTGCGACAAGTCAGAGCACACATGCGTTGAAAGTCCTACGCTGCCTAAACCAGGGCCCAAAAATAGGGCCATCAGCCTTGGCCCTGGTGTGCTTTCAATGTCTAGCCTTACCGGGCGCGATGCCTGATAAATGGCAAGGCTGGAACGCCTTTTAAACCAAGTGTCTGCCTTCCCCTCTACCGCTGACGGTAATCCTTGGTCATCTTGGTCTATCAACTGAAGCTTCTTACTTTTTTAATTTATTGGGCCATGACACGCCGTCTTATCCAACTGTGCCCAGGAGATCACAGTCCCAAATCGACTGCACAACTCCAGTGGCAAGCGGAAGCGGACCAGACACACTGTCCGTCTGCTAGCCACGAACGCCCCCACACGCCGATCACTGCTGAATCGGGCGGAGTTAAACGAAGTCGATCTGGCAGGTCAAGGTGTCGACAATACCATGAGCCACAAATACCCCAGAAAGAAGATGTTACATATTACCACGGCCCATCCTTATCATCCGAAAGTGATGATTCTTCATCTAGCGGGAGCGACTCTGAGGAGAGCGTCGATAGTGATGACTCATTGGATAGCGAGCCGGAGGGGTTCAGTGCTTTCACGGCCGCCGATAATGATGCAATTCAAGACGCCGTCAAACAGCTCTCAAATGGCTCATACATAGAATTCCAGGACTGGATGGGGTCTGAGAAATATGTGGAGCCGCCAAATGACCGACTGCCTCCTCGAAAGCGCGCTCGAACTTCCCAATGGGAACCATACTCGACATGCCGAACAACTCATGGGAATGCCGCCGACGCTGAATGTCGTCCCACGGGATATTTCCATTTGGCATGTCCGTACTACCTCGCCAACCCAGACGAATACCAAGACTGTTTGCTCGGGCACGATTTGCTGTCAATTGAAGATGTAATTCGGCATCTTAGACGCCATCACAAAAAGCCACCCTATTGCCCCCGATGTTATCAAATTTTCTCCAGGGTCCTTGACAGAGATCAGCACATACTAAGCAGAATATGCGCGGTCTGTGACAGCAAGAACGTTGACGGCATAAACGAATATCAGCAGGCGAGGCTAGTGAAGCGGGACAATTTGTACCTTGGCGAGGCAGCACGCTGGAAGCGCATCTGGGCCACGGTGTTTCCTAATTCCAAACCTTGTCCTTCTCCCTACCTCGACAACGGCTGTGGTTTGAAGTTATCCATGCTCCAGGATTACTGGAGGAGGTACGGTCATAATTTGGTGTCTCAGATTCTGTATCGTCGGAGTTTGCGTCATGTGGTGCAGCAGGACAGTGAGAAAGCACGAGCCATTTTGAATAAGCTGACATTGGAGGCTCTGATCGAAAAGGTGGGTCAAGAGTACAAATCCCGCAAAGAGTGTACTTTGGAAATACGAATCAAGACAGAGGCTGGGTGATTTCCTCCTAAGGATGTCAGTGCCTAAGAACAGCACAAACCTTTTGTCGGAAGCATTAGATAGATCAAAGTCCAAATTGAATACTGCCATATTGTCATAGCATGTGTTGAAAGAGTCTTAGCAGAGTGGGTTTCGCGTTATTAATATGATGGGGGTAAATACACAGATAAAGATGAGAATTCATTCATTCGAAGAAACCCAACTTTGAGCTCAACCAGGAAGCAAACCAAGGAACGCCTTCATAGTACACCAAGTATGGCAAACAAACAACTCATCTATAACATGGCGTTTGGGGAAAGGGCTATATGCAAACTTACGCAATACACTACGTCCAACCCCTGTCCTATTAACGACACACTGGATATACTGAATTGATTGGTGATTAATGATATTTTCTAGCTGCGTGAGGGGAAGCTTTTGGGCAGCGGTGACGTGGCATTCGTAGTTGCATCAGGCCGCAAAGACGGCCGGGTCCTGTGAGGGCCTTGGACCATTCGCTTCACTAGATACCCTTCGTGTTCGAATTAGCCCTCGCAGTTTGAACGGTATATAGACCTAGAATGGGGTTGCTGCACAACTATTATAACAAATAACCCACTCCTTATGCACCAAAAATCAAGGCTCGTGATAGTAGGAGGGGTCGTAGTCGCCTGCGTCAGCTGCAATAGCGACCGAAAATGGAAATCTTTGCCGAGTTCTGGTATACTTGTTTATTGGTCTTACATCATCTCTAGGCATCAAGTCGCCCCGCACTGCAGATTTAGGGCTGTACGCGTGCATATATGTACCATATCAAAGGACAACCTGACAATCTGCCTGGCTACACTAAGAGTGTCCATTTGAAGGGTACCCCTACTACTTGGGGGTTGTTCTTTTACCCGGCAATGCCATCCGGTTCGGAGCCTTGCGTGGTCTAGCCGAAGAAACTTCACCCCCGAGGTCTTATTAGCAGCGGAAGCTGCTCCGGTACGCAAAGTATTTTGCTGTCCCTTGACCCATAAGTTCCATCGATCTCTGCAGAATGCTGGAAATCCTTACTCCAATATTATAGGATTGTAAGCTGTAACTGGACCTCTTTCTTCGCCACTCACCAAAGACATTCAATAACTGTTAAGAGTAGCCATAGGATACATTGAGCTCTTGTTCTTTCAAAGAGTTTTGATATTGGCCCCTTCCAGCGGCTGTTATTAGCTAGGCCATACCGATTTCCGCGGCTGCTATTTCAGGAGGGGGCGACCTACGCTTCCTAGCATCTAATACTAGGTAAGTAGGTCCGTGACTGCAATCCCTGCAGCTATAACACAGCCCGGCCCGGCCATGATTTGATATTATACCTTATTTAGGGGTCATTTGCACCACAAACCACCTTGTCTATACTTTTTTGTTCCGATATTAGCCGGTCCGGATATCTCTTACGAGTCATTTAAGATTTCAACCCGAATACGCAGGATTAGTTCGGAGGGCCTCATTACTAGCATTGAGTGTTCGAAGCCTTAATTTATGGATAGTGTTCAGAACACTACTTTTCTACCTGCGATGACCTGGGCGGCATAGGCCTGCGCACCATCAATAAAAGTGTGACACATATCAGGTCAGACCGGGAAGTGTAGGTCCCCTCAACTTCTACGAGTGTAGCAGTGTTGATTGGCTGGACCTAGCCATTTCCAAGCCGGCTTTGGCCGGCAAGTTGCGCCTAATGCATTGCTGACGACCTGCGTTCATACGGCGTTGGCCACGGGCCGCGCCCGACACCGAAGTACTTTGCGGAAACAAGAATCATTGGCCGATTTTGGCGAATGCGAATGAAGACTAGCTGGCAGCTAGTGATTTTCGCTCGACCCACAACACGAATTATCATGGAGTTTTGGGTCTGAGAGTTAATCGTTTGGCTATTGCTACACCCTGATGCCTGTATAGTCGATGGTTTCTTCACTGAAATTTATCTATCTCACTAAACTTTTATTACCCATCATTTTATGACAAATTGTTACATTGGGGCGTTAATGCCCAAAGGACTATCAAAAATGCAGCCAAAGTCCTTGATAACGTTGGCTCATGCATCGATTGGCTGGGTTCCCACATGGTTGATTCGCATATTCTCCATATGCCAAATGCCCCAGATAGTCCATTGTCACTAAGTGTCACCATTGTTGAGTGTAGAAAAGTCGACTCTTTACGTATGATTGACCCTACATTGTCAATGTCAATAAAGAGCTCCGAGTCCACTAAGTTGACTCTTTCATAGACACATTTAATATATATATTACAATAACCATCTTATTCTACGCAATCCCGGCAGCGTTCTCTTTGCATAAGACGATAACTCCATTATGGATTTTGATCTTGAGTAAGTGATCGATTCATGGTAGTGACCTTATCATGCATTACTGACGCCATAAAGTATCCTTCAAGGCCGATGGGCTGGCTTGTATACCTATTTGGAGTCTAGACATGACGGTACAACAACTGACGGCGAGTCGGACTTCACGGTATATGCTACTGAGGGTGAAGATGAAATTGAAATACACGGCGAGGGTTTAGACCGTGTTGGACCCTTCAGTTTCAAGGGTCAAGTCACGGACGACCCAAATAACATTGAACCAAGAGTGCAATTCAGGAAGAGCTACCATACCCACTATTGGGACTACGAAGGCCATTTTGATATCACCACATACACAATGCACGGCCGATGGGGCAAAGGTCAGCAAGGAGGAGGGGGTTATTTCGCCTTCCACCGTGCTGAAGATACAGACCCAGATGCAGCTGAGTAAGTTTCCCTCTGGGCTCCTCCATATCCAATCACTTTGAGTAACATCAGCAAATGAAGGGAGCTTAGTGCAGGTATATCTGGAAGTTGGTCGGGAAACACCTTTTCGGAAAAGCTTAAAACCGACTTTCCGGTGGATTTCACAACAAAGGCTCGTCCGGATAAAAGAGATGACCAACTAGTAATTACCGGCCAAGGTAAAAGAATCAGCGGAAGCCACTACACTATTCATGGTGTAGTGTCCTCATCTGGACAAGTGGCGATTACTAAGATGTATTCCAATGGAATCTTTTTGTATCGAGGCTCCTTTGATAAAGAAGATAGGTCGATGAAGGGTCGATACGCCGGCCACAATGGTTATGGAAACTTTTCATGGACATGTGCTTAGGTGATTGGAGGAGGAGCTGCTCAAAAGAGAATACTGAGCCTTTATTGCCGATTTTACGATTAGGTCTACAATTTAGTTTCTTTAAAATTATATAGTACCTCGATGTTTATGCCTTGATTGTAGATAGCCCCGATAAGAGGTCTATGTGGGCATAGGCCAGTCTTGCTAATAGCAAGTTCTTTTGTCTGGCTATTCCAGGAAGTAGGATGGCCTTAGGTGTGCTATAATTGTTTATAGGGTAGCGCAGAGTGTTAATAAAGCTAAAGCTAGACAACCTGCCTGTCCTGCTCGGGGTCCTCTCACCTCTCATTGTTCTGACCACCGGAATATACTTGATTATGACCATCGTCGCTTCGTCCTCCTTGCCATCGCAACAGCTATTGTCACACTCACAGGTGGTCTCGATAGCCTCAACAGACGACTGTTACGTAGGCCCGATGCCCGGACTAGCCGGCATCAGGATTTAGGTAATTTAAAGATGGTCAAGGCCGCGGTCGGCCCTAAAACACCATACTAAACAACACACGAAGCCTAGCTTATCAATCTGTTGACCACAGGCCCTGCCGGGCACAGCCAATTGAGCATCAGGGCCAAATCGTGATCGTCATGTTGATCAAACCTTATAACCCCGAAGCCGGCCGCCGCCTCCAGCGGCAGCCTCCAAGGGCTAGCTGCAACAGCAGCTATAAGAGACCTAGATAGAACCCTTCCATAGCAAGAGAAATCAAGAGCTTCTACGCATCTGGAATCATAACCATCTTTTGATAGCTATCCCTCCAACCCCACCAACACCAACTCAGTCCCATCTAGCCTCGACATTCGTGTGCTATAACAACCAACCATTTTAAAGATATAATGAATAGCATCAAGAACACGGCCCTTCCTAATAATGATCACAAAACGGAAGGGTTATCTAAAGTAACCTCTTAACTACTACTGTATTTTTTCTATCTGTCTATACCAATCTTTTTAATGAGACTTGCTTAGTAGTTATCTATAACCTCCCTACGCCTGTATATCAACCAGAGCCTCTAAACCATATTTACGAGAGTTTATATGAAACCTTTACTATTATACCATCCATTATCAAATAATAACTGCTAGCTACCGTTCATATCCCAATGCGATGACCGACGCCTGCGAAGGGCTGCAGGATTGATGTAGGTGGGAAGCTCCTGAGTACTTTCATCAACTGCTCCACCAGTTGGAAGGCAAGCTAGACTGATATCGAAATGGTGGTTCTCAGAAGTGCCGGGCTCTTGGTTTGATAACGAAGTATCCGGCATAAAATTGGAAACGTTCTGATGTGGATGGTTGCTCACTTGGGTTGGTGACAGGAAAGAAGTCGCCGGAGGCCCTGGCTGATCTGGTGGCCTGTGGGCCTCACTCTGTCCTGGAAAATTGGTGACTGTAAGGTGACCGGTCTGCCGGGTACTTACAACACTCTCCGGGTTTGGTAGGTCGGGGGTATTAAGCCACAGGTCCCAATCTAACGTGGAGAGCCCATTGGAGTAGTCGCCCGGCATTGGATGCGGTAGATGAGTCTGCAATCTGTGCCCTCCCTGGGATGTGGCCTGAAAACCTGGTTGAGAGATATCAAACGGAATGTGGTTGGTGGTTGGTTGAATATTATTGATTGCCATCCCGTGCGAGTGATTTAAGTCATTTCTAAGAGAATTGGGGTCATGGTCGTAAATGAAATTGTCTGTGATTCCCGAGTGGAGGGTTGGCATCTGCCCTGGTTGCGCATAGTTCCACGGCATAGACTGGTCCGCATTGGCCGTGATAGGGGGCTGCATCGGCCTAGTCGTATTTGGGTCCAATGCGTATGGATAGTACGCTGTAATATTTGCAGTAGAAACGGCTGTGTGTCCACCATGAAGGGCGGTTTGGTACCCAAAATGTTCCATCCTAGTGCTCCGGATTGAGCCGTGATCAGCAGGCAAGCTTGTCTCCAAACTTCTCGCCCGAGTATCACGCTCCTGTCCAAACCCTGTCAAAGAAGCATTCGCGGTAGATGCGTGGGTAGTCTGGCGAATGTCAACAGCTCTTTGAGTCTGGTCTCTTGGAATATGCCCCGCATTCGCTCTAGCAACGCCCGGAACAGGGGGACGGATCTCCCTGGGCAATGTGCGATGCCTGGGAGGGTTGGGTGTGACATAGGTCCGCAGTCGTGTGATGAGCCCGGACAGGCCATTTGCAGAGCCATCAGAGTCAGATAAAAGCCTGTCGGCCAAGTACTCAACACATTCATCGAACGGATTTGCTCTGTAGGGCGATTCTGGACGAGGTGTACCAAACAGCCTCTCCCATGTCCAAAACCAGCGGTCGTAGTCCCCTAGAGACATGAGATGTTTCTTGTCTGCATCTCCTTTTGATATCGTCTTTTCCTCAAATTCGCCCCACGTCAACTCTTTTTTGAGTTGCGTGACTCGTTCTGTAATTTTGCATAGCCCTTGTTGTACATGTTTATTGAAATCATCTTCTTTCTTTGCACCCCAATGAGCATAGCATACGGGGCACTGGTATTTTCCGTCGGCGTGTTTCCGTTCCATATGCTGTCTGACATCGCTATACCTCAACATTCTGTACCTGAGGCAATCTTGGTATTTCACAGGATCCTTACGGAAGAAAGGACAGGCAAATAACTGCAAGCCTGTGTCTTCCCCGTCGGAGGGATGGTTGTTGCCAGAGCCTAGGGGCTCACCCTCGTCGTCATCTTGACCGTCACCATCACCATTCGGTTTTTTATTTCGATGGTTTATTTGTTGTCGCTTCCCAGTCCTGTCTTGTTGACTCTCCTTGGTGACTCGCTTTTGCCCGGTTCCGGATGTATTTGTGCTTCCCGAAGGGCATTCGACAAACACTCCGGCAGGAATTGACTCGAATGTGACATGCTGAAAAGCGAGCCTTGGGCGGGTTGTCGATGGCCCTGTGGCTTTATAAAGGGACGTTTTAGCCGCCGTCCAGTAAACTTTGTGCAGGTCGCGATCAGAGTATCGACAGAAAATATTCCAGATATGAGTTATGTCTCCCGTAGAAGGTGAGAGAATAAAAAGATGCGTCACCGAGGCAGTTAATGGGATCTCAGGTGCATCCCGTCGATCAGATGCAATGCCCAGAACGTGACCTGGATAAAAACAACGATATTAGCATTGCGTTCTTCAATTCCATGCCTGTCCACTCGTGGGAAGACACTGACGGTCAGTGGGTGGGGCTTCAATCCCGCCTGGGATGGTTGGGGTGGGTTTGGTGCAACAAGAAGCCTGTGCAGCGTAACCCAGGCCTTGTGGCAGGGTTTCATGAACAATGGGGTTCTGGGCCAAGGTATTACGGTGGCCGGGGTTTTGGTCAGCGCTCTCCAATAGCTGCTCGTTGAGCTGCACCTTCGGGTGGGGCAAGGCACATGTCATGGTGATCACCGCACAGTCTGCCAAGGACAAAGAACTGCCTGTATACGAGAAGGGATGGAATTGTATTGCTGGATTTCAAGTAAAAAGGCACAATATATGACTGATTGTTCAATCTATCGAGAACCCGATTGTAGAAGCATTGGCAGCTCTGGGCATTTTTGTGCCTTGCACACCTGTGATCACAATTGTGAGAGCCCGTGGTCACGATGGCCGTCTCGACGAGTAATACCACCGGGATAAATTTGTTTATTATGCGAAAAAAAAAGCCTCCTGCACAAGCGCGGTCGCCTTTGGTTGCATTCTTCTGAATCAGGACTTATACAGCGCAGAGCGCAGCAGAAGCCTCGCTGCATCTGCCGATACGCCACCACCAAGTGGTTAGCTGGTGGGCCTTCCCCCACTACTGCATGTTGCACGCAGCAGGCATTATTCAGACTTAGCCTTCGTAGATCACTGTAGACCGACTGGGCATGGCCCTGGTTCCCGTCTAGCTTTATGCACAGCGTATGCCAAGTTGGCCCTTGTTTGCAAAAAAGATAGAGCAGTTCATACTTAGGGGAAAAGAATAATTGCAAGTGATTTTTGTTTTATTTACAAGGGCTGCTAGAAAACTATCAATACCTAGATTGGATGAGGTGCGAGCATACAGCCTTTATATCATTCAGTGCAGCCGTGTTTCGGGAGCAATTGGGCAGCACATCGGAAAACCAATCAGACAGCTGCCACAAATGTGGTAAACTGAGGTTAGCATCGTCCTAAAATAGGTTAGCCTGCCACAAATGTGCCAGACAAAACAAGGGGCTTGACACACTCCGCCACTGCTAGTGCGATCTCCAACCAATGAAAACAAGGAAATTGCTAGGGTGGCAGGGCATGGCAGACTCGGAACAAAATGCTCTTGTATCGACATGTCTGGTCTTGTTGCATTTCCTTAGGCGACTGGCTACGTCTTATGATGCAGAGGTCTACACATATGATCATCTCTTAGCCTCCCAAAAAACCCCTGTTAGGGATCACTCGGAATCAAGTTGGAATGCTGTGATAGGTATCCCTTACGTGCTCTTTATCTAGCTCCACAATTTATCTCACAAGTATGCGTCATGAGCCTCGGCAATTGAACCTGGCTTTTTTTTTTTTGGCTTTCTGTCCCTTTTTCAGTCGGCGTATCTTGGATAGCCGCGCACAGCGATCTACCTGTATGGAGTGGAGTGGTCTTGGGCATTATATGGAATGTTTGGCGAGACTGATGGCTCAACAAATTACTTCTTTGAATGTTGGAAGGTATAAGAATGATGTCACGTAGAGACAAATGGGCTTATGTCATACGCTCGAATAACGATACCTATCAGAAGACTGCATTGACTGTTCCGAAACTGCGGTACGGAAGTGCCACCATGCTGTGTCAATGCCCAGCCCTATCTCACTAATTAAAGCCCGCCCCCCCAACCGCCACCTACGGCAAAAGAATCTTCGCCTTGCGTAATGCGAATTATCTTGTGTTTTTGCAGCACATCTGCCACCACACCCCATTCTTCCTCAGACACGCAGACATAATCCAATCTCCAAGCTCACATCACTGCACTATATTCCTTTTATGATCATTAATCATCAACAAGTCTGCGTATGATCTCGACAGCCCAGTGGTATGTAACTACCTTCATCTACGCAAAGACTGCCAGTTCACCATCCCCCACGCAGAAGCAGTGTATGGAGGCAATGTGTGCTGGAAATATTAAGAGTGAGGATCATGATATCCCTCCAAGGCGAAATGCGGAAGGTATGTCAAGCAAAGTTGCAAAATACAGACGACGCCGACACAACGCAAATGATTCCGACGAGTATGACCCTGCCAGTGAATGAATGTGATGATAGCAAGCTAAATATCCATGACAGCAGAATCGAAAAGCCGAGAAAGTTATTTGCATGCCCGCTTTTTAGAGCGGATCCTATCCAACATCAAGAATGTATACACCTAAGACTACTCCGAATTCCTGACGTGAAGCAGCACATCAAAAGAAGGCACAGCTTAAGCTTCCAGCATTGTCCCAATTGCTTCAAAACTTTCGATGACGAAGACGAGTGGAAAACGCATACAGAGAACCTCCGCTGCGAGAAAGTGGAATACTCAATTCACACGCATGGCATTCTACCCGATGTACAAGGTCTCCTAGCGTCCAGAGTTGCCAGGAGTATGACCCCTGAGGCACAATGGCGCGAGATTTCGAGAACTATCCTCGGAGACCCCTTGAAGGCGCAAAATCCTCATCTTGGTAGTGTGGTGGAAGAGGTCGTTGGGATGATGCGTGAAGTCTGGACGGACCAAGGCTCTGTGGTTGCCAGAGCTGCGCTTCAGGGTGCAACCTCCCAATCAGGAACCCAAGTCAATATTCGAAATCTTCTCGAAGAGTTGCTTGACGAGACTGAAGCTCGGTTTCGACGCGGGTCGGCTGAGACGGAGGGTCTCGATGATTCAAACGGCAGACTTGATTGTAATCGGCAATCCAGTCCGGATACAAATACGAAACTGCTACCCGAAACCTCAGCTTCATCCACTAACGCCATGGACATCGAACTCAATCAGTCATTTCTGGACCTCCATGTTCCCGAGCCTGATTATATTGATGGGTTCAACAATGTCTATAATTTCAATGGACAAACAAGTCTCGATTCAATTGCAAATATCGGTATTTTCGCTAAGAACACAAGCTTACTACCGGGCGATCCGGCTTTTGAAATTATTGATTGGCATGGAGGTTTAGACTTCTCCACAAAGCCAGAGTGGACAGAGGACTCGGCGGGCATCCTCGATTTCAACCAACACACCCTTAGTTCAAATACAGACATCGAGATGCTGAGCCATACTCCAAATTCAAGACTAAATGACATCACCTCCGAACACCTCCGGTGGAGTGGACGTTTGGATTTCTGTGGCGAGAGTGGTACTTCAAGTTCAGCGGGTTTATCTGCCCCCTATGAATTCGAACCTTCCCAACAATATCCCATCACATCGTCTGAAGACAATCTTCCCCTTACTCTGAGCAGTCTGGGTTCATGGCACCACCTTTTCACCCCTGAAGATCAAATCCAAAAATGAAAGACGATCAGTCTTGAGTTAAGGGATTCTGTATAGCATTGTCCGTTCATTATGTATTCACTCTGTGTTGCATTTCATATATCTGCCATTCATTACAGTGGGTATTTTGCTTCATAGTTTTAGAATATAAATACATACTAGTGTCTGAAAGGACTCAAAAACGTAGAGTTTACCATATTCCGTACCTTATAATTCGAAATAGCCATCTTAGGGCAAATAAGGCTACCATAGAAGAATAACCAATACACTATTTAAAGTAAAAGGTCATCAGCATAAATATATAATGAGAAACCTTTGCCTTGAAAGGTGAAGGTAAAAGCTCTCTCCAGGTTGATTGCTCTCATGACTAAATACCACATTGCAAGACAGAGTATGTATCCTTTTAGTGGCATATGCCAACATGACGTCTGATTTATGCAATCATTTTTTGGCCTCCCTTTAGATCGCTTACGCATGCTCCTCAAGGGCTGCCAACAAATTCCATGGCCAGCTAATGTGCATATACAGGTCGAGTGGACACATTTACAAATTCACCGGTATGTAAGTTCCTTTAGGGAAGTCGCAATAGGCATTAAAAATTCAACTTATCTATCCTTTTGATGTCGGTTTAGGAAAAAGTAAGAAGCTCGGCTAGAAATTTCTAGCCTAGGCTAGTAGATTATAGGTATCCTCTCTTTGTCAGCCTGTATGAATGTTGCGGTGCCCAATAATGTTGTGGCACATCGGTTCTTTTCTTTTCAATTCGTTCTTTTCAACTCGCACATGGCACAACAGCGCTGTAGAAATAAGAAAGGTAGGACCGGATTATAATACAGAGAAATTCAAGCTATGGGATGTCCAGACTGAAGTATAAGATGTATGCAAGGTCAGATATTGATAGTTTAACTTCTAGAAGAATACTACACTGAACGGAGGAACTACTGTTCTTGGCAGGGGAAACCATCTTAAGTATTGGGAAAGGTCTGATAGAGTTCATTATCTCTAACTCAAGAGGCTTGAATTTGTCATATTAAAGTTGATTGTTCTGTTGGTTAGGGCAAAAAGAAACCAACAACCATAGTTGTCAAAAGCCTATATTTGTATCTGCCTACGAGCTACCGGCCTAGGCGCGCGCTCCTGGAAACACCCGGTTGAGCATCCTGGTTGTTTTTTAACCAAACATAAATAAATAGAGGAACTACAAAGGGTTGCTTAGCTAGGGATATAATATGGAATGTATACTAAGTTAGACTTAATTGGATGCAATGGAGTTTGATGCAGTAACACCATTATTGCCCCTACCTTGTGTTTTCATTCACACTATCTGTGGATAACTGATCGAACCCATAGCCAGAACTTCCCAGAACAATTTTCTTAATTTCGCCGACGGCCATGGGTATGTTGTGATGCATCCCAAATTTATTGTTGACACTCCATAATACGCTGATCCTGCGGGAATTGATAAAGCCTTTCCTTTTAACCACTTTTTTAATCTCCCTAGGCGCTTTGCAGTATCAAGGGTAGATTCCGACGTTTCTTTCTCGTCATGTCCGACAATCTGATATTCAACTTGGACAGTACCACTCCAATTTGTCACCTGCTTACCTGTATTGTCGTTGGACATCAGACTACAGTCATGTAGCACGATTCGAAACTGTTCGTTGAAACGATCGACCAGAAACCACCTTTTCACCACGTCAGAGCGAAGTATGAGCAATGCACTCCTTTGACCATGCCTTCCGATGTAGGAGATTCTGGCCTCATGACGAACCAAAACCGTGATGGATTTTATTTTCCCATAGGCTGCGGCAACCATCAGAGCTGAACCTATTGGAGAATCTTTAAACTCAATATCCGCTCCCATGGAAAGACAGTTTTCCATAATGTCAACCAGCTCCATGGTTGCAGCCATACATAAGGGACTCCATCCACGTTTTGGCTCCAAGTTCAATATCCTTCTAAATGTTTCCCTTGCAATGCGACTTTGAAATTCCCAAAATCTTGATGTTAAGAATGCCATCCGACTGAGTGGAAACCAATCCAGCTGCCATGGAAATGCGGTGGTGTTTTGAAGATTGAAACCATTGGTAAGAATCATATTGCAAGTTTCATCGTAACACATCAGACAATGCATTGCACTTCTGCCTCCACTGTACTCATTTGTGAAGCTATGGCCTGACTGCATCAGATTTAGTACATCGTGTAAAGAGATGTCGGGGCGTTCACAAGGAGTGGGCGAATATGCATAGAATGCCTCCGAAATGTCCGGGACATGACATGCGTCTGTCAGTGATTCGCCTTTAATCGCGAGTCCAAATTTCCATGAGGGCAGCAAAAGTTCCCCGGCATGACTTGGCTAATTGCGTGGGTAGGCCGAGTTGAATGATGCGCCCCTGTCTAAAAGAAGCTTCGCTATGTCATTTGTTTGCGCAGACATTATTGGTGTTTCACCAGAATGATCAGGTCGGTTAATATCTGCACCGTCTTTTATAAGTAGCAATGCAGCACTAACCAATCCAAGTTGTAAACTGACTTGTAATGGTTTCACACCGTCCCCATCCTCTTGGTTAATATTCGTGACATTGTCGATTTGTGAGATAACTGGCATCTTTGTCTGTGGTGGTTATTAGCAAAATGCACACAGCCTGGTACTGGCATTAAACTGACGCAATAAGGCCAATATTCTTTTTGATGAACATAAGTATAATTTTTAGGCCTTCAATATTTCCCTCAGCGGCACGATGAAGTGGAAGGTCTGCGCCCCTTACTAGATCACCTCCCTGTGAGAGATAGGCGTCTAGAAGTTTATACAGAATAGGATTGGAATTTCCATCCTTCGCTGCATATTCAATGACAGTATATGGTTCTCCTTCGTCATAGAGCAATTTCAGAACATTGTCCTCCTGAATCAATAGCCATTGAAAATTTTCATCTTGGCGAGAGTCCAAGGATAAAGTCAATGCATAATTCTCTTGGGGCAGTTCAATGTCAATTGGGCAGCCCCGAGCTATTAAACATTTGCAGCTTTCAACGTCGTCGGATTCAATGGCCGATTTAAATGCATCCGCAAGAACTTTCATTTAAGTTTTGGAGAAGGATGCTATTTTTCCCACCTGTTCTAACCCGCCTGTGTTGCCAAATGCTTCAGTCAGACATTTGAGAATCTGGTCGTGACCCTTAGTATATGATATTGGGCTTCTCCCAAAATGTCAGGAGTGCCTTTCGCTTTGTGTTTCAATAGTAGTTTTGTTGCTGACAGGTTTTTATTTTGAACAGTCATATGGAGGGGTGTGCTTCCATCATCACTCTCTATGTTGACCGAGGCACCCCGAGAGAGGAGAATAGATATGGATTCGGTGCTGTCTGTTGCTAGCCGCAGCCCCCGGCTCTTCCTATCTAAGGTTTGAAGCTATTCGCGGTTTGGGCTGCCAAGGCCACTGTTATCAGATACAGTTGGCCGCCGCCGGCGGCCTTGACTGTTGACCTAAGATAATCCTTACCGGGTGTTGGCGATATTTGTATGCGTTCTAGGGTCCGAGGCAGGCCGAGGCGGGCTTGTTGGATCAGGCCGTTACCATAGAAGTCAGGCTAGGCTATTGAGGCTATCTACACAGTGTGACCGGCATTCATATCTTTGTGCTTTTCAATTGGTATTGGTGATAATACCGGCGAGCAACTAGGCACTTTTTACAACGGGAATACGGTATCTGGTCGGGGAAATTGAGAGCTCATGGGATTTGGCACTCCTATGAAGGTGGTTTGAAGAACCAATACAGCTAGCTCACTGAGACATCCCTCTCAAAATCCCTTCTCAGACCATTGCTATGTGGGGCGTCTTGAAAAACCATGGTTTAAACAACCTTGGGGAACAAACCCATGGTATCGTTGCCAAATGCCATCTTCTCCAGATCAAGACAACCAGAACAATATTGCCACCTGTATTAAATTGGCTTCTCCAGCAAGTCTAGCCACGTCAGCCTTTTTTTCGTTGAATTCCGGTTGACCCTTTTCTGTCTCATGTTGGATGATTCGCGAAAAGGGTTAACTGAGACACATAGCCTTGCTTGCTGAGTTTTCATCTGAAGTGCAGCAAACGCATTCCAGGAAGTCCCGCCATTGAACTGCGCAGCGACCCAGACTCGGATTGAAATACCTTGCCTCCCGGATTTCCCGTCGTCCCCCCGTCACTACCACGCCTATTTCACGTCATCGCCCAAGGGGCACTTCCGCTTCGTCCAGTCCATTTCACCAGCACCATGCGATTCGCTATCGTGGCTGTGGCTGCTGCCGCCATGCCAACCGCGGCTGGCAGACAATGCCTAGCCAATGTCGACACAAGTACTAGTCAATCGCAGACGACTACTCAGTCGATGACGGATTCCACATCCGAGTTAACAACAACATCGACAGATTCCACATCTGTGTCGACAATAGCGTCAACAACAACCACAACCCAGTCGCAGCCCTCAGTTTACGAACTTTGTGCTGGCAACACTGCCTATCCCTACCCCCAATGCTGTCTTGTTTTTACTGGATCCGTCGGCATCTACTGCACCGAAAGTGAGAAAGTTCCATATTTCCCCATACCCAAGTGTGGCAAGCATTAGTTAACACTTCTCAGTTACTGGGGTCTACTCAAACTTGCAGCAGCTTCAAGATAGCTGCTCGGGTAGCTTAGCTTGCTGTTCTGTTGGTGAAGTAAGTTGATATTAGCCTGCAATTCTTTTTTTTTACATTCTCGTTCGCAAAGCTAACATGTAATAGAATCCTGCAACAGCTAGTTGCGGTGGTAGTTCACGCTAGTATCCATGCACGGATGAGTCACAAGACAGTCTATACTGCAATATATATCGTTAACGAGACAAATCGTATTGAATAGATATTTTTGGTTCAACGATCTAATTGGTGCCATATACCTCGGGTATTTTTCCTTCCTCTTTTCCTCTCCTTTTAGTAATATTTGTTTATTACACTCAAAGCTTGAACGGCAACCCGAGCTGAGGAATGTGCACCACAGCGGGTGAGTGAATGAGATTGGTGGGGCATCCCACCCACGCCCAAAGCTCCAAGCCAAAATACTCATTTGTACGCATTATGCTCGTCTTACTGGGCTGCGTAGCTATCTTGTGGCCGAGACGAAGAAGACCGATGATGTATATACGGGCTCATGCTGAGTTACTAATACGAAACCACGGGTAGCCGGCTTTCTTTTCTTTTCTTTTCTTTTTTTACAAGTTCTCTACATCCCTTTGTATGACCCCATCCTTTCTGAAATCGGCGGTTTATATCTTGCCTTTCAACCTCTTGAGTATTAAAATTCACGCTAAACAGAACAAAGTGTGGCATAAAGTCCACCAGCCTGGACGGATCATAAGCCCCCGCCCTACGTGATTCAACCTGTACCCGAGGTTCTCGACAAATCCATTTTGACAGGTTTCAAGCTCGCCTTCTACTGATCATTTTTTGATCAGGAACCCTGTCCCGGAAAGTAGCCCACTGCCTTAATATGGCCAACCTTAATTCTGTGTTAGTAGCGGAGTCTATCCCGTTCATCTACTGCCTCCTCCTCCTCACCATTAAACTATTAATCATGACCGAGGGCAAGAAGTGAATATAAAAAAGGCGTCTGGCGAAGGTGTTTTATACGGGCTGTTAGGATCAAGGTTTTCTAAGGAAAAAGGCATCGAGGTCATCTCCACTGGTTTGTACGAGGCTATCGGAAATATAAATGTCAGGCTTTAAAGGGTAGCCTAACTGTAAAGCTTATCTTGCATATTTACTCTGCTGGCTGGGGCCACTATTTGGATACCTCTATAGTTTGAAGAACTAGATCCCCAGGCTTAAACATTACAAAAGTGAATATTTAGGGTTTCAATATTTGCAGAGGCAAATTGCAATGTAAAACAGCCTTCTAAGTCATGGTAATCACTGGCGAAAGGGAGATGGGGAGAAACCTTCGGCGAAGTAAATTAAATGGCCTCTCAAAATTAACTGCTCTCACAGGCTTCCAAGAAATGTCACAGCTAGCTCGAGCATATTCACATTTGAAGTGCGCACAATTAATAAATATTTGGGCATCGAAATTAATGTAGAGTAGTGGCCATGGCCATTAGGAATTAAATCATCAGTCTCTTTTAGTATCAGTCCAAAGCGCCCTTCACATAACATTCTCGCCGTTGCAGGTTGTCCCTGTCAGCCCGAATAAATGATGGACTCCATTATGTAGCAGTGGATCAATTCTTTTCCATTTTATTCACAAACCATATGACCAGATGGTTAATCGTGGGATGGCTCCAAGTCAGTGTCGGTGGAACTTGAATATCCAGTGCCGATTGCAACTGACGGCGCAAGTGAACTGTCATGACCGAGTCCAGTCCCAAATCAGACAGCACAGCCTTCTTGTCGACCTCGTCCGGAATCATATGGAGGACCTGGGCTACGCACTCCTGAATCTTCTTTTCCAAGTGCATCTTCAGCTCTTCTCCAGAACGCGGAACACCTTGGTCTTGTGTAGGTGATGCGTCGGTCAGCTTTGCTGATGCGCTGTTGACATATCGAGGCGCGATGTCTTTAAGAATCGGGGAGGGAACATCCTTGCCCTCTTCAACGGGCAAGCTGCGCAGCACTACACAGTGATCAAGGTCGTATTTTACTGCATGCTTCCAGGCCTCAAAGGCCTCATCGCGTCCAATATCTGTCACGCCCTTGCTTTGGAATTCGGCCTGCACAAAGTCAGAACCCGCAGCCATGCCCACCTCGCGCCATGCCGTCCATTGAAATGCCAAAGCATAATCTCCGCGTGCGCGACGGTGTGTAGCCAGGGTATCCAAGAACGCATTGGCACTGGCATATGAACTTTGTCCAGTCGAACCGACAAGCTGGCCACAAGACGAAAACAGAATAAAGAAATCGACAGACTGCGGAGGGAAGACTTCGTGCAATACCAGCCCTCCTATGACCTTTGGTGCTAGAACACGCGCAAAGGCATCTTTGCTTGTATCCAATGCTAGCTGGTTTTCCAGAACACCGGCTGCGTGGACTACTCCTCGCACTGGAGGGAGAGACAGCCGGTCCAGCGCCTCTGACAATTTCGCCGCGGCACTCGGGACGCTCACGTCCAACGCCAAGGTATAGATGGATGCACCGCGGGACTCCAGTGTCTTTATTTTATTGATCACCCCTGCTAATTTGATTTCCTGGTCCCACATCCTCCTGGGAGGTAGAGACCGCCGGGATACGAGAACGATGCGCTGAGCTCCCTGGTTAACGAGGAATTCAGCGACCTCGAGTCCCAGCCCACCAAGGCCTCCCGTGATGAGGTATGTGCCGTCTTTGCGGGTGAAAAATTTAGGACCCTGGGTAGCCGAAAGAAGTTTGTCACGAGGCAAGCCTCGCAAGCGAGCAACTCTGGGTACTCCGTCGCGAATGCGGATGATGTCGGCGCCTTGGATGTAGCGGATGGTGGTGAGCGGAAATTCTACAACTTCCGTGTCAATCAAGCCGCCAAATTGCTCTGAGTGTTCACTGGCTAGGATTCGGGCAAGCCCAACCAGAGGCGCGTGCGCAAGGGCAGTTGGAGTTTCTCCCTCTCCAATGTTATGAGTCAAAACAAATACCTTTGGTGGGATGTCATTATGAATAACGAGTTTGATCAATTCAAGCAGTTGCCAAGTGGTTTCCTCAGACACCCTGGCAACGTCTTGTAGTGACTCAGTACCACTTGGGAGGTAGACGATTGCCGTTTTCTTTCCTAGGGGGCAGCTGGCATTCATGGATCGAAGATCATCAGCAGACGACGCAGATATGATTTTGATCTTGGGTGGGATTGTCTCCAGCCATTTATCCCCCATGGCTGCATCGTCTGCGACCAGGACAATTTGGCTAACGGGCAACGGCTCCTCAGCTGGCATCGTTGGCTGCCAAGTCACTTGGTGAACGAGGCTATCCATACTTCTGTTTTGGTTCGAACTGCTTTCAATCTCGGCAAAGTGCATGCCCGTAAATTTGGCCAAGATGGCTCCATCCTCGTCCAACACAGTCACGTCGCTCGCTGGGGCCTTTTCCAGTGCGGGTTTGACATGCAGCCAGCCAACTTTTGGTGGGTTACCATTGGTGAAAAGGTCAACCTGCTTGATTTGCCCGACCATGCGAGGCTTTGGATCATTAAAAAAGATGGTAGACCCGACCGATGTGGCAGCATCGAGGATGGGCGCCCATGAAGACGGGTCCCAAGACAACGTCTCCTCCAGTGTGACGCCAGGGTTCGTGTCCACCCGCGCTAGCATTTCCGTGGTGTTTCCGTAGTGCTCCGTTATCGCCCAGGGAAAACCCATCGCAGTGACGCCAACCTTGGCAAGGTAGTCAACGGAAAAGTTCTTGTCAAGCTTGTCGCCAATCCGCGCTATTGTTGCCGGAATGTCTATGGATGATTCCGTCACTGTTGTCTGGATGCCCCATTGCGAAGTAGCGTGGGTGACCCAAGGTGATTCGTCGTCGGGGGCATTATCGTCGCGAATCAATCGGGACAGGACCTTGACATCGTCACGTTGAGCCACGACCTGGATGGACCGTGGCGTATCAACTGCAACAGGGACAATGAGGGAAATATCTTTAAGTAACTTGCCACCAGTCGCCTTCAGAAGCGTCATGATGTAGACAGCGGCTGGGATGATTTCGGTTCCCTGCACCGGATGGCTTTGAGGGTAAGGCTTGCTATTGCCATCCAGACGAGTGCTATACATTACTGTACCAGTCCCCGCAATCTCAGTCCTCTGTCCGAGAAGCGTGTGTTGGTCGACATCGTGAGTCTGAACGGCGTTGAATGGGCTGGTCTCAACCTTGCGCCAAATAGGTCTGTGCGCCCAAGTGGTGTTTGGCAATCCTTCGGCCCACGACTTGGACATCTTCAAACTCCAATCCACAGGCACTCCATGGCAATGAAGCTGGGAAATTGCATGGAGTATGCTCTTTTCTGCTGGCTTGTTCCGCACCAGAGTTGACACTACGCAGTGTTCTTCAATGCCTTGGTCCGCAAGCGTCTCATCAATCGAATGGCACACGAGCGGATGAGACGAAACTTCCATAAAGATCCGGTACGAATCCTCTGCTGCTGCCTGAACCGCGGAGGTAAAGTGAACAGGATTCATCATGTTATTGGCCCAATAAAGGGCATCACGCAGATCCTGTCCACGCGGATCTTCGAGAGAGGTGGAATAAAGCCTAGCTCGTGTGGGAACCTTGGGCTTGATTGCACCAGACAAGGCGCTAATCAGTGGATCCTTGAGCTCATTCATCATGGGGCTGTGGAATGCGATGTCTGTTCGTACATCAAACACCTTGACGCCGCGTTGCTTGAATTCTCCCGCCGCCTTGGTCACTGCGTCCCCAGGCCCTGCCACGACACAGGATGATGGGGAGCAATCGATTGCTTCTGTGAGGTTTGCCGAGCTGGAAAGCTGCTCGAATGCATCCCCGAACGGCCTGTTGACCAAGATCATTTTGCCCTGGCCGCTGAGTCTTCGATAAAGCACTGACCTCCGCGTGACGACTATCGTGCCCTCTTCTGGGGTAAGCGCTCCTGCGATAACGCTGGCCGCGATTTCACCGGTCGAGTGGCCAATAACGGCATCCGGGAAGATACCATAGCTTTGCAGAACAGCACTGACACCGATCTGTACCATGAAAGTGAGAATCTGGAGTTGGTCCGAGGATTCAAACTGCCCACTTTCCAGTAACCCGAGTGGCGAAAGCGCAATCTCCGAGTACACGATCTGGTCCAGGGACTGAAGAGCATCGAGAAAGAACTTGTTTCCCAACATCTCTTTACCCATGTTAGCCCAATGCGCGCCATGGCCGGAAAAGACCCAGACCAGGCCTTTGTTTTCTTTGGACGCAACTTGGCCCTGGGTGATCCAAGAGTTGTTCAAACCCTCAGCTAGCATTTCAAGAAGTCGAGACGCATCTTCATGATTATCGACAACCATAGCTGCACGATAGTTGTGATGATCACGTCTCACTGCCAGTGTGGATTCAATCGAGCGCAACTCACATTGCCGACCTTCCGAGTCTATCCACTCCCTCAGCGCTCGCGCTTGAGCAGGGATGCGCTTTTTTTCCGGTGCCGAGACCAGCAGAAGTGACGGTCCTGTTGCCTCACAGCGGGTGATTCCATTCATAGGGACGCATGGCCACGTTGAATCGTCATACTGTTCAAGAACAGCGTGTGACACCGTCCCTCCATAGCCGTAGGAACAGACAGCTGCGCGGCGAACCTCGTCTGTTTCCGGCCACTCTGTTTGCTCCTGCACCACTCTCAACCCAGAGGTCTCCCAATCAATGCGCTTATTCAACGTTGCTAGATTGGCTTGTGGAGGCATTACGTTGTTGCGCAGAGCCATGATGGCCTTGATCAGTCCGATCGCGCCAGCTCCTGCCTCAAGGTGGCCAATATTGGGCTTTATAGATCCGACAAAGCAAGGATCCTCGGCGTGGCGTCCTGTTCCGTACACACCTGCAAGTGCAGATATTTCTGTGAAATCTCCTAGCGGTGTAGAGGTGGCATGGGCTTCAACGTATCGAACTGTTAAGGGATCAACTCCCGCTACACCAAGGGCTTTACGGGCGACCAGTTGCTGGGCTGCCCCATTCGGTGCCATGATGCCATTGGTCTTGCCATCTTGAGCCACGGCCGTCCCCTTGATGACTGCTAATATGTGGTCGCCATCCTTGATAGCGTGTGAGATGTTCTTCAAGATAATGGCAGCAGCACCCTCACCACGCCCGAATCCCCGAGCCTCATTGTCAAATGAACGGCAACAACCTTCAGATGACAATGCACCTGCTCTCTCTAGGACACAGAAGAGTGCAGGACCACAAAGGACATTTCCGCCACCAACGATGGCCACCTTGGATTCGCCGTTGATAATTGATTGAACTCCGTGGTGAACTGCGACCAAAGATGAGGCGCATGCGGCGTCGATGGATGAACTTGGTCCCATGAGGTTCAAGTGATATGAGATTCTGTTTGGGGTGCCACAAAACGCTGTGCCGATGCCCATCCATGGCTCAATATTGGGCATGTCCTCGAGAACAAGCTTGGCGTAGTCATCATTACTAACTCCCCAGAATACCGCCGTGTCACTTCCCGAGAGGCTCTTTGCAGGTATCCCGGCATTTTCTAGGGCTTCCCAGGTAACTTCTAGAGAGATTCTTTGCTGGGGGTCCATCTGCTCAGCCTCCTTCGGTGAGATACCAAAGAATTGCGAATCAAAGTCCTCTAGGTTGTCTAGGAAGTAGCCGTGTGACGAAAGTTGGCTCATTGTCTTGGGGTTGCGTGGATCCCGGCGCTGGTAAGGCTCCCAGCGCATAGGTGGGACTTCGCCGGAGGCGTCTTTCCTCTCTAGGAGCGATTGCCATAATTGGCTAGGGTTGTTGTTGCCGCCAGGAACCCGGCAGGCTATTCCTACCACAGCCACATCTCTTGTGCTGTCCTGTTATTTGTAAGTATCAAGAATTGAGTAAAGGTATGGCCCGTGCTTACATATTGGCCACAATCAAGGCTCCCTTTACTGTCTGTGTCTGACGTGGGCGTGTTCATGATGGATTATGAGGGTATCACAATGTTGAAGAAGGATGGTGGGGTGATATGCGTCGATGGTGGAAACTCGAAGTGATGAAACGTGGAATGATAAATCGTGCAGCGATGAAACTCGGAGTGATGGTAACAGGATTGTTGCAGCTTAGACAACCCGGGCTTTATACATTTTTCGCGGATGGAAATTTGTATCCAAATTTACATCCTACTCCTGACCGTGCACCGTACGACTTGGCGTCTAAGCGCGCATCATGACGCTTTCCTCACCTCAGATCACCCAAACAAAAAGCAAAGATGGCAGAGATAAGAGAGAAGAGGACTAGTTAGATACACCATGCACCTAACCTCCTCAGCCGTATCGCGGCCCACAATAAATACGCAAGCTGGGCGCACCTCAACCAGGCGCAAGTCGCTAGTGCCAAGTGTAGTTAACTGAAAAAGTAAAGGCCGCTTGCATTGCAAACAGCTTAGACCAATCCGGATTGCCCAAATAGTGGTTGTTGGTTCTGCTTCTGGCTCGACCTGCAGCACGCGAGGTTCGTGACCAGGCTCTGTCCTCCGCCTCGGCAGGCGGCCGCCGGTGAGAGAACTCCAGGATCGACGCGGAATGTGCAAATTGGTGACGCAAGCCCACACATGAGGCACTCCCTTTTCCGCAGACGCAGCCTCAGCTGTGTACGCAAAATCGGGGGCCAATCGGGCTTGCTCGGGCGTACTGGTCCGGGGAATTTTGTTCAGTTTGCCGGCATGTTGCCTTGTGATGTGAGACATTCTCCTCTGTGGAGACTGTGACGTTGTATGTCATTGGATAATTGCCATCGTAGAAGAAGAGGAGGAAGACATCCAATGCATCTCTTATTTGATGCTGTTGTCTCGGGAGCGGATCCGAACTAGGACAAACTAACCAAGACCGAGTGATGAACCAGATGCCCACGCCACCACAACGTTAATATCCCTTCCATATGTTTCACATTGACCAGAACGATCTCGGCGGAAGTTTTACATATCCAACTGCAACTAAGACCTTGATAAACGGTGCGGTGCTCAACTGTTTCTGTACATATACATACTCATATATAGATGCGTCCTCATACACCTCCAGCAGCTTCCAAGGCAAAAATGATGATTGTAACCACCCTTGAAGCCAAGGATTAATGTTGGAGAACAAAAAGAAAGGTTCTCTGCGTGATCTGGGAATCGAACCCAGGGCTCCCCGACGCTGCTCGAATGGCAACGGAGAATTTTACCACTAAACCAATCACGCTTCTTGATTGGTTGTGGTGGAGGTGAGTCCCATCAAGGTCTTTCGTCAGGACAGGGGGATGATGCAGAGCCATGACACGGAGAGAAGACTTTCGCGTGGGCAGCATGGCGAGCTCCGCCGCTAGGCTGATCCCGCTTTCCACTTTGCCATGGTCACTCGTATTCTCTTTGGCTAGCAACTAGCGGAGATTGTGGGTTGGGAGCCGCGGAAGTGTCGGCGTGCAGGTCGAGACTCCCCCTTGCCTCATGATTCATGTCACCTTTGCCGTTTTGTATCTAGTCCTGTCGATCATTCTCATCTGACTATTCCCTGACTGGATGTTTTTGGCCGTATTAGGCTTGTCCATTGTCTTGGTAGAGTCGGTTGGGGGAGTTCGAGTTGGGGCGGTTTAGTCCTCCCCACTTGATGCGCGGGGGAAGTTCGTCATGACGCTGTTTTCTCTTCCAGAAATCCTGGATGATCTGATCATGGATTGATTCACTCTGATCCTGGTACCTGGGGATCTGCCTTGGCCAGGGCTCGTACTGATCCCGACTGGGCGGGTCCGTATTCACAATCGCATTTTGAATCTCACCTACCCTACATCCACCATTTTTGGCCCATTTTTGGCCTCATTTATCTTCCAGCACTAATCATACACAACTCTAACATCGAAATTAATAATCTGTTCAATAAATACACGAACCAGATTTTATCCCCCTACTAACACAAATGTACTAGGTGGCAGTTCAGGCGGATCTTCCCGGTCAATCATGACCGGTTGAAAAATTCTTCCTCGGTGTGGAGACCAAATTCATCCCATGAATGTTAGCTTCGCGTCGATCGCCAATCACACAGGCATCAAGCTACGGGAAAAGCAATCATGATATCCACAAAATTTGGCAAGCTTTTACGACATCCCCCAACTAGCCCCCGCCGCTTCCAACCTGTCGGGAACATTGCTTCAAGACAACCGAATGCTTGAATCCACGTGGGAACAATGTGGTTTGGAACTTTTCCCGTTTTCCATCATATTCTCCACGTTTGGCTTGACCTACCTGCACAATTCCGGAGCCTTCCCCTGCTTTGCTGTGCATTCCGTTTCATCATCCTTGAGCCTATTTGGTCTGTCATTGTAGACTTTGGGGGCAGAAGCGTATACCTCTGCAACTCGGCTGCAATCGATGAGCCAGGAGAAGTGGAATTGGGCGCGGAGACTAAACTTGTCAAGGTTGTTCGGCTAATCTTAGCCCCTGGAAATCGAAGGGCGCTTGAAATTGCCCCTCTGCATCTGCCGTGCGCACCCATGACAACGCAGGCTCCCAAGATGACGATGGGGCTTGCAAGCGAAGCCCCGACGTCCTGGTAAACAGCGGCAAAACACCTGCCCTTGCAGCCGTGGGGGTTACATCTTGTACGGCACAGCAGTGCATGTGCATACCGAGCATAAAGCTGCGGGTCTTCGGTTCGGTTCGGGGGCCACGACCTGATAATGCGCTCCAACAATGTAAATTATTTCCTTTGTAGATTTAAAATGGACAGCAACTGCATGTAAATTAATACAAAAACATAATGGTAGCAACTTTAATCCCCCACATTCCGACTCCCGGCCCCGAAGGTATCATCGTCCTCAAATTAGCCAAAATGCTCTCGGCTCAAATGTGAGAAGCGTGGGTTTCGGGTATACTGAATCTCCTGATTTGTAGATATGACAAGTTCGAACGTCTGGAATCGGCCCTTCTAGCAGGGGATCCAGTGTCGTGAAAATAGAGAAACTCCTATTTCGGGAAACCATAAATTGGCGCGGTATCATCGATACTCAGCATGCCTCCTAAGGATTCGGGAAATACTCTACTCAGACACCATGTTACCTGTACTACTGGCCTTTTTCGCATCTTCAGTGAATGCTTCATTATTTACGTATACTGAAGTTGGCACTGAAAGGTATGCTACAGCACTGCCTGGTCCCCTGGACTCCAACCGCACATATGGTCCACCCTTTACAGAGGCGTCGACACTGCTTCCTACCGCTGCAACTCACACCACTTACTTGTATCGACCCAATGCCACTTTGAGTAGCGATGGGGTTTATGGCCAAAGCGACTACAACGCCTTGTGGGAAAAAGCTAACTTGACGTGGTCGAGCACCATGCCATTCAGCACCACTGTCAGTCCAACCCCAGTACCGTCTTCGGAGCTTGTCTTCCCTCCTCCTTTGCCTCTGGCTTCGCGGTCTGGGGACTACAAGTTTCCTAGTGATTTTATATGGGGCGTTTCCAGTAGTGCGTGGCAAATTGAAGGAGCCCTACAGGCCGAGGGAAGAGGCCCATCGCCTGAAGTAGACAAACTTGGGTCATTGCCAAACACCGACAAGACTGACGACGGCGTCACAAACACTATGAGCTATTATTTATACAAACAAGACCTGGCAAGAATAGCAGCTATGGGTGTCCCGTTTTACTCCTTCTCTATATCCTGGCCTCGGATTGTCCCTTTTGGAGTAGCAAATTCGCCCATCAACCAAGAAGCCATTGATCATTACGACGATGTCATCAACACTTGCCTGGAGTACGGCATTACTCCAATAGTTACCCTTTGGCATTTCGATACTCCTCTCTTGGTTGATTTGGCGAATGATACGATGATTGACGACTTCATCTATTACGCAAAGTCCGTCATCACACACTACGGCGATCGCGTACCCTTCTGGCAGACATTTAATGAACCCAACATTGGATTCACGTACCTATTCAACGACTACAACACGGTGACACGCATGGCACGTGCACATGCGGAGGTATATCACTGGTACAAGGACGTCTTCCAGGGCACTGGAAAAATGAGTATGAAGTTTGCCAATAATCTCGCTTATCCACTCCATGGGCCCAGCAACTCTAGCGACGTAGCTGCGGCGCAGCGATATCAAGATATTGTCTTCGGGATTATGGGGAATCCTCTCCTGCTTGGCCAGCAAATATCCGAGTCGGCATTGGCCACATCTGCAATGAACCTAACCCCACTCACGCAAGCGCAAATTGAACACATGAACGGCACAATGGATTTTTTTTCTGTGGATCCATACACGACCCAGTTCGCAACAGCCCTCTCGGGTGGCATAGATGCATGCACAGCAAATGCATCTCACCCCAACTTTCCATTCTGTGTCGAGATGTCCACCAAACGGCCGGATGGTTGGTTAATAGGAAACCCATCAAGCAGCTATGTATACATCGCACCGCAATATGTGCGGCAACAACTCAAGTATATTTGGGACGTGTTTCGGCCAGCTGGTGGAATCATGGTGACCGAATTTGGGTTCACCACTCTCAACGAGGACCTGAAAACGCTTGATGAGCAACGATTTGATCTCGAGCGCTCCATTTACTATGAAAACTTTATTCATGAGACTCTCGCCGCAATCCACGAAGATGGTGTCAAGGTCATCGGGGCTATAGCATGGTCGCTTCTGGATAACAATGAGTGGGGTCACTTCTCAAACCAATACGGTTTGCAGGTGGTGAACCGGACGGATGGGGCTTTCACGCGTACTTATAAGAGGAGCTTTTTTGATTTCGTAGACTTATTCAAGAAGTATATATAGTATGGCAGTATTCAATAAATGATGGTGAGGGACCTTGTCAATTAAATACTGTGAGAACAAAGTAATGACAAAACGGGACATTTCAAAAGTCACACCAGCAACTATGCGACAAAACTTTGAAGATATAACTAAAACAAAATATAAATAAATAATTGATGTATAAGAGATATGAATATGGGCTACAAGAAAAATACCTCTTAACAAGGCTAGTTATCCAAAACACTACGAGTGGTCTAATCCAAGAAATATATATATATTAAAACATTTTCCGTGCTATATAGCCTTTCAAAAGCAGGGCGCAACTCCGCAGGTTTCCTTGACGAATCTGTGAGTCTAGGTTCGCGAGCATATCTCGACAACTCTGATAATCCCGCAAGGAAGGAAAGGTCGCCAGCTCCTCGCCCAGTTCCGATGGCGCTGCCACATATGTCATCCGCAATTAGCCGAAAAGCAGCCACGCAGCCTTTGGCTTCAGCTGCGCCAACCGCGCAGAACAACCCCGCCACTCTTGTTAAACCTTGGAGATCTAGTCCAACGGTTTCCGAGTGCCGTAAACTTAACCCATCCTCTCGCCCTGATTTTTTCGTCGCGTAGGATAAATCTGAAATGCTCCACAGTAACATCGAAAGGACTTCCTGTGCCTTGATGCAACTTTCTCGCAGGCAAGGCAGATTTATGCAGCGTGAGATTTTAATTGCGTAAGCTTACTCAAGAAATATAAAAATTCAACCAATAAATAACGAGCGGGCTAAGAAAGCCTCGTGAGATCCAAACAAAACTTGCATAAACCTGACCATTGGCAGCGAACTTGATGGTTTTTCCGTGCCGACTTTCAGCTCTGGAATTATCCGGCGCGGCTCAAAGGTCAGGAAGTCAGCCTGTGGAGTGCTCCTTTCCTTTATCCCCTACCAGTTTACAAGGTCAAGCGCTGGAGCCTACTGTGACGCATCCAGACACTGGACAAGGCAGCAAACCAGCCGATCGCAACCTTGCAATCCATGTCGATCGCGGCATCACAGCATACCCGGTACGATCGCGGCTGTAGATTTCGCCCCCGCTGCTCCAAAGGTTGCCAAGCGCATCCTTCGGCTCGCTCATTGATCTTCTCCATGTTTCAGATCGCCTACAAGACTTCAAGATGCGCCTAATCAACGTCAAGACATTCAGGCTGGAAGAGTTCCTCGACTATAAGGCTCCTCCGTACGCTATTCTGTCGCATACCTGGGGGGAGGACTGCGAAGAGCTCACTCTCCGAGATGTTGAAGAGGGCAATGTCGACAAACCTGGAGTCGGGTCGGTCAAGTTTCGCGGATGCTGTCGACAAGCCGAGAGGGACGGGCTCGGATACGCCTGGATCGACACGTGCTGCATTGATAAAACCAACTTGGTGGAGCTTAGTGAAGCCATCAACTCGATGTTTCGATGGTACACGTATGCTTCCATTTGCTATGCCTATTTATCTGACGTTCCCGGCGACGACAATCCCCGGAAGCACGGATCTAAGTTCCGGACCAGTCGGTGGTTCGGGAGAGGATGGACCTTGCAAGAGCTTCTTGCACCTCGGGACTTGCGCTTCTACAACTCGGAGTGGCACCACCTGGGGAATAAAGGAGGCATGTCAGCCACCGTTGGGAAAGTCACCGGTGTGCCCCGTCAGTTCCTGCTGGGCATCACCGAGCTGCATGCTGCCAGCGTTGCGCAGCGCATGTCATGGGCCGCGCAAAGAGACACGAAAAGGAAGGAAGATCTCGCATACTGTCTCCTCGGGATCTTCGGTGTGACGATGCCGATGATCTACGGCGAGGGCGGCGCCCAGGCTTTCTTCCGGCTGCAGGAACAGATCATGAAGACGACGAGGGATGATTCCATTTTGGCATGGGACCTCAGTTTCGAAGAACCACCCGCCAGCGACTTCGAGCAAGTCGCAGCTGGGAGAGTTTTGGCAGCCGCCCCATCCGATTTTGCAAATTCCGGGCATATTGTTTCCCGCGAAACATCAACCGCGTCGTTATCCTCACTCGACATTTCTGGTGGTAGTCTTCGAGCCCACCTATCGCTGCTCGCCAATTCTGCTGGCGGGGTACTTGGGCTGCTTAGTTGCGGGCCCGAGGGCGACACACAACAAATAGTCGGAATTCCTCTTGCCAAAATGACGGCGACGTCGTCCGACGAGTACGTTAGGCCAAAGGGATCTCATTCAGTGCTGCGCCCGATTACTGCGTCAGGCGCGGCGCCTAAGCGCATACACATTAAAACCGACAGCCAAGGCAAGAAGGCGGTCGATACCAATCAACATTACTGGCTCTACGATGACGATGGGTTTGCCGAAGTCAACCTAGACTTGGTTGACGTGTCGCCTCGATCTTGTTGGCACAAAGAGCGGGCCCTGATTATGTCGACAATGGAATCCGACGACGGTGGTACGCATCGAACCTTGGCACGCTTCCGCTATGACGAGGCAGAATGTCGGGATTTCGTGATCGTACTTGAGGTTAAACAGCAGGGCACTTCCGCTCAGGCTCAGTGCTGCGTTATGACATGCTGCAGAAGCATTTCGTTGGAAGAGCTCGCCGGGAAGGTCCAATACGTGGCGCAAAATGCATCTGAGAAGAGAAGTGCTAGCAATGGACTGCTCAACCTACGTGTGATATTAGAACCTGATACGCAGCAGCTATTGTTTACCATCAGGCCAGAAGCAATGCCTCATCCGCCAGATATTACTATTGACGCCACAGCGGAGTTGCAGAAGTTGGATCTAATGTTTGAGCTAGCAGGGATACTGGAAGAAAAAGGGCAAATAGAAGTGGAAGAGGCAGAGTTGAACCACAGAGCCAAAGAACAAAGCATTAACTTACAAGGAATCAAGAGGGACCAGGAGATAGTAGAAGATGAAATAAGGCAGCTTGAAGAAGAGAGAAGAAAGCTTGAACTAAAAAAAAGAATATTGGCCAAGGAAGAAGGCATTGGAGCTGAGGAGATGCGCCATGTCAGCGCAAGGCAAGCCGAGGTTAGGGCAGGACAAGAGCATGCGTCCAAACGATGGTCACGGGTGCGGAAGCAGTGGGACCAACTTTGGCATATTGAATGCGACGAAGATGGTTACGTCTTAGAAAAAATGCATGTCCAGGCGCCGCTGCGATGGGCCGTCGAGAACGGTCACAGCGACATATTCAAGCTGCTTCTCTACAAAGGTGCGGAGATAGCATTTGCGGACAAGGACAGATGGACTCAGTTGATTACCGCTTCGAGCAAGGGACATGCCGATGTGGTTCGGCTGCTTCTCACTGCCAGCCGGGCAAATGTTGACCCTAACAAGGATGGTAAGCATGGCCAGACGCCCCTCAGCTGAGCCGCCGCCAACGCCTACGAAACCATTGGCTAATCATTAATCGACACAGGTAAGGAAGAAATTAAATCGAAAGACAGCAATGGTCGGGTGCCGCTAGAATGGGTCGACCAAGGGGGGCATAAGGCCGTCGTGCAGTGGAGTCGCGCAAAGTACGTGTACCGGCAGACGCTCGAGGGGCAGTGTGCTAGTATTAGTAGCGTCGTCTTCTCACCGGATGGCACAATGCTCGCATCGGCGTCGGCTGAAGGAACGGTTTGGCTTTGGGATACAGCTAATGGTACACATCGGCAGACGCTTGAGGGACATGATAGTGCTATTCATACCATTGCCTTCTCGCCGGACGGTACGATGCTTGCGTCTGGTTCATCCGATAGAACGACCCGGCTATGGGATGTAACCAATAATGCACACCAGCAGACACATCTGAAGCACAGAAGCACTATTCACAGCGTTGCGTTCTCGCCGGACGGCATAACCCTTGCGCTAGGCTTAGCCAATTGGAAAGTCCAGCTTTGGGATGCGGCCAATTACATGCACCGGCACACACTTGTGGGGCACTCCGGTATTGTTAATAGCGTTGCCTTCGCGCCGGACAGCTCGACAGTTGCCTCGGCTTCAGACGATCACACAGTCCGGCTCTGGGACGCAGCAAAGGGCGAACATTGTCAGGTACTCGAGTGGCAAGGTATTTTTGTTCATGACATTGCCTTCTCACCAGATGGCAAAATTATTGCATCGGCTCTGGGTAACGGAACGGTATGGCTCTCGGACGCAACCACTGGTACACATCAGAAGATACTTGAAAGGCACAAAGATGCTGTTTACAGCATTGCCTTCTCACCAGACGGCGCGATGCTCGCATCGGCTTCGGGCGATGGCACAGTCCGGATCTGGGACGTGGTTAAGGGCGCACACCGGAGGACGCTCAAGGGGCACGGGCGTGGTATTAATAGGGTTGCCTTCTCGCCTGACGGCAAGATGCTTGCATCGGCTTCGGGATCGGGGGACAACACGATCCTGCTCTGGGATGTGGTCACCGGCAATATCTGAATGGCGGACTATAGATCACATAGTCTCTCAGAGCCCGCCTCTCAGGTTATACTTTGCTAGTTGATGCTCAGTGGCCTTTTGTAGAGAGAAAACTTTCATCCATTGAGAGGGTGTTAGTTCTGAAGCTCTCGGTACACCTTCTCTCTTACTCTCTATTTATATATCATGGAGTGCTAAGGGAAGGATGCAGGAGGCTTTGTCAATATAGTTGGTTAATATTATTCTAGGATTTTCAACATATCTTTTCTAGCTATTTTAGACCTTTGTCTTGGTCAAAATGGAACAATTGGCAATCAATTGCCTTGAAAAAGTGAGAATAACTACGACGTAACCCATTGACAGTAAGACCTGATGTTAGTGAGAGCTGAAGGAATTGCCATGCAGCATTCTAGCACCTTGTTTCCTAGTCAAGGTTACACCGCTTTGGGCTTCAAGAGGTACACTAGGCTTAGTTGCACTGATGGCAAGGTAGTGCCAACAACCATGCTCCCTGTAACTATTTACAGCACCAACCACTTGAATAAAGTAACGTTGCAGGCCGAGCCCAACAACAAGCAGGTAAGGAATGTAGGCCATGAGAAAGAAGAGGCGGGTCATTGGTCGAATGTTTTCAGAGTAGTCTCGAATGACCACATCGACGAATCCGGCTTCTTCAATCATGATTTTATAAGCTTCTGAACTCGGAGGCAGTGCCGGCATTGCAATGTATTGGTTGATGTTCTGAATCTCTTCAGAGAAACCATCATGAAAATCCTCATCATATTCTAATTGACCGAGACGGCCGCCGGGGCGAAGTACGCGGAAGAACTCGCGGAGCACCTTTTGGGGGTCATTGGCGTGCACGAAGGATTCTATGGTGTAAACACCATCGAAGGACTCGGCATTAAACTTTTCAAGGTTGTGGTAGTCCATGATGCTTGCTTTGACTTGGCCTTTGGGCAATCTCGAACGTGACACGGTTTGCCGCGTTCTTTCGATGTGAGACTCGACCATGTCAATGCCGTGGATCTTGAATCCAAAATTTTCCGCCAGGTAGAGTGCAACGTGGCCATTGCCACAGCCAGCATCAAGAACACGAGAGCCTGGAGGGATATTCATGTTCTTAACTAGCTTCTCTTCCATGCGCTCCTGTGATCGAGCAAGGGGGAAAGGCCAGTATGTATCTTTTTCCCAATAGCCCCAGTGGATTCTCCCATCCAGGATAAATCCATACAGGAACCTTGAGGTAAAGGAATTGTAATAGCCCTTGACAGCATTTTTGGGCTCGACGTCAGTCGTAGTGTGGGCGTCGGTAGCCATCATGGCACAGCTTGTGATGAGTACTGATGGTAGACTCTCGGATCTATGGTTGACTGGAGGGCGAGAGACTCAGTCCAGCCTTTGGGGATGGGCTGGAGCACACTGGAGCTGGAGCACAATCGGGAGAGCATAAAGTGAAGGAGGGCATACAGAATAGTTATGGGTTTTCTAGGGCCGAGACAAATAGACTGATAACAGAGTCATGAAATTTCCGAGTAAAGTCCGTGTGAATTATGTCTAACCTTTTGAAATGTAAAACATAATAGACCGGTAAAAAAGTACATATCGAAGTTTGAATTGGTTAGTATGGGGTGATGTTTCAAATGAAACATGGCTAGGTGGATTTTTAGTGGAGACACATGCAATAGAATGCAGCGGTACATGTGAGCAGTGTATCAGAGGTGAGAGTGTGATGGTGAAATTTCCGAGGACCTTTGATACGTCTTGTCGCCAGAGCTCGGCTAATATAGTGGGTCGGCAAATGTTCCCGGCTGTGCCCACATGCTTTGTTAGAACCTAGGATACGGAAGGCGGTTAGATATAATAGGTTAGACCTGTTCAAGTAAAAAGGATTAATAAAAAGAAAAGTAATTCTGTTGGAACATTGAAGCTATCATAAGGGATCACGGTCATCGGGTGCCGGCCCAGGAGGCCAGCCTAGCTATTTCACCGTGTATCAGAAGTTGCTTTTTCCTTCAAAACAACAACAAGGCCTCTTTTGGCTAGAATAGCTGTAGATAACTAAGAACAGCAAGAGACGATTACCCTGACCTAGCAGCAGCTGCTATCGTGACCTTCACTGTGTCATACAAAACCCCGGGATCTACCCATAATTTCTTGTTTAACTACCTAATGAAGGCAAAGCACTCTAGCATAGCTTTATAATAGATGATAGAATAATTAGAGATCAAGGCAACGTAACTTTATCTCTATCTTTTGAAGGGGAGTGAGGTTCAGTTATATTGTCAACTAACATTTTCAAAGGAATGAATAATTCAACGGGGTATTCTTTTTATTTTTTATTATTTAGAAGCGTAGAGACCCAGTTCTTGAACCCATAGCGACATCTAAATCGTGGCTCTAGCCAGCACAGTTAGTTTATAATAAAGCTAACAATTAGGTTACAATACCCAATAGCCTTTAAAAACCCAATACATCTCCGATAGCCTCATCCAACTTCAACGGGGTATATAATTTTATACAAACGTGCAAATGAGATCTGAATAGAAAAATGCCCAACGCTTTCCTTCAGCCATTGATGATACTTACCCTGTTACAACTTGATTCCTGCGAAAGGAACATGTGGGTTATCAAGCATCAACGCCAGGGTCTTGCTGTAGTCATCGGCCAGGCGTGTGGCCATCCTAACACTAAGGCATTTGGGACGGAAGTTCAGTTGTATATCGAATCCATCCAAGGATTCAATAGGCCTTACTCCGACCTCGTACTAGAGCAATGTCAATTCTTAGCCGCTGTTCTAGGCCTGTACTATGTGTCGACTTACATCATTTGGATCCCATTCCTCAGTATATTTAATTGTAAGTCGGTCTTCGGTACTTACGCCTGAGCCCCATACCTTCTGGTAAGTAATATGGGTGTTGAAAAGCTTCGATCCTTCAAACAGGGGCAATCTTTCAATTTCTGCCACTGAACTGTGCTGGTGGGCTATGGCTGCGAAATGGTTTTTCTGTGCGGTCTGGAGTGTTTCAACAATGCTCTGCGATGTATCCAAAGCCACCTTGTATGGAATTAGCCCAATAAATGGGCCCCAGGTTCTCTGAGAGTTTTCTACAGGGACATCACGCCCCAATACAAAGCTTCCAAATATAGGCGTCTTGATACCGGTGTATACACTCAACACAAAAGACCAGGCTGTGTGGATAAAGGTAGGGTGCATGAGCTGCCACTTCGTGCAGAAGTCACGAATTCTAGGCGAGTCGATACTCGGGACACTGAAAGGCCTATAGCTTGCACATTCTTCTAGTACGCCACCGGAAAGCGGAAAGTGCGTTGGATATGAGTCAGCCAAGTATTGACTCCAAAAACATAGTCTTTCTTGCTCGGACCGTCCTTGAAGGTACCGTATAAAGTCGGTATAATTACCAGCTGGACTCAGAGTCCCGTGGTAAGCTGCCCGGAGATCTTCGCAAAATATATCGATAGAGAAGCCATCAAATACAGCATGATTGATTTGTAGCTGCAGGAATGCCTTGTTATCTCCAATCTTGCAGATCGTTAGGTGGTGTTGAGGGCCATTGGGGTTGTGAAAAGGACCACCATTATTTCGAACATCTCTAGCTTTTGCTTCCTGCCCCTCCTTAAGATACGAAATCTTCGGCTTGGCAGTTTTTAAAGTGACAAAATACCTCTTGATCCTGTCTCCAGCACGGCAGTGTACAAATGTTGTGCGGAGCATGCCGTGGCATTTCACCAGCTCCCGCCAAGCCTGTTCGAGGCGATCTAGGTCGAGCTTGGAATCCTGCCCGCATAATTCAACATCAAATCCTAGACAAAGATGATAATTAGTAGGATCCTGCTCCTGTACTCCTAGTATGTACTCTTGCACCGGCGAGCACGGAGAAATAGCTTCAATCTCGTCAGGTCTGACTCCAAGCAGATGTGAGCAGATGCCTTGAAATTCTGTGTCCGATGCTGTCGATTGTCCTTCAGGGGTCTGCTTTGCGGACTCTGGGAAGATAATCCTGGAACTGGAACCTGCTATTGCTGCCGCAATTTTTCCAATTGTCTTCCTTTCTAGGATATCAACCATGCGTAGCCTGATGGACGATTGATGAGCCGCTGCCACTACTTTGACCGCCATAATGGAGTTGCCTCCAAGGCTTGCAAATGTATCGTCCATGCCGACCGCGCTAGGTTGAATTTTGAGCACTTTGCACCAGGTATCCCGGATCTGCCTTTCTATTTGATTCGCGGGTTGCCTTTTCGTGCTATGGCTTTCGGTTTGTAGGATGGCAATATCCGATACGCTGAATGATGAACCAATCTCGCGGAGCCGTTTACGGTCTGTCTTTCCAGTTGGACTCTGAGGGATGCTCCGCACAGAAAATATCACAGAGGGAATCATGTACATCGGTAGATGGCTCTCCAATTTCTTGTGAACCCCTGCTGAAATATTGACAATAGTGACATCCGGACCCGACTTGGTAGCATCATCGTGGAGGGAACCCTGTACAAATGCAGCAAGGATAGGTTCCGCAGTTCCCCCCTGTGGATGGATAATCTCAACAACGACCTGGTTTAGACCAGAGACGTGAGATAGCATCTGGTTCTCTATCTCGGATAGCTCGACCCTCTGACCTCTGATCTTCACCTGCGTATCTTTTCGTCCAATATATGTAAGAGATCCATCCAAGTTATTATAACGAACCAAGTCTCCTGACTTGTATAGGCGAGCTTCACGTCCTGGATATTTGGATGTACCTTGGACCAGGAAGTCTGGATTATTGATAAACGACCCGGCTGTCTCCTCTGGCCTGTTCAAATAACCACGACCAACAAGAGGTCCCTCCATGAGAAGCTCACCAACCATGCCGGGGGGAAGCAGGCGATTGTGATCCTCTGGATCGACAATCCAACATACTAGCCCAACGCCCTTGCCAATGCTTGCGATGTCGTCTGGTGATTGTGAGGTCCAGTTGGCCGTTGTTATAACACATTCAGCTGGTCCATAGGCATTTATGATGTTAACTCTCCCCCACCAAGGCTTGGCGTCGTGGCCAGTTACAGCCTCGCCGAGCAATATTATAGTCTTCATATCAGGGAGCATATCGGGATTTAATAGACGAGCCACTGTTGGAGTGAGCATGGTATGGTTAGCCTGAGAGGTGGCCATAGATTTCTCTAAGTCTTCTCGGCGATCATTCTCTTCGGGGATACACAAACACCCTCCTGACACGAAGGTCGCCATCATATTATAGGTGGCAACATCAAAAGCATAGGAGGAGAGATCAAAGGTTCTTGACTCTTTTGTATATGCCAATGATTCTAATTGATGACACAGTGCCGTGCTAAAGTTCTCGTGTGTCATAATTACTCCTTTGGGGACGCCGGTGCTCCCTGATGTGAAGACGGTATACATTGCGGTTGATGGTGATTGTGACTTTGTCCATGCCTCCAAATCTGGAGAAAGATAAAATCTGTACATGGATTCCAAATCTACACAAACCACACGTTGCGATAATTTTGCGCTTAGATTTATGTTTGCGGTTGAGGATAGAATCAAATCCGAACCAATTTGATCGCAAATTTTGCCAAGTCGTTTCTCTGGTAATGTTGAGTCCAGTAACACAAATCCGCCACCTGCCTTGAGGACGGCAAGAGCTGCAACCTGCGTCCATTTTGACTTCTCGAAGCATACCGGCACTAGCATGTCCGTCTTGATACCTAGCCGACGAAGCTCGCTGGCTAGTCTCGAAGAGAATTCGTCCAGTTCACGATATGTGAAGTTGCCATCCCATGAATTGACGGCGGGTGCGTTTGGTCGAGCGTCTGATTGCTTCTTTATGAGATGATGGATACACTGTTCAACCGGGCTTGGAACAATGTGATTCAACTGCTACACCAGGTCCTCATCTTGAGATGACATGATGGATATATCGCTCATCAGTGTTTCTGAAGGAGCTTCATTTAGTTGATGAAAGACAAACTCAAGTCGCTGAAGGAGTTGTTCGGCCATCCACTCGTCAATTACTCGAGAGTCAAAATCAGCGGTGACCGTCACTTTCTCTGCACTTCGCATCGATAGGTGAATGGCAATAGCGTAACTGTTTGTATGACTTTGGCAACCAACACCATGGCATTGAGGGGGGAATGTGTCGATGTCACCATTATCAGAATGATGAACAATTAGAAGTGTTTGTGATCCATTGGACTGTGGCGATATACATCCCTTAATGGTCTGTTCTTGAAGCACATGGAGATAGTCCTGGATCTTCTGCTCCTTGGCGCGTATTACATGTACTGTAGCGGGTCCGTCGTGTGAAATCACATCCCAGGTAGTATTTTCGGTGTTTGCCATATATCCAGATACCCATGCAAATGCAGCTTGGAAAAGCAATGAGATCGATCCTGTCTTGGATAGCGCAACAGGGTGCAAAAAGTCATGCCATACCCTTTTATCTGCCGTGATGTTCTGCATGAAACTTGGGATGGCAGGGTATGGTACAAGAGGTGAAGGGATTCGGCAGGTCCCTGATGTACCCCTCTTGTCAACGTGAGAGTGCATATTCGCGGCAGTGGGTTGGGTAATATCTGGAGAGGGTTTTGCACTGGCTAGGAGTGGTGAAAAATGTAAAAATATGAAGCTCAAAACTTGGTCTTGTGGCAAGTGTCAAATGGCGTGCTGCCTGTTCCGGTGTAAGAAATGGGTAATTCTCGACGTAATATAATGTTGGTGGGTAATTGGTGCATAAACAGCAGTGTAACACCTGACGGGCAATTGATGGACCGGACTGGATGCCGGGCTAGGTCGAAGGTGCCTCGTCACGTTCCGCTCAAGACCTCACGATATTTTAAAGTCAGTACTCTCCATGGCTTTCAACTGATACATGCATACTATTGTCGCAGGCCAGCTGCGGTCTGGACCCTAATAAGACAGAAATATTAAGTTTGTGGTGTGAGACATTAGATCACATCACTATCACCTTCCGCAGCTGTTCTCGTACGGTGCTAGGGTGTTTTAGGTGGCCCTGTGTGATGAAATTGTGTGAATTAAAAACACGTGGTAATTTAACTTTTTGAACGTCTCAATGCAAAGCTTTGCCTGACCCAACGCCAAGCTTCCTTCTCTTCCAAGTTTCAATTTCCAGACCCTTCCAATGTCGCCCTATTCCAACGAAGGCCGGTTGGCCATCAAACCGTCAGGATTTGCAGGATTAGTGCATCGACGGTAGTGGTATTGGCTTGTTGTTTCAGCATCGAATTGGAACTAATGTGACATTAAAGAATTATATACGGAGGACCATTTCAAAAGTCTCGTCCTCGGAACAGGCAGACTTTGCTTTTTCTTCGGCAAGTGACCTCAGATACTTCTTGCAAATGGTAGTGAACTAAAGCACCCCGAAGTTTTAGCGAGATTGGGTCACTGTTGGCACCTCTAGAGTCCCCTAATATCAGTAAAGCGATCAATAATTTAGCGGGTAGTCCGCTATAGTTGAGATCCATTCAATGTATCGCTATGCATCCAAGGGTGTGGCGTCATTAGCTTGGGACAGCACTTTTGAAATGGTCCTCCGTATATGTTGGATTGATACCGGGTAAGGGGCTTCCAAGAGTGGGCCGTGGACGTATTTCCAAGGGTGGCTGGGATGGAAATAGCCCAGTTGACAAGAGAGCAGAACGCAGCCTTATAGAAGGACATTAGAAACAGTATCCCCAAATCTGCTGTTACGACCACTACTTAGAACAGCTACTGGAGACCAGACAACATTTAGTCCTTTAGATGTCCCACCGGCTTCATTGTGAGAGAAGTATGATATCTCCGGTCATCAACGCAACCATCAATTGGATGGCTTCCATAGCTCAGTTGGTTAGAGCTTCGTACTAATACTACAAGCTGCTAGTGTTGGTGATGCGGAGGTCGCAGGTTCAAGCCCTGCTGGGAGCAAAATTGGCTCGCACCGCCTTCCGACATATTTTTGGCTAAGCTTTGCTCTTTTTGTCGGCATGGATAAGTGTTTACAGCTTCCCCGCAAACCAAAACAACCAGGAATACGCCTGTGGCAACCAACGAACAGACATATGTGGATTCAGGCGAGAAGTGTGGGTCCATTGTCTTCTTTAACCGGCGCGGTCACCACTGACTGATACTTTGTACTCCGACTTTAGCAAACAGTTTCATGTCGGCGTTGACATGGGTAAAGTCCAGTTGCCCTGAGTCTTATCAGTAACGCTAATTGGATGTGAATGCAAGCATGACATGTACATCGTTCGATGGTTCGAGACATCTCAACGCTAGGTTTAGTTTTCAAATCATCATCCCATTCAAAAAGGTTATGCTTTGCGTAAAAGGCTCACCATAGAATATTCGAACATAATCTAAACTGAGCCCATTTAGTCATATATTAGGATCTTCGATCGGTACTAATGTCATGGGAGATGACCTAGAAACATTGATTTTCCACAAACTTGCCAGCCACAATCTCTCCAAGACCATTCTGCATGGAAATAGATTTTTCTCGGTATATTAGAAACCTATGTCCACATCGATTTCTAATGAGCTTATACACTTATATTGGCGCCCATGAATGGAATAAACCGAGTACTGGTTCGAAGTGAGGTTATGTGGGTGGGTATTGATGCGGAGGTGTAGTATTACCGAAAAAGGATATACTCCCAATTTCCCCACAAACGAATTTAGATAGCCCGTGGGATAGGCTAGTTCAGGGCCGCATAACTGGACCAGTCGAGTTGGGCCGGTTGCTCAGCTCAGCTCACTCAAACGGACCAGTAGACCCCGGTTGCCGAAACGCCTGAGTCGACACGTTATAATGTGAGCGCAGCATTTTTCTCCATTCAGTGAAGATCCACTTGGTAGAGGTGGAGGCCTTTGGGCCATAAAACAGGCTCCAACAGCTCATACGAAAATCGTCATCAGCCAACAATTCACACTACTTCTCATGTGTTTGAATATGCGACTATTTAGCAAAAGTGCTGACGCCAACGAGAACCAGTCCAGGACTGCTGACGTCGGAGGAACCCTCGTCGAGTCAATACGAGAATGGCTCTCAACCTGCAACGGTCGCCATTCGTGCGTGGAAATGTGCCTCGAACCGGTATTCATCAACCAGCACCCAATGAGTCCTTCCTGGGTCATAGATGTCCAGCATCAATGCATAGTACCTGGGAATGTCGAGGGTCGGTACCTTGCATTGAGTTACACTTGGCAAAACACCGAGACAGCTACCAGCAACAATGAGTAGTTGCAGCTCTGCCAGAAAAATCTCAACTCGTTGACTTCATCCAATGCATTAAAAGAGTGTACGCCCCAGCCACCCAAGGTTATTCAAGACGCTATAGAGTTAACTGCCGCGATCGGGGAAAGGTATGTATGGGTAGACCGACTATGCATCATCCAGGACGAAGGGCCTCAAAAGAACGTAGAATTTATGCTCATGGATAAGATCTACTCGGGTGCTTATATGACAATCATCGCCGCTGCAAATCACGGTCTATTCTGTACCAGCTCCGGTACCCTTGACAACCCGGCATGGGAAACTCGTTATAATGGCTATTGGCGGGAACCACGATCGCCCCAGCGCCAGGATAGGCCCCAGGATAGCCTTATGAGAAGATTTTACACTGTGGTTCAATGGTCAAAGTGGGCAAAGAGAGCTCGGATTGATGCCGAGAGTCAGCAAGATCCTACTAGTTCTTGGGAATTACACAGTACAGTCAAATGGGAAGAATTAGGCCTTGCATATTCCCCTGGAAAGCTTGGAGAAAATACACAGAGCTCTATCACACAATCGCCGCAGATGCTACCGCCCCAGTGGCCATTGGCAGCCTCCTTGAACCACATATCTGCTCTGGCACCACATGCGTTATTCCGTTCCGCAGCTACCCTGGAGGTATGCATGGATGCGTGGGGTGCGGAACTACAAGCTTACTCCGAGGATATTTTCAAAAATATAGTCCTGAGTGAGAAGCCCCTGACCCAAATGCCCCCCGTAGTTGTCCTCAAAGACTCAAAGGGAAGATATTCCGGCTTGGTTCGGATCGCAGGGAATGCAGTTTGTAAACAAGACGATAGCATGGAGCTTGTTGCTATCTCACGAGGCAGCGCAATGGGCAAAGACTTGAAACGCTGTTTCGAGGAGAAATTGTTCCAGAGAAGCAGATATAGGAATCCAAGGATGGCTGGGATAGAAATAACCCAGTTAATAAGAGGGTTATTCTCAGCTAGGAAGTTTTAATTGAGAGGTCTAGTTAGAAAAGCACTCTTCAAACGCCTTCTCAAGCAGCCTTGACCAGTATCACCTCCGAGACCAAGTCTAAGTTATCCTTTGTCGAGGACATTTATTATTTCGGAGTGAAATCTACCAATAAATTCCCCTAACTGCAAGTGAATGAATAAGGTCATGTCTGGTCAGTTGAAGGATTTTTACAAGCTATCACAGTTCGGATGTGAGCTCCTTTACGGGACAGTCGAAGCCCCACCAGAACCCGACTGAAGTTGTGCGTGGACAGTATTACTTTGAAAGAAACAATCTGGACTAGAATTTCCTGTTGGTTGGCAGGAAGTCCTACTTGAAAATACTATGGAATATACTCATAAAAACAACAGTTATGAAACAGAGTTTGATAAAGACTTTTGTTGGTAGTAAATTCTATGATTCAGCGAGCTTCGCACACCTTCAAATTTGACGAGAACACTCCCCGAAAAGCCCGAAATGCAATAAATGCCGGATTGCGTGAGGATATAATCCCCTATTGTGTATGCTCCTTCTCTTCCGCTTTAGGGATGCGGACCATTGTAATGTTGATCAAGGCCCCGGTAAAGGCAGAAGCAATCCCGAACCACCAAATCGCATGGATACCATTCAACCCAATTTCTCCGGATGGAAGCTTGTCGACTTTGATGCCGATCGAGTCAGCCACGGATGTCATAATGGCCAGAGTCAGGTTTTGCACTGTGACCAACAGACTTCCAGCTGAACCTTGATATGACCTCGGGACGCTCGACGTGATGAATATTGCTGCAGCTGCAAAACTGAGGTCGGGCCCAAATGTTGCCAAGGCCACGCCGGGCATTGATAGTGACCAGTACGAAGAGCTTATCTTTTGCGGGAGAAAGAATACTGGCCCTAGTCCGAAGCATACCATGCTTATGGCTAGGATCCAGTGTCCAGGCACTACATGCAATGTCCTGGAAACAATCCAGGATGCCAGGACTCCCACAATACCGTTTGGTAGGAGGTATAGAGCTGCCGTTAGAGGACTGGCTCCCTGATAACGCTGCCAGAACTGGATTGCATAAAATTGCCACGCGCCTTTCAACAAACATGCCTTATTTAGCTTCGGTATTCAAATTATGCTTGGAAGACTCACCATATGCACCCAAACCGAAAAAATACGACACCAAAAGGGCAGAAAAACCAGGCGTTCGCCAAAGTGCACTGGGTACAATCGGACGAGTGACGTGTCGTTCCACAAAATGAAACCCGACAAGCGAAACGAACCCCAAAATAATCATCGAGTAGGTATACGGACTCCACTTGGCTGACGAACCCTGAGTAAGCCCAAAAAGAAGTAGGCCACAACCAAGAGACGCGAGCAAGGCACCGAGATAGTCAAACTGCTTCATTGACGGCGCGTCTGTGTTTATGCTGTCCCTAGCTGGCTGTAGATTGGGGATTGTGAGATGAGCGGCAAGGGCGCATAGTGCAAGGAAGAAAGATGTGCTTCCGAAAATCCAGGGAAGATGCTCGCTGAGAGCGCCACCCTGGACACATCCAATCCAAAAGCCTAACGGTGCGCCTGCAGCCATCATCGAAAACACTCGGGTCTTCCGGATGCCCGGGTTGTATACTCGTCCAAGAATGCTTATTGAGGCAGACACTAACACACCGACAGCAAGACCTTGCATGGCCCGGGCTACAAAGAAAAGCACCTTTAGCTTTGGGGAAATGGCTGCAGCGGCCACGCCGCTCCAAATGGCTTTCCATATAAACGAATACACCATTAGAGGTTTTGGTGGAGCCAGGTCAGCCATTGATCCGGATATGATGACTGACAAGCCACTCGCCAGAGCGGAGGAGCCTATGAGCCAAGGAGTTTGAGATGGTTCCATGCCTAGAGCCTTTCGGAACACAGTCTGGCTGATGCTCACTTGTCCCAAGGTCAACGAGAATATAATCTGGCTGGCTGCACAAACCAGAACAAACACTACCTCGGCAAGGAGACTGGCGAGTTCTGGAGGGAGCCCCTGGGTAACAGGGTGTACCGGACTGCCTCTTTCGTCGGGAAAACCACTGCGGCATAGATTGTAGACCAAAATGCCCTCTACCGGTCTATTAGGCGTATGAATTGGCTCCAGCGTAATATCTGACCATACTTGCGCGTCAGTAACATCTTGGGTCTGGCTCGCTGCCTGTGTGATGGATAGTTGGCCAGATGCTGAACGGTTGCCAAAAGATTGGCAAGATTGTGCGTCGACTATACTGGACATGAGTGCGTATTCCTTTTTTACCCCGCCTGGATCCGGCCCATCTCGGAGAAAGTTTATTTGTGATGAGATGCTGATTCCATCGCCGTCATACGGATTCTCGGTATTTGATGTGGATGGTCGTAGTTCCGACATTATGTCGATAGCGCTGCGCGTTTTAATGCTCCATGCATGGAGGATATTGAATGTCTATAAAGATTTTCCGTCGAAGGGAGAAACCTCTTTTTCACATGAGTCTTCTAGCCCACGGCACTTTTATAATCCGAGTGAGAAATTCATCTGCCTATTTATGACCTCAATTAACAGTGATTAGTAAACAGGTGATTGAATTGTCAACCTTGATTGCACGGGTAAATGCCAGGACAAGTAAGCGCTATCCCATTTGCAGCGGCTTGCAACGAGAACAGAAAATGTTAGGAATGCACAATGTATCGGATGGATGCCTGCACGGGGCTGAAACACGGTATCAGGGACCAACCCACGCCTGATAGAGTTTTGGACTAACAAAAAGTTATCTTGTGGGTTTTATCTCCAGAATCTAAATGGCGGCACCGAAGGCTTATTTACAGGTCAGATGGGCTATTCCAACCTCACGGTGTGGTACGCGGGGGAATTGATATTGTCACTGTAACAGCGCCCCGACACAGGCCAACGCAAAAGATAATTGGATGAGCCAGGCACATGGCCAGCGAAGTCGGTTCGTGCGTCGCGCAATAATGAGACCGCCAAAGCCCCATGGCACCTGATGGGGGAAGACAGGGCCATGTTGGACACCAATTTGACTGTATATTGTTAGCCAACAAGACGCAGTACTTGCTTCACTTTTGTTAACTAGCAGCTGACCTGTTTAGACAAAGAGAGTCGGGTAGCGCTTATCTTCTCATTGACGAGGCTAAGGTGTCAAGCAGCGTGATAGCACATACTGGTTGCTGATGTCTTCGTGGAATCAGAATTGAATGATGTTTGTGCCGATATTTTGGTAGCGCAATACATCAGTGAAGAGGAACTGCGTGATCTCGCTGTCTTCCTTGACCTAAAGTCACAAGTTTTGCCATGACGCTTATCGTGCGCGAGGACGGTGTTGTTTCCTCGTTTTCGCCGACAAACCACGTGATCAAGGCATCAGAAGCCTGCGATACTTCCATTGAGGCGCAATTACTAGTGGTGTCAAAACAAGGCTGAAATTTAGGATAATAAACGGCCAAGTTCATTGTTCTGTAGAGAGAATCGATGCTATTGATACAAGCAAAGAGGCATTATAGGATGGTGAAATGTGTGTATAATATCTCGAGACAGTAGTTTATCATAGCCTCAATGACTCAAAAATCGATATTCCGTACGGAGTCTAGGTACGGGCTGCCGTTCCGTCTTTTTTCCCTACTGACGGTCCATCTATGTGCTAGCTTGGGAGACCAGGTTCAAGCTACCCTTTGAGGGGATTGATCATACAGAAATTAGCTCATCACATGCTTGGATTGCCTTTGGTGTTTCGGACCCTCAGCTTTGGGCGCCTCTTCCAAACAATCTTGGTGTGTACAGACCTCATTTTTGCTCAGTGATACTTGGCGCAACCAATTTTTTGCCACCATACCATATCCGTCTGGCGCAGGGTGTTGGAGCCGCAGTGAACCTCGCCAGAGTTTACATGGTGGCTGAGAAAGTCGTCGACATAGCCAACAGTCCTGTTGACTTTAGCGTATGTCTCCTCAATCAAGCCTTGAAGAAAATCCTTACCGTCGACAATCGGGCCCCACGGCTTGGGGCTAATGTAGTGTGAGCCGATCACGATACCGTTGATGGAAGCGGGATAGAATGCCGACATCTGCCTCTCATTGAGTAGAGGAGATGATCCACGAGGGGGTAGCCCGTCGCTTCTGATCGCGCCGGCATCAACCGCCGCATCGCGAAACAGTGTCGGGACCCGGATGACATGTTCCGGGTCCAGGGGAATATCGGTAAGCAAAGTGCGCAGGTTGCTGTCGAGGTAGTTCTGGGCGTAGTTGTTTGCCCCCAAAAAAGTTTCGTTGGCGAGGATCTGACTGATCGTGTCTCCCATACCAGGCTCCGGGGACAGGGTGTCGCCCTAGTCCACATAGGGTTAGATTTCTGGCCAAGACTTTTAGACTGAGCGGTGGAGTAGCCCGTCATATTTAAGCGAGAACCACAGAAATTCAGCTGTCCTATTCAGACTGAGTATGATTGTATGTGCACATACCCGTTTTCTCCTTTGAAGGCCAAATAATCATACAAAAACATGACAATAAGATATGTGAACAGATTTAAAATAAATATGAATCACAAAAAAAATTTTGTGTCGGAAATTGCCTTAAGTATACTTTACCATATTCACAATGTGAAAAAAATAAATAATATATAGGGTAAATCAGCGGTCCGAGTAGAAACACTGCAGTATGACAGAGGATGGATGACCTGCACATGGAGTTTCTTATCATGAAATGACATTAAAATTAGTTTACAAAAATATCTCCATTTACAGCTTGGTTTTGGTGCCACTAACCCTGCGATCAAAACGATTGATACATTTTGAGGTTGTTAATCCGTTCTTTTTTTTATTGATAACCCCCAACATTTAGCAAGGCTAAGATCGTTGATGGGTCATACTTCTCCGAGCGTCCCCGGTTATACGAGGCCAAAAATAGGCCCTGTGCTGGACATTTGTTATCTTTTCTTTTGTATATGCACGTAAAACCAATCGTTGTTAGCTGCTTGACCTCTTTGCTATCAGTTCCCAGGACCACGAACGATCCCCACCTTAGGCGACTGCTAAACCCGGGGCCCTGAATTTTCGTGCCCTTGACATTTTGAGTCGCGAATATGACAGACTTGTCAACAAGTCACCCATCTCCGCCTTCATGATAAGCAAATTAGTCGCCGGATATTTCAGGTAATTTTGAGTTCGTGATATACCGGCCTGTATAAAATCGATCCCTGGTTGTGCTCTCCAACAACTTTCACGAGTTCAGGACGTAAGGTACCTCTTTTCACTGACATTTCGACATTTTATACGAACGGTAAGGTTATGGATGGTCAACTTCTATCTATAAGGACTTTGACTCTCCTTGGGCTACTATTGGCCTCAGTCTCGGTAAACTATTCTGCCCTCCGATGTGAAAAAAAAAGCACATATCAACTGATCGCTCCCTAGGCTTTGAGCATTTTGGAAGCGAGCATTCAAGAGCTTCAGTTCGCCCTCAAAGAAGGCCACATTAATGCAGTCCAGTTGATGGCCAAGCATCTGCATCGCATTGCGCAATATGACAGGCGTGGCCCTCGGCTCAATGCCATTCCCGTCATTAATACACGGCTCTTTGAGCTTGCACAAGCTTCTGATACCTACCGAGCTGTAAACGGAAGCATTAGGTCAGAGCTTGAAGGTCTACCGGCGGTGCTTAAGAATAGCTACATGATGGAAGGCTTGACTGTTGCTTCGGGGTCTCCGGCATTTTTGAACCTCAATGCACAGTCAGATGCCTTTACAACTAGCCAGCTTCGATCAGGCGGCTCTATCATGCTGGGAAAGACCACTATGACACCCATGGCAAATGGCGGGATGCAGCGTGGTGTGTACGGCAGGTCAGAGAGTCCCTACAACAGGGATTATCTCACCGCCGCATACGCTTCCGGCTCCTCCAATGGCGCTGGCACATCAGCCTCATCTAGCATGAGCGTCTTTGCAATGGGCGAGGAGACGGTGTCCTCGGGTCGCTCCCCCGCATCCAACAATGGATTCGTCGCTTATACCCCTTCCCGTGGTGTCTTGTCCATTCGCGGGAACTGGCCACTGTCGCCCGTCGCTGATGTTGTGGTTCCATACACCCGAACGGTCAAAGACATGTTTAGCGTACTGGATGTCATTGTTCAGGTCGACGAAGACACCACCTCCGATTTCTGGCGTGGCCAACCCTTTATCAATCTGCCATCTCCCAAAAATATCCGGCCCTTCCAATCCTATCACGGCCTAGCTATCCCCGGCTCCCTCTCCGGGAAACGAATTGGTGTCCCGAAAATGTACATTGGCAAGAACCACACTTCTGTACCCGTCTGGGTAAGCCCGGCAGTGACAGAACTTTGGGAACAAGCCCGTATCACCCTAGAATCTCTGGGTGCTACTGTACACGAGGTTGATTTCCCTCTCGTTACTGAATCAGAAGTACCTGGTCAAGTCAATCTGGAGACTGGGTATCCTATTCCAGGGTCCGGAAGTACCGGCCCTCCCGCCCCCGCTGAACTTTCCCCATATGCATGGGACAACTTCCTGCACATGGTGAATGACACTTTGGTTTCGAATATTACCACTCTTGGCAATGTGGATCCAGCTGCCATATTTCCACAACTTCCCGGCACGTTGCCAGATCGTCATGGCGATGGAAATTTTAACCGTACCTCGGCCAACGCATTTTACGTACGGGCCGCACAGGAGCGGAACAATACCAGCATATATGATTTGTCTGGGTTTGGTGCGCACTTGAGAGGGGTCGAAGAGCATCGTAAGCGTCATCTAGAGGCTTGGATGGATGATCTTGGTCTTGATTTCGTTGTCTTCCCGCTGCCGGTGACATTGGCCACCAGGACGCCGAGACGAACGATACGGCGGCGTCGCACGCTTGGCGTAACGGTGTACTGTTCTCAAATGGTAACTTTGCCGTTCGCCAAAATGGCGTTCCTACTGTCACTACTACCATGGGCCATTTATCTGAGATTGGTATGCCGATGGGCTTAACCTTCGCATCAAAGGCGTACGACGATAACGCTTTGCTGAGCTATGCCTATGCGTTTGAGAAGGTGCACACAAAAAGAACTGTACCCCCACTGGCACCTGGACTACCTACGGATCATATTCCGCGGTGCTGCAGTTACAAGTCTCTTGTTGGCACAAAGCCGCCAGCTCTGACTGCTGAGGCTAAGAGGCTATGCGGCAATATTATTGACATATCTGGCACTGTTGATTCTTCGGCTTCTGGACCCGTGAAGAAAGTTGAGGTTTTCGTGGATGGTATTGAAGTCAAATCAGTATTTATTGACAAAGATGGAAAATGGAGCGTCTTGGCTAGGACTTTACCGTACGATGATCCCAAGGGGGATGTGCCGGTACTGTTCATCAACGAACCCGATCAGAGTTTGGTCATGGTTGTTATTGTTGCCACTGCCTCAATTGGGCGGTCTGACGGTAAGCTTCTTTATGTCTAGTTAGTTCATGCGCCGAACATGCAGTTCGTGTTGGAACTATGAGTATATAACAACGGATGTAGCGGGCTCTGAAATCTGTAAATGCAAACTACCATGCTCCTAAAGGGATCTCGTTAAACTCGGATGGAAAGAAATCTTGGTTTGGACATAATTTAGTTTCTCTCGGCATGGTATTAATATCGCATAGTTATGCCGGCCAGAGACAAGCGAATACCCGCTGGTTTGAAGCAATATTCTCACCCAGAGTCTGCCAACTCTTGAAAAGTGTGCAACATGTTCCTAGCAGTGGCTCAAATCTAGACTCATACTTTTTGAATAACTCAACGTCTTTCACATAACATCTTTGTCGGCTGATGACGTAAATTCGGTAATGCAGCTGCGATTGAACATTAATGCTCAGATGGTCAGTTGTCGTAATGGCTTAAATTCAACAAGATCGGGATTAACAGTATCTGAAGCTAGACTGTCTCGGATATGTATCGCCTTTTGGAACGTCAGGCATATAGATTGGAATCCGTAGCTTGATCCTGCCGATCAAATGATGGGTTTGTAATGAGAGGAAAGCACAAATACCCCCATGTGTCTAACGCATTTTCGGTAATGTGATTGACCACTCGAACCTAGATCCATTTCCACACGCATCCATCAAATCTTATCTTTACTATGTTTTCATTATTCAACGGTCATAAGCCGCACACGATAGGCCAACTGGCGAAGATAAGGCACCATTTAATGCCCTGATTTAGTAGTCCCAGGCGCCGGCTGCATTGGATGCATGTTTATCAGTAAGTGGGGATATGCGGATTTTGTATCACAAGTGTCCCTCGGCTTGATTCAGCATCATCTCCCGTTTGGGATTAGCACCATTGAATTATTGGTGAGGTAAATAAAGCCAGACAAGTCTGGGGTACTGACGAACATGACCCATTTCTGATAAGGATACAAGCTTTGCCTAGTCTGTGCGAACCCCGGCAACCTCTCTGTCCCAGGAACATATCTTCCCCGCATTCGAGCTGTAGACCGCTCTGGAGGCAACCTTAGTCGAGTGGAAGCCTCGCCATCTGAAATGCCGTCCCGCATCCTTTTCTTAACTGCCGACGCGATGTTAGCGATCTTGGACGATTGCAGAGCTGCTGAGAGGTTCTAGCAGCAATCAGTAAAATGCACAACAGCTGTTGTGCCATAATTCCAAAGTGTCGGATCCGATAATATATATTCCCGGGAACTCCGCTTGCTTCGCGGAATTAACAACAAGTGGACTAGACCAAACACATCCATGTCTTTCAATGTAACCTCGTGGTCGAGTAACGATAGATTGGCGATGCAAGACGATAAGCTAGAAGAGCAATAACTGGTAGCCCACCCGATATCGCCAAGACTTACATGGGAAATGTTTGGGGGCGGATCGGATTTAAAAAGTATAAGTATAATACACTGATGTAGCAATATATTTGAACTTGTGTGCAAGCCTCTTCGACATCACATACAGACCTGGTAACGACAGTCAGTCTCTGTCAAAGAATGAGGTCATTTATGCTTCAGGCGGCGGGCGCAGCCTTTGCCTTTCTCTCAGTCTTTGCATCTGATGCCAACGCCCTCCCCAAAGCTCCTTGGGCTCAGCAGCGAGCCAAGAGCTATGGTCGCAAGGCTCTCACCGCATCCCTGGGTAAACGGGGACAAAACCAAACAGCAACTGACTGCGTCCTGAAGTCTGCCTTGGATATCCAAGCCCCCAAGGAGAACATTTGGGGCACGCTTAGCGGGCCAGAGGCTGCAAGCATTGTTGCGTGGTTGTTTGCCCAGACTGATCTCAACTTGACGGCGACGGAGGATGCCACTTCTTGGGATAATTCAATGTAGGATGATGGAATTCGGTGATACAAAACCAGTTCTAACTGTTGGTGCCCTAGCCTACTTGTTGAGTTGATGAAACCAAATAAGAGTGAAGCTCTCGCGTATGTGGATGGAAATGACGCCGCTCCGACGCGATATGCTCATGCAATCATTGATCATCGCGCTGATGAGAACCCATACATCCAAGATATCCTTGTCGGGCCGCTCCCAATTGTCAATGGAACCACGAAGTGGGAACCGCTAGTGTATACAAGTACTCGCAAGACTGAAGGCAAAACCCGCAACCTTGACGCGGACTCAGATCTGGTAGATGCGTGGCGCGCTTCAATCGGTGCCTCCATTGCAGATATTACGCTCGACATGTGGAACGCCACAGCGCTTGGTCTGGATAATGACACGATGTACATTTGGGGCATTGATCCTCTTTACCAAGAGGACGGGAAGGTTCAGCGCTGGGACACCTTCTGGAATATGCCAACCACAGTATTTGATGACGGAACCCTGCTGCCGTTAGGCTTGTTCGTAATGTCTGACACAACAGGCCGTGATCCCTCCAAATGGTCCGTCGAAGGTTGGTATTATAATGGTGTCTTCTGGCCGACCACTGAAGATTTCCGGACTGCCTACTGGAACGGGGAGGTTGCAAAGCTCGGTGCCAACGTCGATGGCGCATGGGCGCAGACTGATCAGCAAGGTACAATCCCGCCGCTCGACACCATGGCACCACCTGTTGCTGTCGCGCCTCAAGGTTCGCGATATGCTGTCGATGTCCCAAACAAGTACGTTGAATGGATGGGCTGGAGCTTCTACGTTGGATTCACCCGAGACAAGGGCATGGCTTTATTTGACATCCGATTCAAGGGCCAGCGAATTTTATACGAGCTTGGTCTGCAAGAGGCCTTGGCTCACTATGCAGGTATTCAACCTCCTGCTTTTGTCAGTGAATATTCTGGTATTGACACAAATATCTAGGCAGTGACCCGGTACAATCCCATACCGCCTACCTCGACACGTACTACGGCTTTGGACCCTTCGCCTTTGAGCTTCTCAAGGGCTATGACTGCCCGGCCTATGCTACTTATCTCAACTCTTCCTTCTACGTTTCGGAGACGACGCACACGCACCTGAACTCTATCTGTCTGTTTGAATTCGACGCTGACTTTCCAATGTCGCGACACAGCTCCGAGTCCTATGTGGCCGCTTCGAAAAATGTTAATTTTGTTGTTCGCTCCGTGTCGACAGTTGGAAACTATGACTACATGTTTAGCTATACCTTCTCCCTCGATGGCTCGCTTGCGGTAGATGTGCGTGCCTCTGGTTACATTCAGTCCGCATTCTTTGCGCAGAATGGCGACTATGGCTTCAAGATTCACGACCAATTGTCAGGCTCGATGCATGACCACGTGCTTAACTTCAAGGCTGATTTTGATATTCTTGGATTGAATAATACTGTGCAGCTCATGGACCATGTACCGACAACAACTACATACCCTTGGTCTAAGGGAAAAGTGTTCAACACCATGAGCCTCAAGCGCACGTTTCTTGAAAGCGAGGACGATGGTGCGCTTGACTGGAAGTTCAACAGCCAGCAGCAACTATTTGTGCTCAACCAAGAAGAGAAGAACCGAAATGGCGAATATCGGGCGTACCGCGTACTGCCGTCAACCGGAGGTTCCCACCTTGCGGTACTCAATTCGACAATTCTCAAGAACGCTGCTCGTTGGTCTGAGCATGATGTCTTCGTTACAAAAAGGAAGGACACCGAGCAGAGTAGTAGTCACCCGTACAACAGTCAGGATACAGAGGACCCTCCGATCAACTTTATTGACTTTTTCGATGGCGAAAGTTTGAACCAGACCGACTTGGTCCTGTGGATCAACGTGGGCATGCACCACGTCCCTCATACCGTAAGCTGGTGTTCATTTCGAAGATTGATTCGTGAATTGACTAACAAACATACAGGGAGATCTCCCCAACACAGTCTTTACGAGTGCACACGCTGGTGTGCAATTTGTGCCCACGAACTACTTCGACCAAGGCGTCAATAAAGAAACAGTTAATATGGTCCGGATCAACTACAGTAACGGCACTGCCACGGATGTCATCTCCTTCGGAACCTCGGACGAGACTTGCGAGTTGGAATACGAGCCCGCATTTGTTGACCTTTGGGAGTACAAGGGTGACGTTGTCGTTCGCAAGTTCCCCTACAATCCTGATGATCCGTACTATGAGACGGACTCTATTTAGAAATCATGTCCAAGTCAAAATGCAATCAACCTTACATACAGATCGCAGATAGACAATGCAAATGAAAGTACTTAACTCTGCCGAATGTTGATTATATATTTTGCTACACTTGATGTGGCTCCTCATCTCTTCCATGACATGGTTTACTCAATATCAACTGCACCGCATGGCTATTCCAATAGAGAATGTAGAAAATGTGGATAGAAGGTGCAATAAATGATGATTCCATCATTCTTACTAGAGTAGCCACAACCGTGGCTGCGACTGTCACTACTGCTATCCATCACATCCCTGCCCCCTCTCCTAAACCTCAACTACGGTCAAAATACGATGCAGCATTTCCCATTTAAGACAACGCGCTGACGATGGCATTGTAAGCGTCCTTAGGCTGATAGTTGTTGTCAAAAAGGAGGGGATTTGCACCCGTCCTCCAAGAATCCTATCAAGATATTAGTCCAACTAGGAAATCGCTAGGAATTCACGAAGCATCGTCTTACCGCGTCACGAACACCCCAAACAGTAATGCCAACACACTTGGGAACATTGAGACAGGCCCTGGTGACAGCAACATAATCGGCAGCGGGAGCGCTGGCAATGTCGAGTTCCGTGATTGCAACTTCGGCTACACCGGTATTGGCCAGCGCCTGCAGGGCACCCTGAGTGCCGCTAGAGCCACCAGCACTCAAGTGACTTTGGGAGCCAATGCCATCAATTGGAACACCAGCGGCGAGCCACTTCTTCACCATGGGGACCATGCCGTTGGAGACCTTGGCGTAGTTGGCATTGTCCAAGTTGTAGTCGTTGATGTACAACTTGGCGCTGGGATCGGCGGCTCGAGCGGCATTGAAGGCAATAGAAACAAATTTCTCGCCCAACACTCGCGAGAAGACGGAGTCGCGCAAACTTCCATCTTCGGCAAAGATTTCATTGACCACATCCTTGGATCAATTAGCGTTTTGATGCTACCTTTGATGAATTTCAAATATCTTGCTTACCCAAGCGTAGATCTTGCCCTTGAAGTGCGTGACGACATTAGTAATGTGGTTCTGAATAACCGCCGTCAGATCATTAGCATCCGTAATGGATTGAACCCAACCGGGAAGCTGGGAGTGCCACAAAAGCGTGTGCCCTCTCATGATCTTGCCATTGTTGCGGGCAAAGTTGACCACAGTGTCAGAATTGGTAAATGTAAAAACACCACGGGTCCCCTCGGTGGCATCCCACTTCATGCTATTCTCTGGAGTGAGCTGGCCAAAGTAGTTTTGGATTACAGCAGCATTCTGCTGGTTGCTGAGCAGAGTTGGGTCAGAAATAGTGCCATAATACTTTTTGCCCTTGGCAACGAAGAGGCTGTTGATGCTCGCAGTAGCACGCTCCTCGACCACAGGGGCCGCGGCACTCAAGGCAATACCGTATGCAAAGATATAGCAAAATTTCATGATGGGCCTTAGTTGAAAGGTAGAATGCTACTGAAGCTTGAGGAAGATAAACTACAGGAATTCTGGAGGCGAAGGGAGCCCATTAATAGTCTACAAAACATGAGATCTTCCAATCCTAAACTCCGGGCCGGTTTTGGCATTCGGAGGAAAAGAATCCATTTGGATAAGCTCTCTATATTAAGGTTCTATATTTCAAATTACAAAGGACTTGGGTAAAAATTGTCTTTGTTTATTGCCTATTTTACAAAGCACTATTAGGGGTAAATCTCGTCGTTGACACTGGTCATGAATGTTTCGCCCCGCTGATTTCCTCACTTGGAAGTCCAATATTGAGGATTGTATCAAATGAGCAGGGTTGTGTTTAGCCTTAATTCATATGGATGCTCAGACCCCGGATTACTGGATGGGAATTAGGGCCGAGACCCCCGCTTCGGTTGGTCGGAATGAATAGGATTGGCCGGAAGAAACGTACGACACGTGCGGCCCGGCAATTTCTTCTTGACGCTTCCTGTTATAGATTCAGGGTATTTAGCCGGTGATTCCATTGCATCACCACTATCTAAAAGCATTCATATAAATAAGCTGACTAGGCCTTTGTATCATGGTGTAGCATTGTATTTTGAAGGGCGAAAGCTTTTGCTTGGAACAGGCACGGAATCGGGTCAGGCAGATTTCAAATGGTGCGTTGTGAGCATTCTACAAAATAACATGCATCAATGGCATCCAAACTCTGGATGGACACCAGATTTCTGGATTTTGACATTACAATCCAGCCTGAGCAATATAAACAGTGCATAGATGCCCATTTTTGCGGCATCCCAAATAGTCTTATATTTGTCAGCATTGATGTCACTAAAGTCCGTGGCACTCTGTACCATGACTTTGGCCATGTACGCAAATGATTTCACTGGATATAAGATTTAGTTCAAGTATCATTAATATAGATCTAACTGTTAGGGAAAGGGTCCTTACTCTCGGGTGGGTAATACCATAATCAGTCGGGTGATGGGTGGCCTGTCAGATGATAAATGCATTGTCAGAGAATATGAGACTAAAATTAAGGGTACATTACCGAGCGAGTATAGTTCAGTTTGGCTAAACCTATCGAGCTTGTCCTGTGGGGCTGGTTCGGGATCTTGACACAGAACATAAGTTCAGCAGGCCAGTCTAATCTCACACCTGCAGATCTTTACATATGATACGGAACTTGATTAACTATATGTGACCTTAGCGTGAATACATCTAGCCTGGCCGAAGGACTATGACCGGCGGAAATGTAAGGGTACCGACTTCTATGCCATCAAGAACGACAAACCGGGGTCTCGTAGGCGCTATTTTGACGAAATAACTTTCTAAGCAGCTAAATCTTAGTTTGTGCTATTCTGTTGAAGCCACCAACCCCGCCAGGTCTAACTATCTCAAACAACGACACCGAACAAAACGAGAAAAAAAGCTGATGCGCTCGAACAATATTCGACAATACGGTACAATGCGACAATAGAGGCTTCGGACGATAGTCAGAGCAATCACCAGAGCCTTATAGATCCTCTGTTAAATTTTGTGGTATATAATGGCAAAGCATTGCTGGCATGCGTCGAATGGTTCGATACTCTCGGCACCATTGCCTCCTCGACGACCGCATCAATTGTTATTACTAAACTCCATATATGTTGCAATTTTGCCAAATTTGGCTCAAACAGGAAGGGATATCTTGGGGAACAAGTCACGCAAGCTTTTTGCTGTAGTGGACGGCCGTATAACGACCGCTAATCCATCTCATATACCGCTTGGGGACTCTTCATGTGGGGTGACTGAGCGCAAAGCTAGCCTGGAAGATATCACCACCCGAGCAGCTTACAACTCACAAGATGACACCTACCTCGCTTAGGAGCACAATTAACCTAACCACCCCATTCAATCAGATATTACTGTCTTTGATTGGATCTCTCCATGTTCAGGCGCGATTCCCGCCATAACTGTCAATCACCATTTCCGATCCACTGAGCACACCCCATGGTCATTCTCAAGCGTCATACTCGGAAGGGTGACGGGGATGCTGCTTTTAGCGTCGTTGCATTCAATCACACAAGCGGATTGCGGCACCCAATAGGCGGGACTTGAAGACAAGCGTTTTGCTTATTAGTGCGCCTCCCTCAACTTCTTGTGACGCCACAACGCACCCAGGGCTGAAGACTTACTTTGTGATTGTAAATAGTTCCAGCCACAAGTAAGAGTGGCGTCTGCTTAACTTTTGGCATGTGTTATTCGAACATGCGCAAGCTAGCCAAGTGAGCGCTGATAGAATAAGGGACGTTCATTATTGCCATTACGACTCTTATTAAATAGGGTTAATTGAAGGTCTTGGTTTCTTAGAAGGTATATTCTAAAACTAATAGAATACAATGAGCTAATATATCTTTGGAATAAAATATTGTAACCAGTTCAAGAAAGCGGCACCGGTACAGATGAGCAACAGAAATAAAGTTCAGCCCACAGCCGGAATGACAATTTCAGCCGCACGTGTGGTGCGTCGCCTCTGGCCCCGCCCTTACCTGATTCTTGCTCAGTTTCTATATGGCAAATAACATGATTCCTAAGCCACCTGCCTCGCATCGTAACATTAGGGCCTCGGCCATTTAAACTGGGTCGGCCGCCCATTGCAGCGAGGATTCTTTTTCAAATTTCTGGCTTAATTTTGAATGTTTTTAGGCCTACAAGAAATTTCCTAGTCTAATTACATTGAACTCCTATCCAAAATGAAGTACACGGTAGTGAAGGACGACGAGAGATCCTCATTCAATAGCCATCACCTTGCCGAAGACAAGTCTACATCCAGATCGCCTGATTCAAAAACAGTGATCAAGCTAGGATGTGTTTGCGCTGGCGTCGCTTTCAGCATTAATCTGGGCGTGTTGATATGGACTCAGATACAATTTCACACCTCAAGTGATGGTATTGCCACGGTCTTCTCTGGCTCGTGCTCCACATCAAGATCCGTATCATTATGGTCACACCTTGCCATCAACATCATTAGCTCTGTACTGTTTGCGGCCAGCAACAATTGCATGCAATATCTAACAGCACCTTCCAGAACAGAAGTCGATAAAGCCCATCGACAGCGCCGTCGTCTTGATGTTGGTGTGCATACTATCAGGAACCTCAGAAGCATCTCAGGTATGAGGGTCGTCTTGTGGGCATGCTTGGGACTGAGCTCTTTTCCTCTTCACCTTCTGTAGGTATTGCTGCGGGTAGCCAGGGAGTTCCAATGCTGACTGGCCTAGGTATAATTCTGTTGTCTTTGAAGCCATTTCAGCCAACAGCTATACAGTCCTAACCGCAAGCAGAGAATTTATCGATGGTGGTTACTGGAACTCATCCCGAGCAGAATGCTCCAGCACCTACAATTTGCGAATCGATGGACTCAATGTACATCCTGCAATCCACTTTCTCCGAAATAATATTAATTCCCTTGTTCACCTTGATAATCCTGCCTGCATCAAGGCTTACAGCCAGGAGTTCCAAGGCAGGTACGGCAACGTCATCCTTATTACAAATGTGTCAAATCATGAGTCCATCTTGAACTTGGTGTGGCAACAGTATGGTGGTGATCCCTATCCTGGATGGATTTGTCCTCCAACTTGTACCGTTGACAATCACACTGTGAGCGCTGCCAATTGGTTTGTTCCGGGATCAGAAACAACTGTACCAGATATGTGCTATTCCGAGACGAACAATATGACATTGTTTCCTGTTCAACACTGCCTTGCTCAGCCTGTTCCAGAGGCATGCCAGATAGGCGTGTCCATTGGGATTCTTGGTGTGGTGGTGGCATGCAACTTGGTGAAAGTATTGTGCCTGTACTGGACCTTCGCAAAGGTTCATTGCAAGCCTCTGACTACCATTGGCGATGCCATCGCATCGTTCCTCGATGCACCAGATGCAGTCACGGCCGGCTTTGGCGCCATGTCGACTAGACATTTCAAATATATCAGGCCTCCAATAGGAAATGTCTGGCAAGGGAAACGAAGGTTCGGATTTAATGCATCCAGTCCTCAGCGGTGGATTATCTGTAATCTATCGTAAGCATATTACTATAGTTCATTCGGGCGCTACTAACTGTAATAGCTTCATCCTCTTTTGGATCCTAGCGCTCCTTCTACTTAAAATAGGCAATGCCGACTCAGACAGCGGGAGCCTCGGTTTATTCGCCCTAGCAGCAAAGGGTATTGGCCGTCTAAACAATGAGTACATATTCGGGCCCGGATTCAACGGGCTCGTCCCTAATGTGATCCTCGCCAACGTGCCGCAAGTTTGCATCTCGTTCCTGTACCTTTTATACAACGATCTTTTCACGCGCATCTACCTAAGCAAGGAATGGTCGTCATATTCACAGATCCGAAAGCCGCTTCGTGTCCAAAAGCCTGAGGGTATGCAACGAAGTACGTACTTCTTGTCTCTTCCTTGGAGAGTCTCGATTCCCCTTCTGGTCACGATGATGGTCCTGCACTGGCTGGTGTCTCAGAGCTTCTTCCTCGGTCTTGTTCAAGCCAACGACTACGGCTCCGGTGGCGCCACGCCCCTTCATCCGAGACTTGAACAACTTGGTTGCGGTTGGTCTCCGTTTGCGGTGGTTTTGTCGTTGATTGTAGGTGGTGCCATGATCGTCTGGCTCTGGATCACCGGGTTCGTGGTCCAGTACGGAAATGGAATGCCTCTTGTCAGAAGTTCCAGTGTGGCAATTAGCGCAGCATGTCATCCGCCATCATCGGATATTGATGCTTCTCTAAAGCCAGTTATGTACGGAGTTGTTTGGGGTCAAGGTAATGAGGAAATTCGCCATGTTACCTTTACTTCGATGGCGGTGACTCCCCTGATTGCAGGGGAACGATACTTCTAAGTAACGATACTGTCTGGACTTTTTTACTGTTTCTCTTTCCTAGCTACTATTATAGGCCGAGAGGTAGATCCGTGGTAAATTTGATGCTTCTGAATGTAATCTTCCCACCACTGGCTATTATTTCTGACCAAACTTTCTGTTTCCATTTTCCAAGGCTTCCTTGGGGGCCCCAAGTCCGTCACTACTAGAGGTCTGACGCTTCTCGGCGCCCTTTGCATTTTTCCTCTCCATCGTCTTTGAAAGCTGGAATGAGCCAATGAATAAAGCCTATCCATATCTCACAACCCAACACGCTGCCCTAGCCATATTATTTAATTCCCCTACGTCCTATTACTAAATTATCTGTATTAATTAGTAAGTCTAAACCTGATAATTCCTTAGTCTGGATGTCTACCTATAAATAGCAAGAAACTATTGTAATTAATATTAATATTACATTCTTCCTTCCTGGGCTACAGATATAACACACCTATACTGACAGTAATTATATTCAGAAAAGAAGCAAAGTATTGGCTTAACAAATTATTTGGTCCCTCCCATTCCTCTTTTATAACCTCCGCATCTTTATATCCCCTAAATATTACACTCTAACGCATGAGGGATTGTCTTATCTATTGGTAAAATTTACCGTTGTTAACCTAGATAGGAATACTACTTTATATGCATCTGACTGTTAGGGAAAGGCTTGTTATTTCCGGGTGGGTAATACCATAATCAGCCGGGCAATAGGTGGAATATCAGATTTTTGCCGCATTGTAAGAGACAACAAGGCCCGTATACCTCCACTTAGGTACCAAAGAACAAATGAAAAATAGAACGTTTTTAGTTAAGTAATAAATCGCTACTATCATTGAACAATACTTGATTCATCTCTAATTATATTGTAGTGTTCTCAGATCCTTTCTCGTTAGGGAAAATGTGTCCTTCCCTAGTTCTGCTGCTAACATGAAATTCAGTTACAAGTTCATGTCACTGCACTATTGAATCAGGAAAGGTTTGCCTTATTGATTGTTAATTCACTTAGCAAAGGTATCGTTATGGCTTAACCATAATAAATTTGGCACATCCGATCATCGCTAACCCCCCCGGGTAGATTCTGCTGTCTTTACTCAAACAGAACCGGAAGGAGATGGTATGGATGACTCATAACCACACTTAGTAGCATAAGTTTCAACTCCTGTGGCCCATTTGTCCCAAACATTGTAAGTCTTTGCACATTTGAGACACCACTCATAACGTGTGACCCAGGTTTCGCCACAGTCGGCAACCCCTTCAGCAGTCCATTCTGAGAATAAATGAGTACAAGTAACAATTTAATTCAGGTTGTTACGTACCGCAGTAGTAATCACACTTGACTGCATTTGGTACAATCCAAACAGCAGAGACTGTGCTGCCGAGGGTAGCAAGGGCGAGGGCAGTGCTGGTCAACTTCATTGTGAACGTATTTTTGACTCCGTGAATAATAATTGTAGTTAATTGAAAGAAGCTTCATGTACATGTATAGAAACGCCAATTAATAGTTTGAAGCCTCTCTAGACTTCATATGTACCTCGAATCCAGACAGCCACGCTTTCGCTTTCCAGCCAGAGTCCGAGGTCCCAAGTTTACACGATTCTTGCATATACGAGCCATGCGTATACGGACTTTCCCATTTTTTAGAACTGGTTCATTCCAGAAGGTTCAGAATCATTTCCGCAATTATCAGATGATCTTGCAGACCAGTAGGTGGAAAATCTAATCTTATCAGATGACGTGGGGGCCATATAATTCCCGCATCTCTACAGTAGTCCCTCCCAAACTGTGCTAGGCCTTCGGATACGCCCACTTAAAATTCCAGCACTGTCAATGCCCGCAGCTAGCTAGAGTTAGTGTAAACTCGCCTCTGCGCTGGCCTATCCACACCCCACAACCTAACACGCCACCTCAGCCGCATTACTCAATTCCCCCACGTCCCATTGCCGAACTATCCGCACAACCTGGCAGGTCAAACCCCGACAATTTCTCAGTCTGGGTAGCTAGGAACGAATGGCAAGAAAGGGTTGCAATCGCTGTTAATGTGTCATTCTTTAGTACGTTCAAGAGCAAAATATAGCTCAACATGGCACATCAACTTGTAAGGTATGGGATTTGACCGGTCACCGCCATAGTAAGAGATCTGGAGATAATCCCGATTCCTACTATGATTTGAGTATTGCCGGGAGAACGAGGGGAATCGGAAAGCATTTATTTCTCCTTCACCATGCTCGGCCTATTGATATTGATATGGAAGCGTCAAGCACCTAGTCGAAGAGAGGCAGCTCAAGGGTACCAACGATCAATCCAATTAAAACCAGACTGAGGGGGAACCAACATAGTCAATAGCTAGAGGGTATTCGATTCATGCCGATCGGTGAACCTCCTTTACAAAGGAAAGCACAGCGTTTTATGTAATATTTGCAAGAGAATATGGCCGATGCGGATCGAAAGCTCGTTCTGTCCAAGACATTAGCTTTGAAGCTTTTCACTTCATCCGACACCATCAATATGGGAATTAATATATTTTCTTTTGGAATATCATATATATAGAAACGGAAGAATATCTTTCTCGAGCAGCGTTTCATGCCATGGTTGTTTCCCACCCATTTTCTATTACAATGTTCATCCAATATACTTCATCAGAGGTTTCATTTCCCTTTCCACCCTCAAATCCTACCGCCTTCGCTTTTTCATCCATCTTCTGCCACGTGGTGCTCACGATATCCAAACAAACATGAATAGATTTCGGCGGAAGGATATGGGTGAATGATTCTAAACGACTCTTGATAAAATTCCGCATCCGTACAATTTCGATACCTTGAGAGCTAATCGCTGCGACTTCGTCTGCGATGCGGGCTACAGATGTGCATGTTGGTGTTTCAACTACCGCGGTAGGGATTCTTAGCTCACTTGAAAGAGACACCAAGATGAACGGTTGGAAATCCCGAGTCCCTGACTCCAGGGGAATTGACCTGACCAAATTGAGAACCCGCAGGGTGTATTCAGTGAGCCAATCGCTGCGTAGGGTGTTGGGGTCGTTTGTGTCAGACTTGTCGTCACACTCGGTGTCGACCTGTGTGAGATGGTCCCGAGCGAGTCGACGATCGAGGAGATCAGGGAATATATGGTAGAGTTGGATCAAGCCCGTCGAACGATAAGCTTCAGCCAAATTCAACAAATGCCAGACTGGGGTGTTTGTATCTTTTGGATCAAGTACCATATTTTCAAGAGGGTGCGGTAGGCTGCAGAGATACTCTTCAAGATCGCTGGCTGTCGCCATGTCCATCTCAAGCTGCTTTATGTGTGCAATAGAGGGGAAACGGTGGGCAAAGGCAAGCTTGCGCTGTCGTCGAATGAGCCTGCCGACCTTTTGAACTGCACGCTGCGCATCTTGGGCAAACCCAGTCCACGGGTGTGGGGTAAAGTCCAAAGAGCCGCATCCGTCAAATTTGGACTGTTCGGAAACGTGAAGTTCCTCGTCATCAGCTACATAAGACAGTAGCATTTCCCAGTAAGTTGTTGACTGGTCAAAAAAGTGGTAGTCTAGATCCAGTTGCTGGAAGATACCATTTGGCATGGATTTAAGTATTGTCCGCAGCCTGTTGAAAAAGCGTAACCCGAGGTCGTTTGAATCATGCCAGCTAGCAGACCCTCCAAGCATAAGCATGGCAAGTAGAGAATCCAATTCGTAGCCCGTAGAATCATCCAACATCTTCACTGCCTCAGATCTCAGCTTCCTTCCTAGGACGCCGAACTGAGGAAAGTCTTCCAAAAGACTGGTTGCGGCCATGCTCGAAAGAGTCCGGTAGAGCAAGGGCGATGACTGCCAGTGTCGAGAAACAGTGGCACGAAACGGATTTGTCGAATTATCATAACAGGAATAAAGCTGGGCTGTTTCCTTGAAATAGAATTCAACAAGGACGGATACCGGGTCGTTGAGGTTCTTCGAAGGTAGTGTTAATTTCCATCTGCGCATGGCAACATCTGGGTAGGTCCTGGCAACCTCAACCAACTTTGAGTTATCAGCCCAGGCCAATTTGGACTGGACTGTCTTGTTCTTAGGCGGCATCTCCTTTGGGGATTGCAACATCCTTACGCTCTGGCCATGCCCCATCGAAAACCCCAGGCACCCTTCATCTCTATGTGACCCATGACGTGGCTCCAAAATGTCACAGCCCAACTCCGGGGGAGTCGACTTGTTAGCCAAAATAGGCAAGTTTGGGCTAGTGGTAAGGAAATTGGGCAAATCTGCGTGGTCATAAATCTCCGGCATCTCTAGGAAGGTGTCAGAAAACATGGTGTCGAGGAGCTGGTTGAATTGGAGGGCGGGCGGGTCCTGATCATTCAACAGGATCGAAGTGGGGGTTTCTTCATCCTCCACGGATTCTACAGCCGCAGGGCTGGGTAATTCCTGCTCCGAATTCTCCATGTGTTGAATTTCAGGTAGACCAGGGCAGTAAACCTCGTATTTCGTCGACCACTTAAGCTCAAGTCCGTAGCCGGGGCACTGAACTCCCACGCGCGTGCATCGACCACATGAGGGCTTCTTCTCATCACATCTCGTCTGTCAAACATTAAGTCTCTCGTGCTTCCTAAGTGTTCCGTCCTGCAACCAACTCACACGCTGACTTTTACATCTGGAACACCCATTACGAGAGTAGCCTCGATGCACGCGACTTTTCCCCTTAGTCTTGGCCCGAATCTTGCGCGCAGCTGGGCTATCCATGACGAAACAACAGGTTGTCAACGAATATTGTCAGCCAATGAAAGATTTTCAATTTGATTTTGGATGAAATGTAGAAGTTGGGACGCCGATGAGGGGCGAAGCATCACATAGATCTCACTGATTGCGGGGTAATAGACCCCAGGGGATTGCAGCACGGTGATAACGGCATCACGTCTGCTACCATGGTGAAGACTCGGCCTAGCGGGCGATCGACACAATCCAACTAGTCCGTAGCGGGCGCGGCGTCGAATCCTTATCTCGCATAATCACCGCCTGTAGGGCTTCGTAAGCAGTCGTGTCTCTTGCCAGATTCGGCAAAAAAATACGGCCCACACTTTCCATCCACATTTGTATTGTTGTGATGTTGATGCAGTGTTGATACTATAACTGGCGAGAAGCACTTGTAGATAATGTATCCCTCCTAACAATATTAGCTATTCATGATATCTCTATAACAGTGCAATTGAGATTGCTTTTGCATTGCCATCGTCATCATCTTGTATACTTGCCATTCGCTACTGCTAATCGTTCAAAATGAATCCCACTGAATGGAGTCGCGTCGAACTCGAGGTGCCCGAGCTCGGTAATCTTTCCGGGCTCTGTTTCGATAACAAGGTCTGCCAATATATGGGCATTCCGTACGCAACTATACCTGGGCGATTTCGCCGGTCGCATCCCATTGAGGACCAATGGCCTGGGGGAAAGTGGGACGGCACTAAACTTGGGTATTGACATTCCCCTTGCACCTGAGTAGCCCCAAGAGTGTTTTTATAGCCTGGACTATCACCCGCTCTCATATCAACGCTTGCCATTATCATGTTCTGACAGTGCGTCATCACAGGCCATTCCCATGCCAGCCTCCCAGGGACTTTTACCCAATCCCAAATCCCGAAAGGCCATGGGTGGAAACCCCTTCGACCAGCTCCACTGAATGTCTAAGTCTCAATATATCCGTCCCCTCAAAACCTTTTGATTCAGTGGGCGAAGCGTCATATCCCGTCATGATATTCTTCCACGGCGGCGCCTTCGTGTATGCAGCAGGTGGGGCAGCAATTTACGACGGCCGGGCCCTGGCGGAGATTTCCAAAGACATCCACGAGCCAACAATCATCATCTCAGTCAACTTTAGGCTGGGGGTATTTGGTTTTTTGGCCAGCAAGGAGATCCGTGAATACAACCTCGAGTTTGGGGAGGACGGTGTAGGCAATTACGGGCTCTGGGACCAGATCCAATCCCTGCGCTGGGTTCAAAAGCACATTAAAGCCTTCGGCGGAGATCCAGAAAGGGTCACATTATTTGGCCAGAGTGCTGGAGGGGGTATGTGAAGCGCGTACAAATGTCTGCGTCATAGCTAACACGCGTCTCCAAGTTTCCGCAAATATTCACCTCCTCCGACCCGAACCGTTGTTTTCCTCTGCAATTATTCAGTCAGGGCTACTTCCTTTATGTGGCGTTCTCTCAGTGGGGGAATACCAGGGAATCTACGAAAAACTTCTCCAGGTTCTTGATATCCCCGCAGACTTGCCTCCCCGGGAGCGCCTTCAGCGATTGATTGATACGGATGAGAATAAACTCACCATGGCCATGATACCCGTATGCGTTACACCAGTCATCACATTCAGCCCTTGCGACGATAACTATCTCATTAAAGGACCTATGCCCATCTACAGTGATTACTCAAACTTTAAACCACCCTCGTGGTGTAAGAGAATCATGATTGGAGACGTTGCGAATGAATGTGTCATCTGGAACAAAAGCTTCCGGCCTTTGAATGCAAAGGGATTTGTCAATATGGTCCGAGATTTCCTGAAATCAGAGTCCAATGCTGAAAGGCTACTCAATTATTACGACGTGGACCCAAAGGCCGATACAAACGACAATTTTTGGAAAATGGAAAGGTTCACTACGGATGGTCTCTATACAGCGGTAAATTGGTCTCTCATTCGAGCATACCCGTCCGTATACGCTTACCATTTTGATGTTCCCTCCCCATTCGACAACGAGTGGTCTGGGCTTGCGCACCATTCCCTCGACAACGTCTATGTGTGGTCTCTACTCCGAGACCATCTCCCGCCTGCTCATCGCAAGATTTCAGAGCAAATGTCTAGTATGTGGATTAAATTTGCTAATGGGAAAGAACCATGGGAACGTTTCGAAGAGAAGGGCAGATTCATGATATTTCAGCAAACTGGCTGTGTAATGAAGACGGCAGAAGAAGATGCGGCACGGGGCTACAAGGTATGGGAGGCAATTGAGAAGGAAGGTCTGCTGGACGATTTCCATCATATCTCTGAGGAACTATGCATGAAATGGGAGGAAATCACGGATGCTGGGAGAGCGCCAAAGGCCATGGTTGTAGGCAATATGGACGAATATGGTATTAAGCCTAAGACAAAAGCGCCTTGGAAGTGAGGAAGAAAATGGCATATTTCAACTTTTGATTTCAGTACAAATATTTGGCCTAAAGCTTTTGAGAGTCGAAGTACCAGTCACCAATATGCCTCTACACATAGTTGCCAATTTCTGCATGTTGAATTGATACAGTGTCGGTAGAAAGCTAGGTTTTATAGATGAGTCTCGCAACTATCGTTCAATATAGGACAGTTTCCAATCATCAATATCTCCAAACCAGGCTATATTTTCGGCTTCTATCTTTCATCTTAATACCTTTCCCGTTGTTACTGTCACTTCACCGGTCATGCCAATCCAACATTGGTTCAATCATAAAGCACTAAGCGTGAAAATGGTAGCTTTGAAACAGCCACATATCAATTGCTGCTACCGCGGACAAATTTATGGTAGAGTGTTGGGAAATATTTGCTTGACTTTGTATACACCATGGCCTGTGCCCTCTATATACGTTCAAATTTCAGCTCCAGCCTTCCTCCTCTAGGACCAGCAGTAAACCCTTCCGCAAGTTCCATATCAGGCGCATCCACAATTGTCGTTTTGTAGTTAGTGTAAACACCGGCTATGCAATGCTTCATGGCTAAGAAACGTCAGTCATCTCAAATGTCATGGCGGATAATGCACCTGACTTACAATGAATAGCAATGTTGCTCCCAATGCACATGGCACCTCCACTGCCCCATGCCCAAAACCATCTTCTCATCTCGGACAGCTTTTCGGGAGTTTGGTCCAACCACCGTGCAGGGATCCATTCCTCCGGCTGCGGGAAAACTTCAGGGTTCCGATGAACTGTGTACCCAGCCGACTGTACCCTCACTCCAGGAGGGATATCGGAGTACCCAGCAAGGGTACATGTGGCCGGCGTGACTCGTGGCTGACCACCCGGAACAGCGACCCATAGGCGCAAGGTCTCTTGAAGTACGGCATCCAGCAGCTTTAGCTGGTCCACCGCCTTCGGATCCGGCATCTCACCAGGCACATCAGGGAAGGTCAAGGCAGGCGACAACGTGCTCAACTCTTCCCGAAGCCGCTCTTGTAGGTCCGGTCGTCGAGAAAGCTCGTAGAAGACATAAGTCAGCGTGTCACCACTGGTTTCGTGGGCAGCTGCGTTGTGGTCGTACATGTCGCTCGCAATCTCCAAACGGCGCGCGTATGGCTGTCCGTTAAGGGCTTGTGCTTTCCCATCCTGCTTCTTGAAGGATGTTCGCTCCCAGCCATATACTAACGGGTCATTCTCTACTGCAATTGCAACATCTTGGGATAGAAGCTTTTCAGCCTTATCGCAGAAGCTCATCTGCCAGTTCTCTAGATCAAGAGTGGTAGCCTCAACCCAGTCTGGGACTAACTTGATACCAATCTTCCGAGCCCAGGCAGTGAGGTTTGGTAGTTCTGTCGTCCAGAAGAGATACGGTCTTCTTGCGTAGAATGTCTTGAAATACCATTTTCTCTCCTCCACATTCTCTAGGAAATTGCTACCGAGGGAAAGTCCGAATTGGTAGGTCATAAATGCATCCATGGAGTATGCCGCGAGTATTTCCAGCACTTCGAGGGGCTTCCCCGAGTCGGCAGCGGATTTGACGATCGGCATCAACCGGTCAAATAGAACAGCCTTAGTCGTAGCGTGAGTAGTGGGATTCGCTAGGATGAATGACTTGGAATACACATGTGAAAGCATGCGTTTACGCTGGGCGTGAGCCTGCCCGGACATGGCGAACATGGGATCCACGCTGATTAGCTCTGGTCAGCATAGCCCGCACTACAGGATAACAGATAGACTTACCCATAATTAACGAACCGGTTATGGTAAAAGTCGGTCTTCGGGAAACCTCCAGTGTAAATTGTCTTCATTCCACCCTCATAGCAATTGATGCTGATCTGTTTGGGTGCTGTGCGGATGATGGGACCTTTTTTCTTGTGCAGCTCGTGGATGGTACCGTTTTCAACATCCTTGTACCGAATGTAGTAAACCCAAAGCGGACACACATGACTGCTCCAATGGGCGGCAGGGATCTTGGATAAGGGCGAGAGGAAGCAGGGATAGATTAAAAACTTGTACAGGCAGAAAAGCACTGTCCCGATGGTGGCAAAAGCTGCAACGTTGAGGGCCATGTTGATCAATACTGGTAACTTATCAGTGCACACTGGATCGCAGACTGCCGGCCTGAGCAACGTGTATTTAATCATAATCTAACACCAATTATTTTAGCACGAAAAATGATTAAGTCCATATGCAGGATCGCATGTGAAACCTGAACATGATTGATTATTCTCGAAGGGGAAAAGTAATACGGTCGTCGATGCGGAGATAAGGACCGTATTCGATTGCCAATTGGAGGCATGGGATAAGCCACCAGCCGCCTATCAAGGCGGGCTAAAACTAATCACCTAGAGATCTCTGTGCGAGGGCTGCAGTAGTACATACGCACTGTCGATTGCATCCCGCATGTATTCATTGAAATATGAGGGGTGCTGGACGCGGTTTTGCCTCTCATCATTTTCACTCCGCTTTTCCAGATATGGGCATTCACGAAGACACGGAAAAGGTTCGCAGAACCAGCATCGACGCCGACGCGGAGCGTCTGGCCGAGATGGGCTATACTCAGGACATGAAGCGCAACTTTTCGGTGTGGTCAGTCCTGGGAGTCGGCTTCTCCCTGACCAACTCGTGGTGGGGAGTATCTGCTGCCCTCATCACGGGCGTCAATTCCGGTGGGCCGTGTCTTCTCGTATACGGCACCATCCTGTTGGCTCTTGTATCTGTCGGCGTCGCTGCATCCCTCTCGGAACTTGCCAGCGCCATGCCCAATGCTTCCGGCCAAATATTCTGGGCATTGGAGCTCGCTCCTCGGCGTTATTCTCGCGCTGCATCATACGTGACTGGATGGCTGGCATGGGCCGGCTCCATCTGCGCGGTGGCAACGGTTGCACTTTCGGTTTCTACCGCCGCCATTGGATGTTACCAATTGGCCCATCCAAGCTTGTAAGTCAATACAGTACTAGACTGTGTCTCTTCTCTGGTTATGGAAACAAACACCAACATTAATCATCTTTGCGCAGCGAAATTAAACCATGGCACGTTCTCGTGGGCTACCAACTGTCCAACCTCTTCGTATTCTTGTTCAACTGCTACGGAAAACTCCTTCCCATGGTCGCTACGATTTCGTTATACACGACATTGATTTCCTTTGTGGTAATCCTAGTCACCGTACCAGCAACGGCGAAAACCCACCAAGATCCATCCTTCGTCTTTTCCACCTTTATTAACAATACAGGCTGGCCGCAGAATGGCATAGCCTTTATTGTTGGGTTGATTAACGTTAATTGGGGATTCTCGTGCCTTGATACAGCCGTCCACATGGCCGAGGAGATTCATGCCCCTGAGAGAATGATTCCAATCGCCATCATGGGAACCATAGGCATTGGCTTCGTTACCTCTTTCGGGTTTGTCATTTCTATGTTGTTCAGTCTTTTAGACTATGAGCTAGTCTCGGCAAGCCCTACAGGAGTCCCCATGCTTGAGCTATTCCATCAGGCGGTAGGGAATAAAAGCGGTGCAATCGTCCTCGAAGTCTTCCTCATTTGCACTGGAGTGGGATGCCTGGCTGCCTGTCATACCTGGTCATCAAGAATCTGTTGGAGTTTTGCAAGGGATGGCGGCGTGCCTTTCTCCGATTTCCTTGGCAAGATCCATCCTCGATTGGGTGTACCGTTGAATGCTCACATAACCAGTGTCTTTTTAGCGGCAATTTTAGGATGTCTGTACATAGGATCCACAACCGCTTTTAACAGGTATGTTCTTCGCTGGCATACCCCATCCAACAAATTAACTGACACAAGATAGTGTGCTTTCAGGCTGCATAGTTCTCCCGTATCTATCCTATTCAGTTCCTGTCTTCTGTCTACTCATCAGAGGTCGACACACCATACGGCCTGGTCCTTTTTGGCTAGGAAAATTTGGTCTTGTTTCAAACATCATCCTTCTTTCTTGGACACTCTTTACCGTTGTCATGTGAGTGGCCTGCTTCTTTTGTTTTTATCAATGGATCAATCAAGTTTACTGATATTCATGGGCAAGGTATTCTTTCCCTGCGTATTTACCGGCAGATGCTGAGAGTAAGTTGAAAGCAGTATATCGCAATGCAACCGAAGTTAACAACATCGCAGACATGAACTACGTATCTGTTCTTTATGCCATAGTGTTCTTTATTGCAGCAGTAGATTGGACACTGAGGGGTCGAAACAGTTTTCGCCCTTCTCCAAATGTTCCTGCAGTCATTCAGGGAGTTCCACCTTCATAGCCTTAAAATTAGACTTGAAATTCTCAGGATCAACTGAACAAAGGTTCAGGGTATGCTACGCCTGCTTTTTTGCTTCCCCTTCCAACAAAAACCCATCTTTCGAGAAGCATGGCAAGGAATACTGCTATTATCATTCAACATCTAAAAGAAAGAAAGAAACAAAAAAAAAACTCATCAATTACACTAAATATGCTGAAATTGTGGCAAATCGCTTGACAGCCAATGTTACAATCTTAATGGGAGAGGTGGTAATTGTTTCCAGTACGTCAGCCAATTATAATTGATAAGCTCGGACCCTTTCAGCTTGCATGGACTCACAAGCCAATCAGCGTCGCGGTCCCATGGCGCTGTTGGTTGACGTGTTCACTCTACGCGTATGCACCATTTCCAAACACATTAAATATTTGCCGCCAGCAATACCGATTCAAGGACCAGGCTCAATACGCGCTCCGGATTTTTTTTTTCAAGCATTTCCCAGTATTCGGCGCTTTTGAAATGATTTATCCAGATTAGGAATAGAACGTTGTTCTGTCGGCCGATCCCTGCCTTGTTACCCTAGAACCGGATGAAAATGAAGCTTTTTGTACTTTTTAACCGCTGCCATGTAGATCTAATAGATCGATGTCAAATTCATGTTCAAGTTCGTTTTAATTCTTAAAATACGCCGTAGATAATAGCGATTATCGAGAGGATAGTGCTAATCATATGAAGGATTTATAAATTGAACTCATCTAGATTTCATGAAAGCAAAAAGTATAACGCACGACAAGATCTCGCAACACCAAGACTGATAGCCTTTCGGATAATCTTACGATGACATATACATTTGTGTGTCTTGCCCATACATACTAACCGAAAAAATCGAAACTACGGACAGGGAAAGCATATCGAGGCAACACATGACTATTCATATCGGGAACTTCAGGATGAAACTAGGCGTCATATGACGAAAATGTATTCATTCACCGGGAATACACAGTTCACTCAGAACTTTCTGGCAATGATATGCTAGTCTATCCCCTAAATACGCCGACGGAATGTTTGCCGATGACCTCCGCATGCCGAGCATCCTTGTGGGGACCTCGGGATTCAGATCGTGCGACAGGAAGACTGGGCCCTAAAAATGGGTCTTCAAATTTTACCAGCTCCCCCACATGCCGAAGCAGCAGCGGTCGTGTAGCTGATTAACCAGCAGGGATGTTGGGAGTCAGCACAGACTATCAAGCTCCAGTATGTGTGGAGCGGAATCTGCCGCAACGATGAGACAGCTTGGATGAAGGATGGAATCCTTCAGCACTGCAATATAACCAACGCTTTATGCTTGTATATAATGTTGGCGTACAGCTAGCAATTATCTTACGATCACTTTGATAAACATCTACCATGGTGAATGAAATAACGTGGAAAAGGTCCTTGCACAATGCTAAATTCAAGCCTATGGTTGCACTCTGAACACATCACACGGCTGATTGAATACACAAATGGATACTAGGGACCCTCCGGCAAGGGTATACTATCGTTGAGGGTTTTGCCTCGCTAAGAATACAATCGACTGAGGTCTTCACCGCAAGATTGCCGGTTTCGGCACGGAAGCAGCAGAGTTGTTTGACACCACTGGCAAGAATGAGAGTCCAATAAAAGAGTCTCATCACATCGGTTATGCCGGCGGCACCACGACCAGGGTTTCCACAGTGGCAACATTATCCATTAGAGTCCCCAAAGACAGGGACCTGATAGACGAAGTTCCACGAGGCTACAAAGCCGGGATTTTCAATTCCAGACCAGACCTCCCATTCCATGTAAGGAAGCATGGCGATTTCTGTTTCGGTACTTGGGGTTACACCGGATCATGGTTGCTTACCTCTAGACTTGGGATGAATGCCACTTTTGGTTGTCACAAATGCAACTCCATCCCAGAGTAGTCTGTGTATACCCGACTGGAAGGCTGATGTAATACTGAGGGGGGCTGAATCTGGCCTAGCCTAAATAGAGTTGCAATTAAAACAATAACTAAAGATTAACCAAGTTAGAGCGTCTGGCGTCAGCAATTGGTAAGAAACCACAGCCCTACGACACGGGATCAAGTTCATGGCCAGGTGGGCCCGACGCGCGTCCTTTAATGCCGTGAAATAGCTCCGAGGCAGCCAATTGGCGTGGCCTGTACTCCCGTTTCTGGTAAGGCCTGGCTCCCGCAGGATTCCAGTCCGGTGGTTTCCGGGAATTGCCTTGTTGCAAGGGGTTGCCGATTCCTTCATGGAAATGGGTAACGAACAATGAGTATATAAGGCACCTCGGGGTGATCTTCATCATGACTTTCCATTCACGACCATCCTAAAGTTGTATCTAGCAGACACCTTACCGACTATTCAAGATGAAGACCTCCGTTGCTCTCGCCCTCTTTGCCACCCTCGTCGCGGCCGACTGGACCTCCGAGTGCTCTTCCTGGTCTAGCACCAGCGACCGACGCTCGCTGAAGGCCACATGCTCCTCCGACTCCGGCTCCTCGGTCTGCTCGTCGCTGGATCTGAATGACTGCCTTGCTTTTAACGGTTCCAGCCTCTTCTGGGAGGTCGAGTATGTGCTCTTCACCATCCTGATCCCCCCTTAACTTGCCATATCGTGATGGCAATAATCAGATATTAAAACTAACTGCTTTCAGCGGAAACTTCTCTCCTTCCGGTGCCTCTCTTTCCGACGGCATCTCCCAGTGTGTTGACTCTCAGGAGCTCTGCACATACCTCTCCAACGTCCGAGGCTCCACTGAGTTCAAGTGTGATTGCTTCAACGCCGACACCAGCTCATTAGTCGAGGTTGGCATCGAGCTGAGTAAGTTTTGCAATCTGAATACCATTCGATAATTAGTAGACTGACAGACGAGCAGCCGAGCAAATCTCTGTCAACAGCGACGGATACCTGACCTGCCTTGGCCAGGTTGCTTCTTCATGCTAAGAAGCTTCGCGATTAGGCTTGTGCATTAGTGAGTCTAATTGACTTAGACACTCCGTTATCATGCGAGATTCTACTACGATTCAATCATCTATGATTTTATGAAATAGCACATATATAGAAATTCACATTCGTTGCTTTGATCGATAAAGTACTGTGCTTCAGTATAAGAAATAGCTCTTGATTAAATTCTGGTTTGTAGTAAACGCTATTTCTTATCGAATCATTCCCACTCCATGATGTTGGATTGATCAAGCCATTTCATCTGAAAGTCTAGATCTATGATCTTGGAACTCTGAAGATGGGATATTCCTCACCTTCACTTACTGGAATAATGTTAAATGTGGCGTAGCTGTCAATGTTCTCGGGTTCCAGTGCAATAAAAGCCAAGGCAGCGTTCTTCTGCCTCGTGGTAACATAGAAGCTTCCTACTGGCAGTTTAATGTGGCGATTGTATGATTCAGTTGTGACGGTGTTGAGAATATGACCCTCGTATATCTCGGTGTCAAGCGAAGATGATGCGACTGATAAAGCTTCAACAGTTCCATTGAACTCGTAATTAAGTGTCTCCACCTCAAGCCCGAGGATCTCGAGTCTCTCAGCGATGTCTGCCCACGTCCGGGGAATAATGTAAGCCTCGGGCCTGGCGCGGGTCAGATTTGCGACAGAGGGAGTAGTGCGGAAGAATTCAATGGGTGCCTGCACTACGCTTCCGTTCTTCATGTCAATCATGGTGAAGGTCCTGCTCTCGCTGACAAAGTAATCCGTGACCACAATGTCTTCGTCGCTGTCGATAAATTTCTCCCGAGCACCCTCCACTGTGGACAAGATGTTTTCAGCATCATCACGGGCTGTCTCGAGAATAGTCTCGATCTTGATCAAGGCTGTAGCGACACGGCGCTGAAAGTGCTGGTCTGCAAGGCGAATGCCACGCATTTCACACAAGAATGAAATGGTTTGCATAAGACCCATAGCATTTCGACCTGTTCGAGCCTCGGTGACAGCCTCCTCAAAGACAATGGGAGAACCTTCGGTTTTGTTTGACGCACCCGTCACATAAGGCTCCCAACGAAGTCCGTGGGCCTCGAGGCGTTTTCCCATGGCAGGAATAAAGACGTCAAGGACCTGTTCACGAATATCAGGGTGGATGTTTGGGTTTATTCCTCCTGAAATTAGAGCGTCAGCTCCATGCTGATAGCCACCACCATACACTGTAGAAGCGGTGAATTCGTCTGACAATGAGGTCAGCCTAGTAGTTAAGAAGTAGCTTTTGATACTCACGCATGTCAATCGAGATATGAGGATTCCATTCACTAACCACTCGCTTAATCCCCCTAGTCTGATCTCGCATAAGCTTGATGTGATCTCGGTTAGGGTCCAGATTGCAGGCTAATTGACGCTGAAAGTAGGAGACTCCATCGACGTTGTATCGAGGCAGAATCTTAATGTCCATTTTCTCGAGTATGGACTCAGCCCAAGCTGGATCAGCATCCATTTTGCCTAAGAAGGCCAGGATAGACTGATCTGCAGCAGGCTCATTACCATGGATGGCTCCCTGAAGATATACTCGGAGCTTCTTGGTGCTATGAGAGTCCGGCAGCGACAAGAACACATATGGAATAGCTCGGCCCTCTTCCGAGAGAAAGTCGGCAGATTGATACGACATCCAGTCATTACGACGAGCCAGAGACCGAATGAAGAAATCTGAAGTGTGTTAGAGATGATGGGCATGCTCTCGTGGTGGCTCTTACCAAGCTCAATGTCATCTGTCGGCCCATCTGTTCCATTGGCAAATGCAAAAGGGACTGATTCGGGGTCAAGAAAAGCAGGCGACAGCAGGGTTATGTTAACTTCTGGGAAATTCTCGCTCACGATTTCGCTATCCTTCTCGACCTGCAATGAGTTTTCGCCATACTGAAGACCTGTTTGTATGCCTCCGGATTGACCGAGGACGCCTGATGCCAACAGCAACACGGCTGCGTTGTAGCGAAGTATTCCTACCATCCTTTTAGAGTTCTAGAGGGCGTGAGAACTGCAACCGAATCCCCGCCTCTTTGGAGGGGGAAGCCTGGTTTATTAATGCACTCATGTTCTCTGCTCTGTACCGGCGGATGATTAACCTTGAGAGTTAAGGTTATCTGTCGGGCGGGGTAGGTGATATCGCAGCACAAGGAGCCGACTACTTAATCAGGCCCCTGGTCCATGATCATAGGAATTCTGCGGGTTGAAGTGGAACCAGCCAAGCAAGAAGAGGGGTTCCAAAGGATGCTATTCCGGTTCAACGTTGCAATTGGCATCGTCGAGTCATGGGGCCAGCGGGGCTTAATGATGCGGGCCCTTTGGTGATTGCCTGTGTAGGAATCAAGGTGTTGGGCAAAGCCCCAATTTATCTATTAGCTTAGTTCGCGGGAGTCTGCGATGGCTTCAACAAAAACGATTGATGACCTCATACCAAATAAACATGCGGATGAAGGTTCTTGACCTTCCTCTTCGGGCAATAAATAGCGGCATTTCCCCCGGATATCCTTATCACTGACCCGCATCAACTTGGAGAGCATCTGATGGATGCATTGCCAAGACTTGTCCCGCTTTTTGCAGTTGAAATAGGTTGTATTTTGGACAATCCCACCAGTCGCCAATAGGGTGCGTTCCCGTTGTCTACAAGACGGATATAGTTCGGTTCAGGTGATTGGATGATGAATTTGATATCGCATAGATACGGTAGAGAATTGGAAGCGGCACTATTGTTGCTATTAAAATTTTAAGGTTTAGTTCATGCCGAAGCAACAATCGTTTCTTACGCAGCCTGCACTGGCCAGTATTGTAACCAAGGAAATGGGCGAATAGAAAGCTACAACATAGTGAAGATGATCGGAGGGGTAGGACGAAAATTGCAGAGTTGACCTAAATCACGAATTCCCTTATATCCCAAAACGTAGTCTAGGTACATGAGAATGCGTCCCTAATTAAAAATAGTTAGCCTCTATCAAGGGCACGATGTGGTGCTACATAGTATAAAATAACCCATATGTGGGAAACACGAGCGGGGCTCGAACTATTTGCGTTGCATGTGTTGGCTTTTGTGAGGCACATCGGGCTATGATGGGCGTGGCACCTTGTGTGGATGGGGAATAAGAGATGGTTTGATGCCAAGGGGAACCACTCTCAAATGAACTGGGAAATATTGGGTTTGCCTAGCACGCGTAGATCTGACTTTTAATCCAAATGGAATATTTATGGCTGAGAAACAGGGTCAACTGTTTGCAGTGTCTGCTCTATTAGGCGCTACCCAGATGTGGCTGTACGCTATTAGACTAGCCTTCGGATACACCCCCACAGGGCATGAGCTAGAGCTGAAAAGATGTCTTGATATTGGTTCATTAGACTTATAAAGTTATGTTCGCCTCACTGCCAAGATACAGGGTGGAAATTTTCCTTGTTCAAGAAAAGGTAGGCAGGCAGCAACTTCCCCGCGGCCCCAACAACCCCAAGTTCTCCAGAGTGTAGACATCGTGCAAGCAATCCCCGCACATCCTTGGGGGACCCTTCGCATCCTTGGCCTGCGTAGTGGAAAGTATTTGAGGAAAAAAAAAACATAGCAAGTGCCTGTACTTGAGCCTTTCTCGCGTCAATCACCAGAGCGAAAAAAGGCCCTCAATGAATAAGATGGATTTCTAAGCGCGTCTAAGGTATTTGCGCATTCATAGATTGTTCTATGTAAATAACAGGACGTATATCGCAAACAAAATGACGAGACAGAGGATTACTTGACAGAAACAGGAAGACTCTTCATAATCCCAAGATTGGCCGCCTTCATGATGATCATGATGCCCATGATTGCCATTAAAAGTCTGGTATTGTTGATACGGTGGTGGCTGGTTCAAACTGGGGTCGGGATAAAAGGGAACCTGACCATTGTAGTGATGGTGATGGTGGTGGTGATACTCGTCGTTGTGGTGATGGCCGGCGTTGTGGTGATGGCCGGTGTTGTGGTCGTGGTGGTAAGTGTGTACAACATGCGTGTCGTAATGACCAGTGTCGCTGTGCCCCGCGTCGTGGTGCCCGCCGCTGTAATGCCCGCCGGTGTCGTGATGTCCGCCGGTGTCGCACATGCTGTATCTTGTCGACCCAAGGGTATCCTGTGGAGGTATGGGGGACGAGAAAAGAGGCAGGCAATTGTTTTAAATCTCTGATGGCGGTGTCCGGCATCACAAAGAATGGAAGATTGAAAGGACTGGAATGGACTGACGCCAGCCTTCTTGAGATCATTCCGCCAAGGATGAGTCAGCCCTGCGCCTCGTTTCGAGCTGAACGCCAGGCGTCTGCGAGCCAGCCAATCAGCAATTGAGACTTTGAATCCGAGATCGAAATCAGGTCATGGGGCTGCTGCCTGTTAACGGATAGTTCCGTTTGAAGATGTAGTGCGAACACTTTAAATGGTATGCATTTGACCTAATCATCCAAATGCAAATCTTATGTCATTCATTCTATCCCAGGCCCAAACAATTATACTGCTTAATGATCCCGACAACTAGTTTTAGCATATGAGAACAATCGCTGCAGACTAGTCACTACGGAAAGGTTATGTACCAGATCCAGCGGTGCACCTGAAGCGAAATCTATTTTCTCCGTGCCAGTGGTCATATTCCTCAGTATCGATCCTTCTGATATTCATATGAAGGATATGCCGTGGTTCGGAAACTTAACGATCTTCACCCTCGAAATCTGGTGACTATCCCGTTGTTCCTTCACATGCCAATTTATTCCTGGATGAAATCACGATCCGCGATGGCGCGGAACGGTCCATTGACCATCAGAAAATACCAGGATCACCCTCGTAATCTCCGTGCTTCACATTGGACATTTACATTAAATATGCCCATTTCACATGTCACCATGACATATGGGTGCGGGGTTTCAGGTCAGAGCTCCCGGCCTGGCCAGTAGCGGCGATCTGGTTGAATGTCGGCAAATCCTGGTACCTGAGATGCAGGACTTATTGGTGGCTCCAGGGTAGTGTTGCGCAATACGAGGTTACATGGGCATTATCAAGGACAGTATAGCAGCTGATAGTCGCAGATAAAATGGCTGTCTGCCCGCCAAATGACGGACTGATGAGTTGTTGGGAGTTTCACCTTTCCCAACTAATAAATGCCCCGTCTCGCCCTGTCCATTCGCTTGTATTCTATCACAACCACCACTTAGACACCTTGCGCCTTCGCTATCCTCTTGTATCATGGATCAAAAACACAAACCACTCGTCATTCTTTGCGACGGCACCTGGGCGGGCCGCGAAACTAACACGAGAACAAACATCTATCTCCTTGCCAGAATGGTGGGTATTGACATGGACGACCCCACAAAAACGGATATTCATGTTTTGGATGATTTCGCGTGGTATATGCATGGAATTGGGCTCGGAAGATCGTTTATCGAGTATGTTTACCTATCAAACTTCTTCAGTGTTTTGTTTGCGACTGATTCTTAATTGATGAAGCTACATCTTCAACGGCATAACGGCCCAAGATATCGCAGCACAATGCATTGAAACATACAGATTCATCGTTTACAACTATAGCTATCCTGAGCGTGAATTATGGATGTTCGGCTTTTCTAGGGGCTCCTTCATGGTTCGCTCAGTTGCAGGCATGATTAACAATTGCGGTATCGTCAAGCGCGTAATGGATGAGGATGGAAATATCAACAGGGCAGAAACCGACTTGCTCTGCGAACAAGTCTACAGAATTTACCGGTCCGACGATCCCATTAATCACCCTCAATCAGCCCAGTCCCGGACGTTCCGTCGGAACGCAAGCTGGCCACTGGTTGGCGACGAAGAGGATGACGAGGAGCCATTCACACCGCCCGTCAAGTTTATGGGCATCTTCGACACTGTCGGTAGCTTGGGAATTCCAGATTTTGTGGGCGGCGTGGGGCTCGACTGGCCTGAGTTCCACGACCAGAATGTGTCAACCGTGGTTGAACTTGTCCACCATGTCGTGGCGCTACATGATCGCCTGTACATCTTCCCGCCCTGCCACGCAAGGCGGAATCCACACCCCGGGAAACCGGAGAATTTTGGCATCACCGAGAGATGGTTCCCAGGCGTGCACTATGACATTGGGCGACAAAGGTTCCGGTTCCTGCGCGTATTTGGCGGCGGGTGGCTGGAGCGGCTGCTGGCGAGGTGGAACTGGGCCAGCAAAGAGGTTCAGCCCAACGAGGTGCTGGCGGACCTAGGGCTGAAATGGATGCTCGAAGCTGTGCAGCAAAACGACCCGAATGGTGAAGTAATTCCGGATGCTAGAATGAAACAGGAGATAGCGGCAGCAGACCAGCGGATAGTCCGAAAGAGCCGTCAGATTGGTGACGGGGATGTCTACGCAAATGCTGTCCAATATTTCCCCTTCGGAAGGTTGATAGTCTCGGGGCTGAATACCCTGTGGGGTGCGAGGTGGCAGAACAATCAGATTTACCAGCTGCTGTTCGCTCTTCGACCGCGGGTTGTAGCCGACTTGCACTCATCAGTGTACGACTTCACCGCCGTCGACCCGGATATTGAGGGTGCCGGAGGCCAAACAATTCAGACATTGGCGGGCATAGATGCGACAAGATATCCGTCGGACACTTTCCAAGCTTGGACTTTGAGTCGCACATTTGTCTGAGTCTTGCGCACAGGCAAGCTTGAAGAGCTTGTAGTATGTGAAGCATCCATCGCATGCAAGCTTGAGTCAGCTTATTCACAATATGACCATAATAATGATTTCCATATGTGAAAGTGTTCGGGTTCTATAACATACAACGCAGAGACTCTTGACGCTAGAACGTCATAATCATTCCTGGCTATCTGTGGAAATCAACTCCATTACTCCTAGAACATGCTATTTCTGTTTGGCTTTAGTATTAAAAACCGAAAGCGGTTTGCTTTTCATCCCAACCCCTCGTGGAGGAATGGGAAACTGCGCCCAGGAGTTTGTAGCTGCCCCACTACGTTCAGCGGTTGTCTACATAATACCTGACATTAGGTAACATAATAAACCGAATGATGAGACTATGGTATTGCCTTAGGATTGGATAAATGTATAGTATATAATATGGTGGCGGACGTGTTTCATAATTGGCCAAGCCATACCCCCAATGCAATGCAATTAGACCAGCACTGAGACCATTAGGCGACTAATTGGTGACAGAGGAAGTCGATGAATCAAAGAATACCTACTGAATTAAATTCACATCCTAGTTGGTGGATAAAGTACAAAAAAAGCTCTTGGCAATATTTCTATGACTCAGAGTTTGGCACGTGGACATTTGACCGAATGAGAAGCTACCTTGAGCGAGGCGGATTAGTTTTAAACATGACACGTCACTCACGACAATCACACAAGAAATAATTCATGATCATATGCACTGGCAGGATTTAGTATTAGTTGTAATACATGCACCATACCCAACAAGCTATTAGAACTGAGCTTCTGACTAAGGAACTGAATGAGAGCAACTAGTCAACTTCTCGATAGGATGACCGCGTCGATGCCCAATTTGCTAACCCCTGAACTCTTCCTCGTTGTCTGACGGCCGACTTTCACCGCATACTTTTGTCCAAGGAAGAGAGCTCATGTCCCAACACGCTTCTACACCCAAGCTGTCAGCTGTTGTTCCGTCTCATTTGTGTGCTAATTACCGAAAGAAATACTTACTGTATACATGCATGTCTAGTCGGTAGTGAGAGTGGTTAAGACCTGGATGGAACCACTGAGGCCGCCATCTCCAGCCGACACAGTAACAGAGGAATCGGATGAAACTTTAACAGTACCGGAAGTCACAGTGCCGTGCTTGATTGTATACGACGCTTCGGCCAACTTGACAGATAGAGAGCCTGGTCTCCCGGGGGCGGCCGAGGGAAGTGTCCAGGTATCAGTACCATTGCTGACCGTAAAGACGGTGGTCGATAGATTCTGGAGTTCGACGCTTGAGATCTTGGTCATTTTGCAAGTTTGAATGGGGAACGTTGAGAAAGGATGTGATGTAACGAGAATGTAGCATAAAGTCTTGGAAGTAATCAAATGTTTTTGAGTGATAGGAGAAAAAGGAAAAGACTTCAGTAGAAACTGAGAAAGTCGGTCTCTACTTATAGTCAGCAGGGGATCATGATGACCCATACTTCATCAAAGCTATTACTAACATCCCGAGCTGAGTGTCGATATGGCGGCTGGCTATCTCACCAGTCCAGTGGCAAACACTAATCATGCTCCTGACGTCACCTTCACAAACCACGACACATCAACCCATGAATGAGAACATATCACAAACCTGGTCAAGTATAGTCTAGGTTTTTGTATTTGTGATATTGTTTTATATTACATCAAAGCAAACAAGTTTATGTCTGCTTGGTACCAATATATCCGAACTTTTGATGGAGAAAAACCGTAAAGCCTTGATTAAATAGATATTCGACTACACGATGGGGGAAGGGAGAGAGACGAAGCTGCTATATGAAAAGTGGAACCGGAAGCTTCTGACTAGTATATTATGGGGAAAAGAGACCTGCTGCCTCGTAAAGGTCTACCAAGTCTTGCAGAATTGTAACACATGCATTGCAGCACAAATGAGGAATATTATAGCGCAGGGCAGACAACCTAGGAAACTTTCTTAACAAGCTTCTGTGATCGGATTCGAGTCGCCTGATGATCCGGGGGAGAAGAAAGTAGACATAAGTTACTATATGCGAGGGTTTGGGACAGTTTCATCACGATGGCTCTGTCACAAGCTGGGCACATTCTATACGTTGTCTGGATGGCGTCATAACACGCAAAGAAAATGGTTTGTCTTAATAGAGCTGTCACGAGTTGACCAACAAATATCTAGGACATGGCACGCTTGGCGTATTGCCGTGTGGGGTTGGGGCCATCATGGATCTATCACTGGTAATTACATCGCGGATATTGCGCTAGTAGCGTAGTTTTTTGTGAGACACAAATTGCAGGTCATTTCCGTATCATGTCCTGAAAGCAGTGTAAGCTCGAAAAAGCACAACATGCTGCGGATATCTACTTCGCTTTTTACGAAGCAGGAATATGGATTAGTTGGCCATCCTATTGTTTTCCTGGTTTCTGGAGCGCATCTGGCATGCATAGCATGTCTCGACCTTTCCAGGTTATTCAGTGGGTGCCCCCAGCCGCTCTCTGCTTTCCCGCATTACCACCATTTGCTGAGGTGACGACATCAGAGGCAGAACCACCCACCTCCAGAGTGTATCAACTAACTACCTGGCTAGATGGGCCGTCTGATACGTACCCAGCACCTACGCAAGCCGCCTGATGACGAAATGCCGCAAATGTCTTGCTCATTAGAGCCCTGCTCGGACAATCCGTACAGTATCGCCGCGAGCCTTTTCTTGAATATCGAAACACATCGCCACTCTGCTGACGAGAAATAGTCGAGGGGCGAGGATATCATCATACTTGTTTAATTTGTTTCAACCTTCCACGATGTCGTCAATAGTGCATCCTTGAATTTGCTACTGATCTAAAAAGCGGCATGTCTAGCGTTTACGGGGTGTGGGCCTTACATTTCGGTGAGACAAGCGGCCTCTCCGATTGTATGACGGGATGTATCGATTTCATGACACTCTATCCTGTCTCTGAACTTTTGTATCCGAAATACAACCGAAACATAGACGTCGCCATTGCGTAAGTGGCGACTGTGTAGAAGCAGCTTCACCAGATTTCGTTTTCGTGGGGAGCGAATACACCGCTCAAAAGACTGCCAGCCTGGGAAGGGACACCTAATACCATTTATGTAATTAGAAGATCTACGCTCTTATTGATAAGAATTGCCAGTCACTTTACTGACCTATTTCGGCATTTTATGAAACTCAAAACACTTTGCACCAAAACGAGCTAAAGGCTATAGAGCTGATGTTATTGGCGACATCCAGAGCCTTCGCGAAATACCTCTTGATTTTCTACGTAATCTTTGGGTGATTATGAAGGTATATCTCTGCCTTTCAAGCAGTATAATTCATCTGACACTATATCTGAAAAGCCCCAGGAGAATGGACTGAAATGATATATTAAGAAAAGGCATCAAATCGGCCGGCATCCTTTGAGCAATTATTTTGACTAATGTAATGGAGAAAGTCACGAAGAGGGCATTTCAATTACTTGTTAATACACCAGGCAACGAATATCTGCCACCAACACTGTTCTCTATGAATACGCGCCCTTGTTCTCTAAAACTTAAGACAACCCCATCCTTACTTGGACTTTTCGCCACACTCATTCATAAACTCGTTCAAAATCGCCTAAACAACAAATAATGGTCAGCAAAACAGGAAAGTATTGCAACATAACTTTGGATCGTTTGGCCTACCTCGAAATCTTGGTCAGCCATCGACATGAAAACTGGGCTTTTGTTCAACTTGAGCTTTTGGATCCTTGGGCTGGTGATTCCAAATGCAACCCTTGCAAGGAAGCGTGCATCGTCGCGGACATCAGTTTCCGCCAAGACTTGTTTGATCTTTTGTCTGTCCAACTGCTTGGGTGATGCGGGTGGGACCTCGATCGGTTTCCCATCGAGACAGAACGTGCAATGCCCGCAAGCACTCTTGTCATTGGGGAGACTCATTCCGAAATGCTCAGCAATGGAGCGGGCAAAACATTTCGGCGCCGTAATGAATTTGATGACTTCTTGGATTTTTGCCAGACCCTGCTCTTCGCGCTTCTTTAAATCCGCATACAACTGGTTTGCGAGGGCATCGATTTCGGCATTGCTCTGCGGGAGTTTGGACAGCACTTTGTACTTGGCCATCACTCCTCCAACCTTCAGCTTGATGGCGCCCGTGTCGTTGCATTCATTGAGGACGCGGATGAGGTCGTTGCGACGCAAGCCAGTAGCCTTAGCCATGGCAGTGGGGTCGACAGAATAAAACTTTTTAGCCTTTGAGGAGCCAGCGAGAATGGCGTCTGCTTCTGGAGTCTTCTTCCTTTTGAGGAATGAGAGATCATTGGTCATTGATTCGAATTTGTAAGAGCTGTATTCGGGTGTAATAGCTCGGATAAGATTGAATCTCAATTCAAGAGATGCGTAAATGACACCCAAGGGGTTCTGTCGGATGTCGAAACGAGAGGACTGATCATAATGGCTCGTCATGAAGGATTCGCCTTTGGAGAGCTTGACAACATCTCCATTGAAGATGTCTTTGAGAAGAGCACGGAGAGAGGTAAGAGAGGGCAAATCTCCTCGTGCAAAACTCTCCTTGATGTGAAAGTCGTCGGGACAGAGATAGAGTTCACACTGACTGGGCTTACCGTCTCGCCCGGCACGACCAACCTGCTGACAATATTCCTCGATGGTGTTGGGGAGATCCCAGTGAACAATATTCCTGATATCTGTATTTTCATGTTAGAACCCTATTTTATTTTATGCAAACAGCGATGAGATGAATTGTTCATACCTGACTTATCTATGCCCATACCAAAGGCAATGGTGGCTACAACCTGGGTCCTCGTCAGAATTGTGGTGGCATCTTCGGGTGAATGGACTTACAATAGGAACCTTAGAGGCCATAAACTCGGCCTGGACAATCTTTTTGTCGTCGGTTGACATGCCCGCGTGGAAGAAGCTTGATCGAAATTTGTTTACGTTGAGCCTTGCAGATACATCCTCGGCTTGCTGTCGAACGGTCAGGATGATATATACTATATGCAGGTAGAATGGGTTACTGGACCTTGTGAGTGGTGACATAGACAAGAGTAGGACCAGAATGCTTGGCAAGGAAACTGAGCAGGAGCTCCATCTTCTCATCTTGCTTTGGCACAGCCTTCATTTCGAGTCGGAGGCTATGAGTAATTGTCAGCGGGTCATGCACAATTAGGGCGCGCGTTGAGGGTTCAATCGCTCACTTCGGACGGTAGGGCGACGTTCTGAAAACGCCATCCTCTGGAACGTTGAAATTCTTGCAAATGTCCTCAGCTACGCGTGGTGTAGCCGTGGCGGTGAGGCAGATGACCTTTTCGGCCTTGATTTCCTGGACGAATCGGGCCACTGAAACGGAGTTAGTGCTTAGGCTTGGCCGTTAGAGGGTATTGTATTAATTCGAACCTTTGAGATAATCAGGACGGAAGGAGTGTCCCCACTAATGATGGGTTGGTTAGATCGAGCAATAAGTAGCGGGACGGTTGAACCAACACACCTCGGAAATACAGTGTGCCTCGTCGACTCCGATGAGACGCACGCCACCTCTAACACTTTTGATAGTCTCGACGAAACCCTCATTGTTTAGTCGCTCAGGTGCACAGTACAGCAGTCGGAGTTGTCCCTTGCGCAGGGAGTCGGTGATTTGCTGCACCTCTTCCCACGTCTTTGTTGAGTCAAGACAGTCCGCGGCAATTCCTTTGCGCTTCAGAGTATCTACTTGATCCTTCATCAGGGCGATCAGAGGCGATACCACGATGGTGATGCCTGATTCGCCTGGCTGTCTCTGGTTGGTTTGCCGGTCGAGCTGCTCGAAAGCAATGGCAGGGATCTGTCAACGGCGCGGTTGGTCAATAAATGGAACGATCTAAGAACAGACAATTATTCTTTACCTGATAGCAAAGAGATTTTCCGGCTCCCGTGGGGAAGATGACAAGCGCATTGCGATCACTGAGAACCTGGCGAATGGCTGCTTCTTGCTCATGGCGGAACGCCTTGTAGCCGAACACCTTGTCAAGGATAGACTGCGCAACACGGAGAGTCTCCTGTTGGTCAGGCGCAGTGCTGGCTTGGTTCAACGACCCATGTCTTGCCCTCTTGGATTGAGGCGGCGATGATACCTCTTTGGTCGCGGGCCCACGCTGGCGCTTTACAGGCGTAGGCTGCACCAGGTCTTCTTCGTCGATGTCGTCAAAGAGGTCATCTCCAGAGCCAAAGTCGTCATCACTGATATTAGCCACCATGATTTCTGTTTTGCGGCGATGAAATTCGCCCTTTCGTGGCTTCGGGCGACGTGGTTACTGGGGGATGCCTCTCAAAACTGCGACGCGAACAGATCGCCATCTTAATATGCGCTGACTAATCACGATCCACCCACATCCAAACAACACCAGAGTATGTATGTATGACACAAGGTACGCGATCCCACATCTAGCATCAGACATGATTCAAATGAATCAAAATTGGGGTATTATTTATTCTTCGTCCTATTTTGTTTTAATATGTTCGTTGATATCCAGCACGACCCTTCAGACTATGCCCTCGCAGGAGCAAGCAGAGCCATTCTTTGTTTCCCATGGCGTCTTCTATTGGCCTTCAGTTCAAAAACCTCCAAAGCAGCCCTCCTCGTTTTTAAATCAACGCCCATTTCGAAGGTTAATCTTTGGTAGTTGTATGTCAAAAAATTAGGGGCCGAGGTAGCGCGCTTTCTGTTCCAAATTAGTACAGTTCTTGCCTATCAAACAGACATCCGGCAGGGCCTCACCCTTGGCCAAACCCATGCGCGGCATCGTTCTGATAATTGAATATCTCATCTACTTCCAAGCTAAATGTATTGTTCTGGGCAGTTTTGAACACATATCTATTTTGATATAACTGTTTGAGCATGTCAGCATGAGTTACCCCCATATTTTCCGGTTCCGTCACACTCATCAAATACTCACAACGTTTCTTCTATTCTTTTTTTGGACAGCCGTTTTGAATCCAGAACCAATCGCTTTAATTTTGGCTTCGAATTCATCTGTCGTGTTTCCCTCGGTATTGGCCCCCAAACCTGTCATACCCTCCGGTGCAGGAAGATTTATATCCTGATTGACTAGAAATTCTAGCGGGATAAAAGGCATGGCCTTGGAGGTGTTGATCGTTTCATTTTCGGAAGAACTCTCGCTTTCTGCCTTATTGGATGCCAATACCATACCCAGTCGGATTAGAAAAACCTGAGCAAGGACGGCAAGCATTTTGAGGCGGGTTATTGCTTGTCGTTGTTTATGGTTAGCTGATACTCTGTCTGTTGCATACTGATGGAATGCCAGGCTCCTCCATCTTATAAGATCCAGTTCTTGCAGTCTTTGGGCTCAGCCTCCCCACTTAGCGCTTCACAATTGCATACAGAATTGTAATACTCGAACGACGCTCGCTCTACGTCATGATCAGTCCCCACCATCACAGAGTGACTATTGTACGCGATGGTGATCAGCAGGCGCATATCTAACCAATATGGTCGCCCATCACTGCCCCAGAGTCCGGGGGGTCGTCTATTCAACCCTATCGCACGAATGGCAGCGTGAACCCATCTGGCGAAGCGATCAAGTGGGTAAGCTTAGACTATGAACACTTGTGCCGGTGAGATTTTGAGAGGAGCCGTTATGGTAGCAATACCTCCCTCCCTGTGCTGACATGTTTAAATTTACTCCGACCTGCATCCGACCTGCGCACCAGGCAGCCGAATCCGACCTTGGCGTAAGACGGCGCTAGATTGCTTTCGTCGTGTTATGTGACTGACATCGCCAAACTTGGCAAAATGGTAAATGCTGCACACATGCACATCCCTCACATTGATCTTCGTGGTACTATCAGCGAGGGAATTATAATGTCTATGAAGATCTATCTAGTTAAAGACCATGGTGTTTACAAGATTACCAACTCCACTAAGTTCAACCGAAACGACATCACCATCCTTCAACTGGTACTGGGGCTTGGAAAAGTATCCGATGCCAGGAGGCGAGCCCGTCATAATCACCGAACCTGCTGGCAAAGTGGTACCTGGAATCGAAGATCAGTTTCAATTTACAAGGCTGTAACTGCCCGTTGAAGGAGTGTTCTCCGTAAAAATAGACGCATACCTTGCGAGAGGAAGCTGATGATTTCAACCGGGCTGTGTATAAGATCGCATTCGCTGTCTTGGAATACTTTCCCATTCACCTTGGTGACGATCCTCTTGGTTGTATAGTCACCAAACGCTTGCGCGCTCGTCAAGACCGGGCCGAGTGGGGCAAAGTCGTCAAACGCCTTGCAGCGCGTGAACTGATGCCCGCCACGATTTGGATCTTGCAGTCCACGGGCGGTCAGGTCGTTGCCTGCAGTGTATCCCAGAATGTATCCGGGAGCGTCTTTGACGCTAACATTTAGAGCATCCTTCGCTGTAACAATGACGAGCTCACCCTATCGAGGTCAGCTTATTCAGTTCCTTATTGCAGAATCTTAAAAGCCAAATTCATTGGCGAGCTTGTACTTGCCTCGAAGTCAGGAAAGTTGTTTGCTGCGATTTCAGGGATGGCGATAGGACCGGGCCCGCAAAGAGCTCGACGGTGTTTGTACCACATGACTGGATCGAGTGGCACGCTCAGCTGAGCCAGGGTTAGGTCCTGCTGACTACAATGGCATGTATGCGGGTGGGAACTCACGCTGGCCTCCACTGCATGCTTGCGGTAGTTTAGTCCAATACAAACAATGTCGCCCGAGTACGGTACGGGGGCCAGGATCTAGATCTGGTTATCAGCACTGTGGTTTCACCACACAAGTGTTTATCAGATGCCGTGAGCTCACCTTTTTGACAGTCGCTGAACGCGGTTCGGTATTTTCCAAGAGACTGGGGAATGAGGTGAAGCCGGTAACGGATGACCCAACTAGTGGCTGTTCATTAGGTAGTGACTGGAGCGGCGCAAATAATTTCTGGCCGTCCTCAGACTCAAAATGGACAAGATAATTCCAGGACATGATTGCAAAGTCAAATGAGTAAATTATGGATGGTTCGTTGAAATTAGGCAGATGTTGATGGATGTGATCCAAGCAAATTGTCAATCCCGTTTGAATATCTAGTAAATATAACAAGGCCATCGCCGCATCTCTGTGGCGATTATTTTTGGTGCAATTATCCCGTACGCCTGCGCTTCCGTGGATGTTTGTATTCTCTCCAGTACTCGGAGCGACCCTCATCATGGGGGTGGGTCTGCGGCCGGAGGAACCACCGGAGGAACTGAGCTGAGATCCTCCGAGCCCCGCGGAACAGCCGGGAGTCGCAGCTTGTTCCTGGATGCACTTCTCGACTATTCGGCTCTATTCGGCTTAGCCTTGATTGTTGGCTGAGACACGTGTGGGTGAGATGCCAACTTGCCAAGCCTCACAACCAACTCCATCTCAGCGTCGCTATAGGGTGGTTCGGATTCGAATCCACCACACCACGTTGCCGGTTGAATTGTGGAATTCAGCCTTGTTCGCGGAATCTATTGTGAGAACAACACTCAATGATGGGGGGCAGGTGCTCAGTACCATGGCAGTGTGGTATTTGTCATTTTATACCATGTTTGCGAAGAATGCACAGCAATATTCCATTCACCAAACAATGACCTGTGTAGGCCACAAAGGATTTCATGTCAATGCCACAGCCAATATGCATACAACCAGTGAGGTTTGGTTCATAAAAAAAAAGTTCCAATTATAGCAATCTTAAATACACAAATAGTCATTCTAAACACGAGAACAGAGAAATATCCAACATCATCAATGCTTAAGCAGCGGTAGGCTTTGTCCCATCAATCATCATCTCCGCAGACATCTCTGGTCCCCAAACCGCCAGTGGCCCGGCCTTGCTCCTCTTTGTCCCGGTGTGCACGTTCACTTGGTCCCCATCGGCGTAGTGCTCGATAATGAAGCCGCTGGTGTCCCGCCAGTAGTCGAATACCTGCGACCCCAGAATGTGCCTGCCGACGCCCCAGACGCTCTTGTAGCCCTTGCCGGCTAGCCAGTAATGTCCGATGATCTGCGTGTCAAAGTCCTCGACCTCGTAAGAAGTGTGATGCATACGCTCGCGCTCACCGGGTGGCGCGCGGGAGAGGAAGAGCGAATGGTGGTCCGAGTACCGCTCGCCAAGGTCCAGATGCATGAAGGTCACCACGTCTAAATCTTCGTTTGTGGGCTCGTGCTGGACATCGGACGGTACAAAATTAAAGTTTTGGGTGTACCAACGGACCTCCGTGTCCCAATCCGAGACAAGGAAGCCGTAGTGGCCCAGTTTGTGAACCAGAGCCGGGCCTGGATGGAAGCGTTGAAATTTACCTAACGAGGACATACCCCGGTCAGTTGTTAAGCTACTAACAGATTCGAGAGCCAAACTTACCCAGTCGCGGCTTGTTCACGGTACCGTTAAACGGCCCCAGACTCTCCACCTGCGCCGAAGGGACTGAACTTTGAAGTGATCGGTCCTGGATCCCGTACACAATGTGAATGGAGAACCCTGCGGGGGTTTTTAGGGTCACTTTCTGGCCGCCACCAGGGAGATCGGACAGATCTGTCACCTCTGCACCATCCATGGCAGCGGCCTTGTCAAAGTCTGCCTTGGTCTGCGCTACCCAAGCCCCGCCCCCAAAAGCCGGTTGGCCTGTCTCGGATTTGCGGGCGACGTAGCAGTACTGGTCTTTGCCGTAGCCGCGATATAGCGCCGTGTCTTGGTGGTTGCTGTGGACCTTGACGAAGCCAAACTCGCCAGCGAATTTGTCGAACACCTCCAAGTCGGGATGCTCAAAGTAGACGTGGGAGATTCGCTCTAATTGAATTTTAGAGGCATCGTTGCGAATTTCTGGGAGTCGAGTTGACGCCATGGTTCTTGGTTTAAAACTGGTAGTTTGAGAGGAGACTTGTTTGTGTTTGCCAAAAATGTGCTGGAAGCCAAGATGACCATGTATTAAAGTAAATATGCGTCTCAGTCCCTTCTGGATATTGATGCCTTCGACTTACACGATCTCTGGGGGCGATATTCGGAAAATCCCCCTCGGCGTGGATGAAGCTGCATGGGAAGGTTTGTCCGGCTGATTCCGCCGGCCATGCTTCCGCCGCAGATCTCGGAGCATCCCACCATCGATGGATCCGGCAGTCCAACTTCCCCTCAATCAATACACCAGAGGCTCGGCAACTGAATTGAAGGTAATCTGGAATTGCCGAGTCGTTCATGCAGATTAGTCTTCCATTAACCAAGTTTTTTGTGAATAAATACGTGTTAGTGGCGTAAAATATGATTGGGTTCTGCTTGAGATTTTTTGCCACATTCAATTTACATTTGCCATGGATAACATTTTACAATACACCGCCGTTGCAGTAGTTCTGGTATGGGTGTCTCGGATTTTTTATATTGCCTTTCGGCCGGGCCTTGGTGATTTACCTGGACCGTGGATTGCTAGATTCTCTCCGCTATGGCGAGTGAGGTTCGTGTGGAAAGGACAAGCACACGAAAGCTACAGGGAGCTACACAAGAAACATGGCGCCATCGTTCGAACAGCGCCCAATGTCGTGGACATATCCGACCCAGCCGCTCTGCCAATCATTTACGGCATTAATAGCAAGTTCATCAAGGTAAGCGTAACCGTCATGCGCCTTGCTCAAGTTACTAATGGTAGCATAACTAAACTTTTTTTCAGTCGTCATTTTATAGCACAATGGACATGATTTACGACGGCTCGGCCCTGCCAAGCATGTTCACGACCATCTCACCAGACGAGCACAGAGCTCTGAAACGGCCCGTGGCCCAAAAGTTTAGTATGACCTCTATTAAAACACTCGAGTATCTCGTGGACCCGTGCAGCGAGATCTTCACGACCGCGATGAAGCAGAAACAAGGCGAGGTCGTCGATCTTGGAGTCTGGTCACAATGGTACGCATTTGATGTGGTTGGCGCTATCACGTTTGCACAGCGGTTCGGATTTATGGAGCATCAAACAGATGTCGAGAAGGTCATAGCTGGGATCGAAGGTGCACTGTGGTACGCAGGTGTCGTGGGACAGGTGCCATCGTTTCACCCATATCTCTTTGGGAGTCCCGTCGTTCGATGGGTGCTGAAAAGGCTGGGCCATAATAATCCTATGACTACTGTCACCAAGGTGATTTAGCTCGGGAAAATGGCAACGTCGACTCGTATGGATGGTCTATGCTAATTTTTTACAGATGGTACTGGAGGCAATCGAATCCTACGATGCGAAAGACGGCGATATTGAGAGGGCAGACTTTTTGGCTTACCTCAGACAGCAATCGAAGTCCACGGGAGAAACGATGGCAAGAAAAGAGTTGATGAATCATTTGATGAACAACCTGTAGGACATGCCACAGCATCATGCCGTGGTGCAAATAACTGCTAACCGGCTTGCAGTTTGGCTGGCAGCGACACGACAGCAATCTCGTTACGAGCGGTATTTTACTACGTCATTCGAGATAAGCGAATCTACGAAAAGCTCCAGAAAGAAATTGATGAGCACCATGAGGCAGGAAAGCTGTCGCCGGTCATTACCTACGCCGAGAGCCTGCAGATGGAATACCTGTAATCTCACCCGCAGAGAGCCGACCTTGCAGATGAGTGCTGACCAATCTATCTTCCCCACGCAGACAATTATGCATAAAGGAAGCCATGAGGATGCATCCCGGCGTGTCATACCCACTAGAAAGAGTCGTTCCGAAACATGGCGTGCAGCTGTGCGGGCGATTCCTGCCTGCGGGCACAGTCGTCGGGGTTAACCCTGCCGTAATACACCGGGATGGCGAAATATTCGGGGCCGACGCGGATGAATTTAAGCCCGAGCGATGGCTGGGCGACTCGGAGCGGGTCAAGCTCATGGATCGACATCTCCTCACCGTAAGTCGGTCCCTCCCCATCGTTGGATACGTTTTTTAGGTCTCACTGGGCGGGCGTTGACCAAAATCTGGCAGTTCGGGTCTGGGACGAGGACCTGCATCGGGAAGAACATCTCCATCATGGAGATGGGCAAGGTCGTGCCGCAGGTGCTCCGGCAGTTTGATGTGGAGTGGGCATCCGAGGAGCCGGAGTGGACGGTCAAGACGTATTGGTTCGCCAAGCAGACCGGGCTTCTTGTAAGATTTAAAGAACGTGGCGCTGGAGGACGCTGACTTGATGACGATCAATCGCCATGGCCACATCGACCAGGGCAACCAGGGCAATCAGGGGACAGCATCCACTAGTGGTACGGGAAGGAAGACGCCTACGACCCGATGGCGTTAGGCCCTTATCAACCCCGCAACATGGGCGAATCTCATCTTGCAGCCGAGCACTCGGCACCCCCGGATTAAAACGTCGTAATCAAGGGCTCGTTTTCGTCTTGTTTTTCTCTTTAGCTCTAGTTTTATCGTCTCAGTTCAATCCAAGATATTGCTCCTATCCAGGTCCACACTCCCCATAATGCAAACGTTAAACATCGAGCCGAGCCCTGCCAGCTCCGCTGCCCCGCGCAGCCACCAGCACAGAGATGAGAGGAATCAGCTGAAGCTCCGCGTATGCGACAACTGCCGAGTGTATGTGATAGAGGAAGCCAAAAAGCACCAATCGGAGCACTAGTATTAACTATCTCGGATTCTAGAAAGAAGATCAAATGTCCAAAGTGCCGTCCCAGGTAATTCATCGTCTCAGTGCTGACGCTGTTGTTTTAGGCGACATGGGCGTTCCCATGTGCTCCGCGTGCAGCTTGCGAGGAGGAATGTGCACATACAGCAGACACAGGAAGAAGCCAGGTACTCTCGTAACATGTATTCCAAACTGTCTAGGCCCGTCTAACAGCTTTTCTAACCCATAGGGCCACCCAAACGACGTGCAGGCCCGGCCCCATCCGCTTCTAACCCAAGCCCGAGCTCCACTTCACAAGGCGGTCTTGCCGACTCCAGTAATGCCTCTGTACTCAGCCAGCCAACTCACTGGCCCGTGATATCTGAAGGTATGCAAGAAGCTCTGCAAATACCGATGACTGTCCCGGATCTAAGTTCAGACGTGGAGGAATTCCTGTACGTTGCTCACCAGCGGTCCAATCATCCCAATGCGCTGATTAGCGAAGCCTAGAACTTTACATGCATCACGTACAGCCCGTATATCCTCTTTTGCGCTCCTCGGCTTCGCAAAAAAGCAAATATGGAATTTCAGAAATGTCTCCTCGTCTCAAAATGGCAATCTGCGCCATCGCATCACGATTCACTTCCTCAAATTCCTCCAACCTATCACCAGAATCCTTCGCCAAGCGGGCCGCTCAGTATAGCCAGGGCTCTGAGCTGACCGTGGACGAGCTCAAGGCATCCATCTTACTTTTCCTACATGGGTTCTCAACGGGCGTCAGCTGGGACACCGTGGCCGAAATTGCGCGCATCAGTCGTATGGCAGACCTCTACCATCGTTTGATCAGACACAATAGCAAATTTGGCAGGGCTCGAGCACTGAGCAATGCAGGGGCTCTGAGCACAAAATACGAATGCGATGATGAGGAGTGGCGTACCGTATGGTGGTGTATTTATGGGCTTGACACACGCTTCAGTGCTATCGCGTAAGAAATATCTGACCTCTTGCTGGCCAACAAATTAGACTGCTGACCATATTACACAGATCTATATCACATGCTATCCCCGGCCAAACACAGGGGGAAATGACACTGCCTGTCATGTCGATACCGGACCTGACGAATCATGCCTGTCCGGAAGCTGGACATCGCGACAACAACACAGAGAAACACCTCACCCTGTCGCCAAATTCCAAACTTTGGGAAACAATGAATCTAGTCTTTTCCAGATCCTCGTGTCGTGGTAGAAGCCTCTATCTCGGCGCCTGCACGTTTATGAGGTCCATCACCGAACTGAGGGCGTCTGCGAAGCAGAGCCATGAGCCCTCTTGGCAAGTGCGCTTCCAGGACGTCGAGAGCGACTGTGCTGCTGCCATGATGTTTCTCCCTAGCTGGGTTTTTAATCCAATTAGAAATGTTGCCATCCAAGAACCAGAAGTTGAACATCGGGACCGACTGGAAACGCTCCTGGTCTGGCAAGGGTAAGAACCCCCCAAGTACTCTTTTACTGAATAATCATTCGCATTGGGTTGCTTACAATTTGTCTGCAGCGCTTGTTTACTGCATTCCGTATTGGCCGTAAGACTGGCCAACAGCCCGTCCACGTTGGAAACCCCCTTCGAGGAAAAATGGCAACTTGTGCTATCCAAGGCGAACGACGTGCTTCGTGTGGTCCGCAACTGGAAGCCTGATTATTTCCACTCCATTGATCCCATTAGCGCGTACATAATATTAGTTACCGGCGTTGTCTTCACTTTGGACCACAACTTACATCCAAGGGCTGCTGACTCCGACCCCCGTCCGTCCGCACATATGGATCTCTTGTTTCTGTTCTTATGTCAGATCGGCCGTTACTGGCCCATTGGTATGCCTCCGAGATAAACGTCGTTAGAATGTTAGCTTACTCTGCATGCAGCAAATCGCCTCGCTGGTAGGTTTTCCCGAGACACCTTTGCTTTCTCCAATTGCCATTGTAAGGTAAAATTTGACAAGGGCTAACGTTCCATAGACGGATTGAAGGGATTATGGAACAAGAGTTCTCCCAACCTCAGGCATGAAAACGCCTTTGGGTTCCTGCTCGATCTATTAGTTGAAGGGAAGCTTCTTCATTCAGTAATGAGCGGGAGCACTGAGCTCGCGCCTCCAGAGCCAGAAATAATAACCGAACCTGTCGCAGCTCCAGCGGAAGCTGGACAGGCCGGCGAACAAAACGTAGACACGGCACAGCCTGGTAGTGTTGATAGCTCATGGGATCTATCCAGCTTGGTTCCTGGGGAAATTGACTTGACCCTGGACTGGGATGCAGTCTTTAACGAGTCTGAACATTTGTCCTTTCACATATAGAGGGACCGGGAGTAAAAGGCGGTTGTCTTAGCCATTGGAACAATTTTGATAGCCATTACAAAGAACCTAACGCGTTACGAGTGCATGGTAAGCACGAATCCACATCCTGATTTCATTTACTGCACCACCATACCCCACGCCTGTCCCAGCTGTTCCTCAAGCTGCCCCAAGTCCTCGGCTTGAGAAAAGATGATGCAGTCAGCGCGCATCAATACATACTTTGCTGCGCCATGGAGCCTTCTTTTAATCGCAGAAGGGTCGTAGGGGCTCAGCGTCATGCGACTAGCAGCCCGGAGCTCGTCGATTGCTGCCGGTGACAGTGGCGAGAGCCCGAATCCGTTGTTTGAAGCTGGCGCGGGATTTTTCTGCGAATCCATATCCATGCTCAGAATATCTCTCGCGAGAAAACGAGGCGGCAGGTCCACGCGGCTCAGAGTTTCGCAGATGCTGGCAAACTCCTCGTCCGTCGGAGGGCTGAGAAGCATCAGTGTCAAAACCGCGCCCGAGCGCCAAAACAACTTGTCCGAGAGATCAAATGATCCGTCAATGTTTTTGGTGTGAACTTGTGCCGTTCTTCCGCCTCCGCCGGCCTTTTCCACAAAGAAGCCGCCCTCGACTCCTTGGAAGCCCGCCGCGTCCGACAGGCGCGCCCGCAGTATGGTGTCTCGGAGAGACGGCACGACATCCCCCACGCTGCTCACGCACCACAGCGCTAGCGGCAACAAAGTCGACTTGGTTTGCATCAATGCCCCGTTTCCAACAGTTTGTCTCGTCGCGTCATCGACGCCTTGGCGACGCTCACGACCCCATACATCCAGCATGGAATCTTTGTCATATCGAACGGAATCCGCGCTCTCTGCACCGCACAGAAGGGAGAGACGCCATGATAGGGTCAAGGCGTCTCTCAGCCCGTTTGCAACTCCCTGAGCGCCAAACGGTGGGAAAACGTGTGCCGCGTCGCCGATCACCATTACGCGCCCGTCATGCCAGCGATTGACAACTTTCTGGACAAAGCTACGCCACACCAGTTAGCTCAGCAACCTAGCGGGCAATAGAAATCTTACTGCGCCGGTGCACATCTCACGACCTCAACACAGTCCCAAGGGAAGCGAACTGGACCCTGTGGTTGTTTGCCTCCGCGCCTTTGCTGGGTTAGTCGTATGATAAAATCTCTCCAGCGGGCATGCATAATACTAACTGCAATTTAGATGCTGGAAGGGTCAAGTGCGGGTCCATTTGTGACTCCAAATGTCCAATGGTGTCTTCGGGGAGGATAAAGTCGGGAGGCAGCTCATATTCGAATCTATGCCGTTGCGTTAGCGATCCTCACGAGTTCTGCCCAGGTGCATAAGATGATAAAAGGAAATCTCGGCACTCATTACCTCCAGTATGTATCATCTGCAGGTCCAAACCTGCCCGTAGCAACCGGCATCGTGGGATGAGTACAGAAGCTATGGGGGTTTCTCGTCAGCACCCTGTGTCAAGACGTCCTGTATTTGGCGCGCGAGTGAAGCTATCAAATCTTTGACTTACTGGAAGCCTTCTGGCCAAAATGCATCCCATAATTCTTCGGGCTTGTATCCCAGTTCCCACAGTGGGAAGTCTGTGTGAGATTCAGGTGTAGGCATAGTCACACGCAAGTTGGCGGCGACCCATGTTGCCTCATATGTATATCTATCATCAGTGACGTTGTCAGCTTCCAAACTCAATTTGGTGAAGGTGGTTAAGCATACAAGCCAGTCTCCTGTTTAATGCCCCGCTCTTCGAGGTGATGCTTCCGGACAAATCCACGCTTGCCATCTGCGCCGACCAGGTATTTCGCCTGAACCGTGCGTGTCTCGGTTACTCCTTTCGTTTTATATTGGACTTCAACGGTGTCGGTAGTTTGATGGATAGCTGTGACTTCAGAATCTAGATTTAACGCGATATACTCTGAGCACTGTGCCATGTCTCGGAGAATCTTTTCTGCAGGAGTCAGTCATGTTAGCAAAGGCCCATACATGGCATCGCACGGGAACAAGATGCGATGAAATATATTACTAACCGAGGCCTGGTTGGAGCATAAGTAAGGCGCTGGGGATCGCTTGGTCGGACCAGTCGGAAGCATGGTCGAGGGTCAGGAAAGGCTTGGTATTGAAAAGACCATTGTGAAAATGAACATTGGTCAAGGCTATTGAGATATTTTAGTCAGCATCGCATTTTCAGGGTTTTGCTGCCTTACAACTTTTTTCCAGGTACAGTGATCACCTACGTTGGCTTATTCGATTCATTTCATCTTCAGATACCCCCAGAACCGAAAGTATTCGCATAGCATCCCCCGCGAGAGCTATGGCGCGGGGGTCTTGGCAAATGTCATGCCCTTTCTCGAGAATCACACACTATTGAAATATTAGCTTTAAGAGACATACTTCACATAGCAAGAGGCACGATGTCTTTGATGTTGTGTTCCGACGTACCTTCACCTTGAAGTGGCTCAAAGCAACTGCAAGAGCCAGCCCCGACGGGCCTGCACCGACGATAACAACATCTGTTTGGCTCATTGCGAATGTTTTCAATATGGAAATACGGCTCAAGTTAGGTTTTCAAAATATCGCTGGGGTGGTTTTCGTTTAATGAGTAGCCACCCCAACTCTGTCTTGTCGCGAAGTCTACTTGCGATTTTAAACAAACCAGGATTGTTACGCCAGCTGGAGTGAATATCGGATCAATAATACGAAAAAGTCCGTACGTGCAAATCAAAGCTCTCGGGGTGCATCTCTAGTGCAAGCCGCGGCGTCGGAGGATCTTGCAATACCATCGAGAGACGCCGCGGAACAACTCATTCCAATTATTCCGGCCACCACAACTTCCTCCGCGATACTTCAATTCGACGCTCCGGGATACTGTGACGTACATCAAATCCATCTCGGCTTCCAGGATTTGATAGGATTTACGAAAGCGCTCAATAATTGGCCACTTCGGAATGTCTTCTCATAGGTTATTCCTTGGGCTATTGTAAGCCTCAAGTTGGGTCACAAGCAGCAGTGCCATGCTATAAGACTAAGCATACTCAGTGACTAGCGCTTACAGAGGAAATTGCTTACTTTGTGTATCGCTGACTTGAAGATCCTATCGTATATCAGGTTGTTTCCCTCATTCTTCGCCGATAATCCGTGTTTGTGGCTTATCACTTTTTCTACTGACAGAAGCAAGAAATTTTCATCCTCAATAACAATGGCATCTCTATGGACACACCCCAGTCCCCATCTCACGCGCCTCGACGCGTTCCGGAGACGCATCAACAATAAGTACAACGTCGCCCTGAAAGACTACTTCGCGCTCCACCAGTGGACCGTTGATAATTTGGAGCTCTTCTACAGTGAGCTCTGGGCGTTTGCGGGCCTCGTCACGTCGAGATCGCCCTCTTGCGTCGCCGAGTCACTGGCCAAGATGTGGCCACGGCCGGCATGGTTTCCCGGCGCGGAGCTAAACTTTACGGACAACGTCCTTGCTACCGGGCTCGCGGCGCACCCAGATGCAATTGCCGTCTCGGCATGTCGCGAGGCTGCAACCGAATGGAGACACTTGACTTGGACCCAGCTTCGAGAAGAGGTGACCAGGTACGCCAGTGCCCTAACCAATGCCGGCGTCGGGAAAGGTGATCGGGTAGCAGGTGAGCAGGCATTTAAAAGCCCCGCTGTTCATTTAACCAAGCCTCCGCGTTCCTGGTAGTTTGCGCGCTCGAGCTAATCACGGCCTGCTAATCTTAGTCGTCGCCACAAATTCCCTTGAATCCCTGCTCATTGCGCTCGCTTCTGGGGCTATAGGCGCTATTTTCTCATCCACATCCCCTGATATGGGGCCCAAAGGCATCGTTGACAGGTTCAGTCAGATTCAGCCCAAGATCCTATTCATTGAGCCGCAGATACTGTATGCGGGCAAAAGACGGAACCTGCGAGACAGCCTAGCATTAGCGGCGGCAGAATTAAAGAGTAGATGCAACGAGCTGAAGAAAGTTGTGGTTATCAATGATCCGACATGGGTGCATAAAGAATTGTAAGTGGGCCATTGAAGTATGGATGTAACAGATATTGACCAAACCACAACGCTGGACTCTTGTTAATTCAACAACTCACTGACTATTTAATGTAGCACCACACTAGAAAAATTTCTCAATATTTCAGTCCAGCCTCTGAATTTTATACAGGTCCCATTCGACCACCCAATATATATTCTCTTCACGTGAGTTGTGTTTTGGCCACTGTAGGGTAGAGTGGGCACTAACGCGAAGTTCTCGGATAGCTCCGGCACCACAGGGGCCCCCAAATGTCAGTCTTTGTCTGAACTTATGAGAATGGCGGACTTTCAAAAGCTGACTGGCTCAACTTAGGTATATGCCATTCGGGAGGGGCTGTCCTACTCAAGAACAAGCTTGACTTGGCCCTGGGAATGGACTTGGGTATTGACTCAACGTACTACCAATACACGACGGTAGGTTACTTATTGTAATTTTATTTTATGCGACGTTTAAACTGAACTTCTTCCAGATCGGTTGGATGATGTGGAACATGCTCATTGGTGCTCTCAGCCTTGGCTCCAGGATAGTCCTCTACGATGGAAATCCCCTTCGCCCATCCCCTGCATTTCAACTTCAGCTACTTGAAAGTCAAAGGTAAGTGGTGTATTTTCTAGCCTTGTTGTTGCAGTTTCTCTTTGTTGATCCCGGGCTGATTCGATTATTTTAGTGTAACTCACTGGGGCACGAGCCCGAAATTCATGGCCGCATTAAAGCAAGATGCCCAGAGCAGCAAAATTGCGAGACGCCTGGATAGTCTCCAAACAGTGTTGACGTCGGGCTCAGCCCTCAGCGCTGATCTTGCTTCTTGGTTTTACCACGATAATTTCCCGAAACATATTGGTCTCAATAACGTCAGTGGAGGAACAGATCTCGTTGGTGGCAGTAAGTTAAATCTACAACAAGAGACTTATTGAACAGTTCATCTTGATGATGAGTCTAACTTTACAATAGTCGTGGGAGGGAGCAATCTGACCACAGTATATCGGAATCAGCTGTCAGCCCCAAGCCTGGGCATGAAGGTGGAGATATGGAATGCAGAGGGCCACAACATAGAGAGTACGGGAGAGATGGGAGAGCTCGTAGTCTCCAAGCCTTTTGTGAGCATGCCTGTGGCATTTTGGGGCGACGAGGAAGGACGAAGGTATTACGACACGTACTTTTCGGCCTTTCCAGGGGTTTGGGCGCATGGGGATTTCATTTCGAAGGATCCAAAAACACAAGGGTATCTAATTCATGGTCGAAGCGATGGAGTTCTCAATCCAGGCGGTGAGTGCAGTGCAACAGTTTATGCGGTTGGCTGAACGTGCTGTGGATTGATGTGTGACTAACGAGTGATCGTGCAGGGATCCGCTTTGGAACAGCAGAGCTATACGATGTGGTGAGTCGCTTTTCCGAGGTAGAGGACTCTATTGCTGTTGGCAGACGCATTCGCCGCCCCAGCAGCATCAACGAGAAGGACGAGGAAGAGGTGCTCTTATTTGTCAAGATGAAAGGCTCTGCTCGTTTGGACCCTTCACTACGTTCCAAGATTGCTCGCGCAATCCAGAGCGCACTCAGCCCAAGACACGTGCCAAATGGCATACACGAAGTCAAAGACATCCCTTACACGCTAAATGGAAAGAAGGTTGAGAAGGCTGTCAGGAGTGTCATTGCGGGAGAGAAGGTTAGGATGAAGGAGTCTATTATTAACCCAGAGTGCCTGAGCGAGTTTGTCCAGTTCGGCCAACCTTTGGGCGCCCGTCTGTGACAGGAACAAAGTTAGAGTAATACATTGCATTCAAGGGTCTAGAAACAGATGTTTTGTGCTTATTTGAGCCCTGTCGCATTCTTGAGTCTGGGCGTGACGCCATTAGCCCTTGCACGGTGTATGCAACGGACCGAGTCAGCAGGCTACTCAGAACCTCAGCCCTGCGATATTAACCTTGGTCTGTTTGGATAATTCTCGGCGAGATCCGTTGCTCACCACCTCGTTCTAGCCAGCAGATACAGTGTTGGTGTAACACTATGCAAAACCGAAAACCAGACCTGTATGCATTAGAGTAATGTCATGCATCTAAGTGATCATCTGATTGGCGAAGGACGAGTAATTTTGCCCGAGGAAAATGAACCAAAAATTATGCCGACGTCATTTGTACAGGAATAGCTCGGGTCGCTTACCGGTGTGGCGTTCAGGTGAACCACGGGGTCCCCGTTTCAAAATACGACTAGTTAAGCAGAAACAGCATGTGTTCAGGTTTCCAAGTCGGGTGTTATGGCGCCAAAATGGGCCCTGGCGGCGATCACAGTCGGATCCTGTGCGCTAGGCGTGGTTAGCGGGATAACCAAAAACAAAGACGCAGCACGGAACTGCCATCTCAGCATGCAATAGTGCAAATATTTCATGTTGCAATTTCATCTAATTCATGGGCGAGGTCAAAATACTTCCTGTAAGAGCAGTGTATCGGAGTATTAGCCCAAGAGTCATCTCGTAGGGCATGAAGTGCGACATGACAACATTTTCTAATTGATGCGCTCGGGGTCCGAGCGAAACCTTATCCAGCTGAGTCTTATCCTTATTCAATGGAAGCGTTCCTGGACGCTCGGCCGTCGAACGCTTCGGCTGTTAGAGGTTTGACGTGCGGGCCATCTGCAATTTAACCACATTCTAGAAGGCTGATCGGCTAGCAGACTGGATGGCATACTTAACCTGCCCTTCGCATGTTCAGGAACTCTTCTTTCCTCATCAGCTTCAATTCAGTCCTTCAGTTTTTACATTCATTCATTTCATTCTATTCCATTCCCTATTTCTATTTCGATTCGTTCTTTCTATTACACTATGCGTTATTCTTTGAGCCTCGGCGCTGCCGCCGCCTTGGCTAGCGTTGCCGCTGCAACCGCCACTGCCGAATCTCGATTCGTTATGTACTTTGATCAGTTAGTCCATCCCGAATCACCTCAACGGCATAGGACATTTGTCAACTAACCTCTCTCTCAAGGTACCATACCGCTGCTCTTCCCGACAAGTCCCAGACCCAGGGTATCAACTATGTCATCACCGCCTTTGCCAACTCTTCGCTCTTTTCTGCTGAGCCAGCTGGGGAATACAAGCCCTTCAAGCCTCTTGACGAGGTTCGGGCTATGTTCCAGGATGGAGCCAAGGTGTGCATGGCTATTGGCGGCTGGGGCGACACTGCTGGATTCAGCGAGGGTTGCCTCACTGAGCAGAGCCGCAAGAAGTATGCCAAGAATATTGCCGATACTCTCGACAGACTCGGATACGATTGTGTCGGTACGTTGACGTTCTTGGTGAATGTTCTTAAACAAGCACTAACGCGATTGCACTGCAGATATCGATTGGGAGTACCCTGGCGGTAACGGTGCCGATTACAAGCAGATCCCTAATGAGAAGAAGAAGCCCGAAATTGAGGCCTATCCCCTGCTTTTGAAAGAGATCAAGGCTGCCATTGGCAAAAAGGAGCTTTCCATCGCTGTCCCTGGTCTGGAGCGCGATATGATTGCCTACGGCGCTGATCAGTGCGGTAAGATCAACGAGGCTGTTGACTTTGTCAATGTGAGTTGCCATACAATCTGACTCCATCAACTAAAGTGCATGGTGACTGACCGAATGAATAGCTTATGGCCTATGATCTGATGAACCGCCGTGATACCGCTACTACTCACCATGCTTCTATTTCGGGTGCCGTCAAGGTTGTCGAGACCTACATCAACCGTGGTTTCACTGCTAGCAAGCTCAACATTGGTATCCCTTTCTACGCCAAGTTCTTCACCACCAAGAAGGGCTACACCTGCGACAAGCCGGATGGCTGCCCCGTTGAGCTCCTGGAGGCTGCTGACGGTAGCGACACTGGCAAGTCCGGAGCCTTTACCTTTGAGAAGGCCAACTACGAGGCCGTCCCCACCAACCTCAAGACCTCTACCGATAACTCTTGTGGTGTTGGATCCCTCAACATGTGCGGTGAGGTCCAGTGCTGCAGCCAGTACGGATACTGTGGAAACAGCACCGCTCACTGCGACACTGGTTGCCAGGCTGGATACGGCCGATGCGAGGGTGTCGACACCAAGGGTTCCTTCAAGAAGGCCATGAAGAACGGCAAGTTCGATGAGTCGGCCGGCGGCCAGTGGTACTGGGATTCTGAGACCAGCCTGTTCTGGACCTGGGACACCCCCGAGATTATTGAGACCAAGCTTACCAAGATCAAGAGCTACGGTGTCGGTGGTATCATGGCTTGGAGTCTTGCTGAGGACAGCTACGACTGGAGCCACCTGAAGGCTATGCAAAACTCCTTCTCATCCTACGGCTCTGCTTCAGGCGCGGCCAGCGGCGTCAGCTCTGGCAAGCCTTCCGGTGCCGGCAACAAGCCCACTGTTGGCGCTGGCGGCGAATCTAGCGGTACTGGATCCAAGGTCGGAGGTTCTGCCCCAACCTATGGCAAGCCCAGCGATAATGGATCTGGTGATTCGAGCGGCACTGGTTCCGGAAAGCCTAGCGGTTCTGGATCTAAGCCTGGCGGCTCTACCTACGGCAACACTGGAGGCTCTAGCTCTGGAAAGCCTAGCGGCTCTGCCTCTGGCGGTGATTCTAGCGGCGTTGACACCGGAAAGCCTGGCAGCACTGGCTCTAAGTCTGGTGGTTCTGCCTACGGTAACACTGGAGGATCAAGCTCCGGCGGTAGCTCCAGTGGCACTGGCTCTGGAAAGCCTGGAAGCACCGGTTCCACTCCTGGCGGCACCGGCTCTGGAAAGCCTAGCGGTTCCGGCTCTGGTGGTCAGTCCAGCGGATCTGGATCAAAGCCCGGTGGTTCTACCTATGGCAACACTGGAGGTTCTAGCTCTGGAAAGCCCAGCGGCTCTGCTTCAGGTGGTGACTCTAGCGGCGTTGACACCGGAAAGCCCGGAAGCAACGGTTCTAAGCCTGGCTCTGGTGAGTCCAGCGGCACTGGCTCTAAGCCTGGTGGTAGCACTTATGGAAACACCGGAGGCTCAAGCTCTGGTGAATCGACCGGTGCTGGTTCCAAGCCTGCTGGCTCTGGTGAGTCTAGCGGTGCTGGCTCCAAGCCTGGCAGCACCTCCTATGGTAACCCCAGCGGCTCTGGATCTGGCGGCGAGTCGAGCGGTGTTGACTCCGGTAAGCCTGGTAAGAAGGGCTGCTCTGGCACCAAATCTCGACGATGGGCGCACTCCCACCGCCACCATAGACGTAATCTGTAATCAATTGGTGCTGGATAACAGAACACACCATTCGAATGCATTGATAGCTTTAGACTTATTTTAGATCTGCACTAAGTGCTACAATTACTAAAGACTATTTAAATAATGGCATTCTTATCTAGTGATACTGAACGAATGTTTTCCACTGAAGTGCTTTTATTCTCGCCGTTATGGGGGTATCCATGATCTTCTTTGTCCAATGAGGTATTCCCAGGCAATCGAAACGGATCGGATGTTGTGCTGTGGATATTAGATCGTAGATTGTCAGAATAAGAAGAATCCTGACAAGACTCCTTTGTTTGTTGTCGGTCGCTTAAGTACGGCCGCAGAGCAGGTAAGCACGCTATGATTACACCGGTATTGCACTCTAGAGAATTCCAAAGCACTATATAAGGCATATTTATAATCAGTATGGCGCCTCTAGTGAGAATGATTATACTTTGATAAATAACTTACCCATCAAACTAAAAGGATCATCGTTGCCAACCTTTGACTGCTCTATTGTTACGAAACGGATCGTATTTATCGTCATATTAATCAAGCCCAGAAGGAATGTACAGTACATGCCTATCTTCAGATATCCTCTCATTGGAATATCGCCCACAATAAGCCAAGGTAGTAGAAATACTACGATCGTTCAGTGAAACGTGCTTCAGGGATAAACATCTCTTGGACTCACCCAAGACATCACCGAAAATATGCACAGACCACGCAACAATAAATAACAGCTGACCGCCGTTGGCCATGCACTGGAAATTACGGAAACTAGAGAACAAAACTTTGTTAGCCGGCCACAAGAGTGATAATACTGACTGACCCTTACCTGATTCCACAAATGGCCAAGGACAGAGAAATAGTTGAAATATAAGCGGCGATATTGTAAACTATTGTTGCCCAAAGGAATATTCTGCGCTTAAGCATAAATATAGGAAAAATCTGCAAATAAATCACGAGAAGCGCAGCCTTGCATAAATAATAGGTTGACCATAGGGGTAGATGCGAGAGCCACAGAATCTATCCGAAATCCCGTATTAACTTGGCTCTTGGAGTTGAATAAATATTCCTTGCAGATATGCGACTTTTACTCACTAACCTTGGCGACTCTGTATGCAGCCTCCATACTCCCCTTATAGCCATTCAAATGTAGTGAAACGCCCTTGTTCAAGGCACCGAGACTTGCCAAAATCGTGTACATAATGTTTGTTGCGTTCTGTGCCACCCAGGCTACGCATATGATAGCATCACTGCCCATTAATCTCTTTCTTTGGATTCTAAGTCGTAAATGAAGGCGTGCAGCAATTACGGCTGTGAAGATGGTAGCAAGGATCCATCCGGAGCTCTTGCTTCAGGTTTAGCCATGATGGGATCGGGTGAACTGAAGGAAATGTGCTTACTAGGACTGCCACTGGTCCCGGATCCGCATTTTCTATCATTTCTGGCTGCGGATCTCCCTGTAATGACCGGTAGGCTCGTTCAAGGTATGGGGTCCTTTCTTTCTACTGATGGATAAATTTTGCGGGTGAGCCGACGGCATATTTTGTTGGGGAGTTCGCTAAATATTTAGCAAAAGAGTGGCAAGAACCTCCTGTAGTGGCTTTTTGTCTAACGCATGCAGACGACTGAATCTGGAGAAAGTATATTCAAATTCTAGACTTGTTTTGGAAATGGCTGCCTCTTGACGAAGGAGCCGAGATAAAATGGCGTGCGCCCTCAAGCCAAAGAGTCAACTGGGGCGCCACATCTAGATGTTGCATTCCGGTCGCAGTAATCTCACAGCACAGAATTCCATCACCGCGGACGTTTTGATTCTATTGGAAGTTACACTCAGTCACATATGACTTTAAGAGATGGGTTCTATTTGGAATAGTGTGGCCATGTTCCGGTTCAACAATATCATCACTACCCCAGAAATGTCGACGTCATTGTGGCGCCGCTGGGGGCGGATCCTTGTCATACGCCGACAAGCGTTATTGTTCGGACAAGATGATGGCTGGGCAGAGTTTGAAACAGGACAAACCCTAATTTTAACAAAGCTTCTTTTGCAGTACGATTGAGTAATCTACACATCGGAATATGACCCGGAGGGAGAAAATAAAAGAGATAAGGTTTGATAAAAGTACACAAATAATTAAGCCATAATGGCCCTTTTTATTATACAGATTTAATATGCTTGATCCAGCCCGCAATACAAACCTATCAAACTCCAGTATTTGGACTACCTTTTATTAAGAAGATTATAGTAATACTAAAATAAAACGATTAAATAAATTTAAGCCTCTAAAGTTATGTCTCTATTTACCACATATTGATCCTTTTCGATCCCCACATGTCCTTTTCCATCATACCCAAGGTATCTACCAAAACTAAAAGTTGTTTCCTTTTTCCACCCTAGGGAAGGAACACCATCCCTGACCATTCGACTGGGCGCAATATATGCCAGGATAGACCCAATTGTAGATGGTACACGGGGTAATATATACACAGTCCCAGGAGCATAAAATATCAATGCAACTACAACATCAATAGTAAGCACTATTATTGTGATAAGAAATGGAATATCATCCATGAAGATCCTCGTCTTATAAACAAGTCGCTTTCCCTCGGCTAGGAGGTTCTTATCCTTCTCTTGTAAATACTCAGTGTTAGCCCCCATCAAAGCCGCAAATGCGAGCCGATAAACTCGCTGTAGAGGCAGCTCCAGTTCTTTGGGATTCGGCACTGCAGCCATGGGATCAATAATATCTCGTGATTGTGTGTCCAAACGTAAGAGCTCCGATAACCAGGTGCGAGTGTAATTGGTGTCACTCCATGGTGCATAATTAGAGGAACTGTCTTGTAGAACGGAATTGAGGATTTCAAACAACAACCTTGTCTCATTCGTTGAATCAGAAGGGACGACAGATAATCCAGAATAATCGGCCGGCTCGTGCTCAATAATGTATCCTTTGTTGTCAAAGACGACATCAAATAAACCAGTTTCAACAAACGGCTGGCAGATAGAAAAACTAATTCCGATTTTGGCATTGCCTTCCAACCCATCAGGAGCTTTACCCCACCCAATCGTGAAGATTGAGTGGCTATAATCGGATATTTTGCTACCGTCATATATGTAGGTGATTGATTGCGGCTTTTCGCCGGGTTCGAGTGGAACCTTTTTAATAATCTCCTTTGCGGTCTCTTCAACTGGACTCTGACTGCGAAGACTTCGTGATATGTTGTCAATGTTGGTCTCTTTGAGATGCCATGTTGAAGGCGAGACTGATGTGCAATTGACTTCGGCTCTAAAACCTGATGTTCTTATCTTGAACCTATCGTTCTGTTTGATGTCATTCGCCCCGGGAATGTGAACTGGCTGAAAGAAATATTCATCAGACATCCAAGGCGACAATTGAGAGCCGTATTTCAATTTGAACACTGGAACAAATACAAAGTCCGTATTGAAACCTCCTTCCGTTCCATGCCAAGAGTCGCGAATTTTCATCGTGTTCAACCGTGATGCGTACGGCGACACAAAATGTTGAGGGTATTCAACTACTGCAAGGCGTTCGCTGAATAATGCACTGAGTCCAATAGCAAGCAGATTTGACAGAATGGCTGCCGTGCACAGCAATGATAGTCGCAGATGTCGAGAAATAACAGCCTTAACAACGGCCAATTGTGCCGGAATCGAGGTATATGTGGCTTCGATAGACCTGGATGCTGGAGATTCCCCTTTCCAGAGATTCTTAAATGGCTGGAAAATACACATGGTTCGAGCAAGAAGAATCCAAAAAGGCTCGATAAGCGTAGCTAAAGCCGTCGGTATGTAATTTTCCAAGAGCTGCAATACTTCAAAGCTCTGTGAAGGTCGTTCCAAGCCTACGGCACAGTAAGTCAATAATTCTTGCCCCGATCAAATTTCTCACCATTTTCCAGTCGCTCTATCGCCTTGAAACCTGACAATACAGTGATACCCGCACTCAGGAGTGTTAAGATGGCAATGCCTGTGTAACTTCTTAGAATCCAAGGTTTGACGGACTTGTAATACGGTTTTGTAGTTGTGTTATGTATCTCCTTGAAATCCGTTGGCTCATCATGTAGTATAATTATCTCATTGGCGTTTAAATCGTTAGAGATCAAGTGAAACGTTATGCCCTCGAGGGCGTGAGCCAAGCTTTCCTCAGTCGCCGTGTCCATGTTTTGAAACATATTTGTTATTTGTGAACTGTTGTGGGCGATTTCGACCAGCGTATTAATTGATGAAGGAGTACTCAGTAAAGCACAAGCAGAAGATCTAGAGTGATAATATAAAAAGCCGAGTGCCAAGAAGGCTAGCAATAGTACTGTCTCGGAAGCTGTGGCAAACCTTCGACTGGTCATGATCCCTATCGACGTGACGGTCAAAATTACTTCGTCGGGATTTGGTGCAGTCTGGTTATTGTGTAGATCTGAAACTGCTAAAACAAAAAACTGCTTGTATAGACGTCTTACAAAGTCTTCAAGTTGAGAGGGGTTCGACAATGTATCAGCTTCGTAATTACTTCCAACAAGACCGAAACGAAAAAATGTCGATGCTTTCAGAGGGATTTCAACACTTTGTAATTGAGGAGCTTGAACGTCTATCATATCTGTGGCGTCTGTCGCTTCAATTGTATAGGTGTTAGGGATTGACACTAAAAAGGATTGCGCATTGAATTCGTCCAAGCTGAGTGCTTCTGGGTCTGATACTGCCTGTATAGATTTTCTATCAGGACGAAACGTTTGAGAATCAACTGTAGCCATGAAAAGTTGTTTGTGATATGATACTTTGCATTGAATTGCTGTGATATTCAGTTGCTTGCCGACCGGCTCAGCCCAATAGATTAGAGCAGAATCTGCGCTTGAGGAATTTTCTGGACAAGACCAGTTGTCGATAGAATTATCCTTTACAACGCCAGAAAAATTCCTAGAAGTACTTCCCTGATATACTAGAACCGGGCCGTTCTTGCTATCAGAGATAAAATATGCAGTAGCAGTGCAGCCTCCCGTCCCGCGGATCTTGTGAATTCGACTTGATGTGGGAGTGCTGTAAGCATCAAAGTCACCCTCTGACTTTGCAGGTAAGCAACTAACTTCAGACCACAATTTTGTTGTTTTGGCTGTCCAAGTGCTGTTTGGAAATGCATCCTTATCGCTGGGATAAAACGGGAGAAGCGCATATTCCGGTGTCGTGAAGGCAGGATACGATTGATCCATCATCGCAATAGTGTATGCCGAGTAAAGAAAGCGCTTACTTGGATATTGCTGCTTGCCGGTAGAAGCTCCGATCTTGTCGTAACACTTGAGGATATGTTATGCGTGATAATTGAGTCACCAAGTAACGAACTTTGCAGTGGTGTCAATATCCAAAGGACAAGTACGACAGTAGTCCTAGAAATAAAGGTTGGCTAGTGTCTATAGTATTGTTTAGCATATGCAAATAGTAAATTCAGAGTAAATTAATGTCAACCTTAGTCTCCAGGCTCGAATTGGTGACATTGCAAGAAAGTCTGACGTGTAGTCTAATAGGAGAGAGCTTTCAGCGGTCGCTCCACCAGGCTTAGACAGTCCAATCCATGGCTGCAATCGCTTGGTATCCAGATCTATCCAGTTCCATATCAAACTATACAAAGTAGCCATGACCGTGGGCATATAACGATACCAAAACACCACTGTTGCCGGTATCTCATCGATGGATGCGTATAATGCCAAACCACCATAATATTGGCTACGTCGCGCAAGAAACTCGATAGTTATAGCGAGGCACAGCGACAGGGCCATAGTACCTAGAAGAACAGGCGCAGTAAGTGATAGTGGCTGCCAGCTTGTGATCTTTTTGGTGGTTGATACCGGCGAGTAGCCAGTTCGAGCCTCTCCCTTCATACCATTCGAATACGCCACCATGATCAACCGCGAAAGAATCTTGTCGGATGGGTATGGAAAAAGCATAGAAACTGCAGGTGTGAGCAAAATGATTTTTTATTTCAACGCCAACATCATTTGAACAGCTGGGTCGTTTCAGCCTGATGACAATGCATCGCTAACTTCCCTTGCGCCTCCTCCCTGTGGGGATTCTAGGCTGGGATAATACGAGCTGGGAAAGCTCGGGCTTCAGCTGTGCGGATGCACAGCCATTGGCCTGAACATTAGGTGGAGAACCAACCACACTTGCATGCTGTAATGCCACGACTGAAAAGGAGGAAGAGAACAAAATATTCCCGAATGAGTTATTGTGTATTCCGATATCACAGCAGGTATGATTGCAATTGCATGGAAAAACTCTCTTTTTGTATAATACACATGAGAAAAGGTCTATCTAGGTCTCTTCTAGCGACTGTTCCTGTCAGCTGACGAGGCCTTCTAACGGCCGCTGCTTACCCCGGGGTCATTAGGCTCAGTTGGTTGAGGCTGGCTGTGACGATTAATCTCAACCTTGCCATGATGATCAATCTGACCATGTGCGGCAGGTCCCGTAACCCTAAAATGGAGGATGTAGGTCTGTGCGTTATTTAGTGTGATGCTTTCAAGCCAATCGAGGCCCAGCTTATCATCAAGTTGCCGAAATTGAGATTCAGCTGCTGCAGGACGTTTGTTGGGGCTATGGACAGGACCTTTCGGTGTGACAACTAAGGCTAAAACACATACCCTACATACACCGCCAAATATTCCCGCAGATCAAAGGTGGATCCTGAAACAGGCATAATAAGCTCGAAAGGGGGTGTTACGTTGTCAAATATCAGAGAACAAATAGTAATAAAGGGCCAACGTGTAACGAAGCGAAGAAGTTTGGATACAGATCAACTACACAGAAACAATATCAGAGTAGTCTCCTAAGATTGTCTTTGCTATTACTGTATTGAGCGGCGGCCATCTGAACTGTTAGTGTTGAAAGAGGGCGCTTTGCCCCTTTGGTTGTTTATTGCTGGCTTCCAACTTGCGACTGTAGCTTTACGACCACTCATGCTTAAATACAACCGTGTTTAGTCTACTTGACCATCAACTGCGCCATGTTATTAAATTTGAAATAACCCGGAAGGCTCAGTCATTTGACTGGTGTGAATTTATTCCCGTCTTAACCCTTTTCGTCGTGTGGCTGCAGCCCATGACGAGGATTGTGGGCTGACTGGAAAAGAGCGTGGCATATGGAACAGCTGGAGCTAACCGACATGTAATACGAGACCTTGCTGCTCCATTGACCGGTACATCAAGCACTGGCCTGCAAGCTCCACAGCTCTGCCCTTGCTCGCCTCGAGAGCCACATGCAGAGAGAGCACCCAGACCTCAGCTGACCTGCCTATAAAGCCCTTCTCGAGCGCTACAAAGGACAGAGCTTCGCAAAGCCACGCTGGCAGCGGCTGTGATTCGGAATAAAGGCACCGCTAGAGCTAGTGGCGCCTACTGACGGGCTACCGATCCGCCAAGACTTCGGCTGCTGCAGGTGCCTCGGCTTCCTGACCAGCAACTGGAAGCTGTGTAAAGTCCACTGCAGCCAAGCACATAACGCAAGGAATGCCCGTGCTCGGGATGGCCTCTAGGTCCGGACAAAGGTCCGGCCGGACCTTTGTCACTAGACCCTGGAACAAGCAGCTCTACTTCCGCAAATGAGCCGCTATCGTTGCCGGAACAGGAGCACGAGCAACAACACGGCCGCCACCAGCAACAACCGCCATTGCATCATTGTCATAAGAGGAGACAAGCACCAAGGGGCAAGCCCAGCTTATAGTTAGCATACAATTATGAGCAAGACCTGTAAAGGGAAACGCGGCTCCCGATGCTTGAGGACGGCATGAACAGGCACGAGATTACCAACTGGCTACCCCGGACGGGTTGGAAAGCCCACTTCAGCGGCAAGAATTTCCCTCCTACCCTAACAAGAACTAATAACTAAATACCGTAGCTTTAACACAGCATATTACAACCACTCGGAGATATCTATAATCGAAGTTAAGATAAGTCTTTAACATATAGTATGTATAATTAGAACATTGTTAAATTTAGGTTAAAGCCAGGCACGGTGTAATTAATTATCAAGTTTCAATTCTTTTTTCTTTAGATTTGATACCTTTGCCACTCAAAATGTCTAGCTAGCTAATTTGGATACTCGGTCTTTCCGCCAAAACCTCTCGCGTATATCTTTGGGCAGTGGCACCTTTCTCTGAGTTGAAGGAAAAACTTGTAGGGAAGGCGGTGTCGAATTTGGCGTCTTTTGGCAAACCGCCACACATGCTCCATCATCTGAAGCCTTGACAAGATCTCGAAGCTGAGATAATAGCATTGCTGTTTTGCGCAGAGGTATCTGGTTTTTATCTTCGCTCTCCCAGCTCCGAAGCTCTTCCTCGAGGTGTCGAACCTGAATATCCCGGAACACACCATCCTTATGAAGACCTCGGATCAGGGTTTGTGTGCGGCCAAACCAAAGCTGTGGAAGCATCAACCCCAAGCTCCTCGAAGTTGACATGGACTTGATTTCAGCCGCTGTCGATTGCAGTATGCCAGAGCCCTGGGAGATTACTCGAATCTTATTCGATGGCTTGGTGTCGGTGCCTTTTGGGTCCGCCTGATCAATCTTCAATGTGCCTAGTTTCGCTGAAAGTTCAGTCGCGTCCGCCACCTGATGCCCCAAGTCACTCTGTGCCTTAGTCAGTTCAGGATCTGATTTCTCATACGACGCATCGACTTCAAATCGAACAGCACAACTTAAACCACCAAAGTCATATCGAAGCACTCGGTGGTGACCAGCAGTATTGTTCATACCCATTACTGGCTCCGTTATAGCTTCCTCAAAGCTATGTCCCCACCCAGCATTACCCGAACCCCGTACAAGCTTCCGTGTATTCTCTTCGCATCTCTCAACAATCAGAGTGTTTGCCACCATGAACAAGTTGATTCGGAAGGAGTCATTGCATTTTCCGCGAGAGAAGTCCAGCAATTTCCGCAAAGTGTTCCGGTTGATCAGAACATCAACACCATCAAATTTGTAATCTGGGTTCATAGCTTCCATTGCCCGAAACACGACCTCAAAAGGGTACTCTGGGAGCCGGAAGTTGATTTGATCGGCAAAATGCCAACCCTTGTCCTTGGGGACAGTGAGGGGAACTTTACTCGAGACATACCGTGGAGGGTTACCTGCGAGAACCTCTTTAGGGTTGAAAAAGCATTTTATGTGAAAAGAATAGTGAATTACCTGGTACATAGATAGTAGGGATACCTTCTTTGAGCCAGCTGTAGCTGCAAACAGTTTCGTGTTTACCGCTGCTGGTAATTGCTACAGGCAAAATTGCCAATTGAGTGCTCTCTATTTTTGCGAACACTTCCCCTGTACCCTTAAAAAGCCAATTGGATTTGTTGGGACGTCGGCGAGTTTTCTTCTGTGTAGGGCATTCAGCATGTCTTACTAACCTTATGGAGGACAAAGTCTTATTTAATAGTATAAATTGAAGAAGCATACTTACCTGAGGCACGGCCCCAGGCTCTTGTTGAGAAGGGCTCGAGGCCGTATTGTGTTTCCTTGAATCATTCCTCGCCGTTGACTTTGCTTGTGAAGTCGGTGTTTGAGGTGTTTTCGAAGACATTTTGGCGATGATTGACAGGTTTGAGTGAGCTGAGACAAATTTACTGTGTGGAGTATGAAATGAGGGGTCAAGATAAAGCATGGGCCGTTGATTGGCTACCAAAGTGGCACAGGATTTGTGGTGTGTGCCTCCGGCATAAACTTAAACATTGTGTGTAGCCCTCTTTTGCAGCGGTACAGTCTTTTCACAGTTAATATCTACAGCATCACAACGTGGTGTTCGGGAATTCTGATAATTATTTAATGACGCTCCACTAATCGATGTGCCGTAGTTCAGTGTTGAGAAGAAGGTGGGTGATGCATGTGAATATAGTAAAGCGGTGTTCTGTAAATTGTATCCGCCACACAACACTGTCTCAAGGCACTGCTTTGTATATTCATCTGTTCGTTTCTTATTTTTATTTCCATCATAGAAGTGTTTGTCAACTTATATTGAAATGCTTGCCTCACGATATAAAAAGTTAGCAGCGGTAGGGATTCCTGGGTATTGGGACAACTCTCAACTGACCTCAAAACCTGGTCCGGGGAGTCGAGGTGGGAAATGAATATTGAAAGATAAGAGAACTGCATGATATTGAAAAAGAAAGAAGTCAGCTAAAAGATCTATTACTAGCCGCTTTTGCTTATTAAGATGGGAAATTTCGTGTGATAACATGGCAGGTCATGCCGAACTACCAACATCGCCTAATGAAGGTTCTTGGCATGTCATATCCACACAGAGCTAAATGCTTAATTTTTTATTCTTTTTATTTATGTTTAGAAAAGAGAAATATAATTGAAATCTGGAATGGATCTGATACGATGTAAGAAGCCATACGGGTAGTGCTGTCATAATATAAAGTCAACAAAAGTCAAACTCATGGTGGCCTCGGCTTCTGCTCACTTATATATTTATAAATCATGATTCTTTAATGAGGAGACCATCAGTAAACCATCGGCCGTCATTGTCTCGGAAGATCGCTTTCTGGTAGTGCCAAGCTCGCCCTGCGGAGTATCAACTTTTCGCTGTCCGTGTTCTAGCGGTCGGTGTCACATCGGGATCATTTGGTTGTCTTAGCGGTAGTTTAGCGCTCACTGTTACAATTTCCGCGCATCGAAGCCTCCGCGCGGAAAGTTCTGCATTTGCGGGGGGAAGTCTTCGCATGGGCCCTAAAGTAGTAAAACGCCATGATGTAGTGAAGTGGGCGATGCTTAGGAAACGTGAAATTCAGCCCGTGAGGAAGTCAACGGCGGTCGCACACAGACTTCCTTCCCGTGATATGGACGACGATCTTTACCTTAATCATCAAGCTTATTTGAGACTAATCTTAGACTATAAGGCGTTAGTGAGGCTCCTCAGACTCATTCCTTGCCAAGGGGCCTTGACCTCGAGTTGCAGGTACAGTGGCACCATCGGTTTCTCTCCGGTGTGTTTATCTGCATTATTCAAACATCATATGGGCCTCCTAATAACATATGCATCGCCACCACGCAAGGCCAGAGCGCAATTATCCTTGAGCAAAAGCAGAGGTAGATCAGACACAGGGGTCAAGCAGCTGATAGACGTACTGCACAGGCTAGATATCATTCACACATGAGGTTTTGCCGAATGGCGTTGTAGAATGATAGCAACGTTCACTGTTGGGAGGGCCTGCGCAGCAAGAGAAAAGATTATCAAATGTTACCAGTAGTTCAAAAGGGCTCCGAATCACTAGATGTTTGTCTATTACAATATCCCTAAGCGTTCGTCCGCACAATAAAGAAATTTGAAGCATTTGAGTTATGATTATGTATATGATTTAATCCTATTATATTACTCTATCTTCTAAATAGACTCGTACACGATATCCGTCCGGCGGAAGAGCCATCAGACCCCTGTCATACATTTTTAAGATCCTACTTTGAAACACCACGCTTGGTCCTGACTGGAGGGGAAAGCCCATGAATCCCTTCAGGGGAAATAAGCTTGGGAACACCACGTTGAACCTTTCCTATGGCCACTTTACCGCTTGATGACAGATTTGGTGGGATACCATACATATCATCAGTATTCCATGTAGTAGCCGAATCAATAGAGCAGTTGCTGTGACGATCAAACAGTTTGTCGAATGAAACTGGCTGATAAAAGCCTTCATCAGCTGTGATCGCGCGGGGGGCGTTGGTGATTGAGTCCATTGGATTCTTAGTGGTCTTGCCCGGTTTAGGAGAAAGCCAACCAGGTATTATAGACGTTGGCTTCTCCTCGTCTGACTTTGGGAGAAGAATAAGCGGAAGAGGAGGTGGTGGGGATACAGGGATTTCCATGATCTTTTGCCTCTCCAAGTGAGGAATATTAGGAGGTGGCGGTATTTCATTTAGAGGAGCCACTGTTCGATGTTTTCGAACAGTAGGCACCGAGCGAGAACGCTTGATCCCGCAAGTAAATGTTTTCTCAAAGGATGACCCGGTTGGGGTGATTTCCGCACTAGATGGTAAAGACTCTGGTTGCAAAAAATAATTAGAAAGCCAAGTCACCGTATTCAACACCATAGAACTCTTACCAGGGAGCCTTCTAATCACAGGAGGCGCAAAGTCCTCCCTACCAAATGTAGAAGGAGAGTTATCCAAAGCCTCAGTATTTGGCTTGTGAGTTGAATGAAAAGCGAGTGATGGCAGGCTTCTCTGGTGCTTTAGGCGGCTTATTCCAGAGGCTGAGTCATTATTAACCGATTCCGAAGTGAATTTTGATTTTCTAAACGAGAGTCGACTCCGAGTTGCGTGTGAAGTGAGTGTTTCTGCTTGAGCGAATGGGATCTCGGCCATTACGGATTTAGCGCCGACATGACGAAAGTCTGTAGGAGCTGAGATAGTTGGTCTATAAGCTTTGGGTGGTGGCGTTGTGGTTGACTCTTCGGTTGTGATTTCGGCAAATCCCGCGCCGACATGTTCAATCTTTGCAACTTGCGGAGTAAGTAGTACTCGTGAGGTTGGCGCACACGACACTGATTTCACTCGCTTTTTGACAAGCTTCGCCCGAGTTCCAGCGGGCATTCCCGAGATGGTTGGCTGAAACGAAGTCATTTCCGGTGCGGTAGTAGGTCGAGGATGCTGTGATGGCTCATCGTAGATTAGGGATTCATTCGCAGACTTCTTGCCCTTCTCTATCAGCTCTTGCTCATCGCTGCATATACCCGTATGCTGCGAATCATCCTGAGGGGCCCCGGACGCAAGAGGACTAGAAGGTATTTGGCCTTTGCCTCCGAATGGCAGAGGCATACATTGAAACGAAAGCCATGAGGCCCACGAAGCCTTCGTGTGATAGGTCTCTGTGGACGACATGCTGGGATAACTTCGCTGCTAATCACAGGGGCTGAGAAAACAAATAGGGCAAAAAGGAATGTGGGTGCGATCTGATTCCAGCCAGATACAGCAGCAAGCAAGACCAGCTTGGCTGGATCCAAGTAGTTCGGGATGGATATATAACTCCCCCTCATTTTCTCAGCTCCCAATCTGGAACGCACTGGTTGAGCATGGACGGTCGGCCGCGACGAGATGTCAGCACTCAGAGGTCCAAGTCAATCATGCACGTATCACACATTTAGTGGGCCATGAAATGTTACTTCGGTGCGTCATCACAGACCAGGCTGAGCTTGTCAGCCATCAGTCTCGTGGCGGCAGCGCTTTGACGCTGGGTGCAGCACGTACAGACTGGCGCTACCCAAGAGTGACTACACCCAGACCTCCATTTTGTGCCCTCGACAGGACGCTCCCTGCCTGTGCTCGCCAAGCCTTCCGCTTTGCACATTTTTCACTCGGGCTTTCGCCGTGGTTCTGCGTGGGATAGTGGGGCCTTCCGGGATACGGTCGCAAAGTGACGTCTGGGGAAGAAAAAAGAAAAGGACTAAACAGAGAGGAACAGTGTCTTTTAGCAAACAGTTATTTTATTCACCATTCCCAAAGTCTGAAGAATAATGCAGGAATGGCCTTCAATCGAGACTCTGAATCGTGAAAAGCACCTTCTAGGGGATCCTGTTAGGGCTGGTCCTGGCTCTTAGATACCTATATTTGCCTCAATATACAAACGAGTAGGGCTAAACATTGTCACAGGATCAGATGAAACAGACGAAAATCACTGGAATTCTGTTTCAGAAGGCCGTTGCGCCGAATGCAGGCAGGCAGGCATCACTTGTAATCAGTGGGCAGCCGAGTAGCTGGAGGGCACCCGTCTTCCAGCCTACTACACGTCCCTACATGATTAACCCTGGTTTTTCTTTGCCAGGTTCATCCACTGACCAACGCTTCGATCGCGTTGCCCCAGGTTCACCCATAATTCCAAAGACACTAGAGAGCATACCCCTGCGTGACATCATGTCTGGTAAAAGTCTGAGACGGAGCACGACGTTTGATCAGGCGCCTAGCTTTGTGTTCCAGAATTTCAAAGTCTAAGCTAGAACCCAACGGGAGTAAGAGTGCGAGGAAGAAGGCGCGTAACTAGGGTTAAAAACAAGGCTCAGCTTTGGTGGCTTGTGCAAAAAACAGCTACGGAGGATAACACATCTGCGAAAATAAGAGGAATAAAAGGACCGAGGCTAGGCTAGCATCAAGCCACGATCTGTTAGTCCGACACTGCTCACACGTCTTTTGTAGGGCGAAGTCGAGCCGCCCAGGACGCAATGACGCCCACTTGCCGTAGTAGCCCGTGCTTAAATTTTTAGATTACAGGTGTCAAAACCCATCTGGTTCCTGAAGATGGATTGACCACTCTGCGAACATATTCCAGGGATTCACCACTCTCTCGTCCCGTGAAATGAGGCCACTGCTCTCTATTAGCATTCAGCTAGCCGGGGTGTTTTCGGCCTCATGGGCCCGGGTCTCTATCGGGGCAGCAACCCCGAGTGCCAGTCCACTGTCATACTAGAGCGGTATGGTTGTTTTGTCAACGAAAAAATGGCCAATGTGGCAGGGTTGAGGTTGTTGGATGGACGCACTGTTGTTTCAATCCAATAAAACAGCTGCTCAGACCATAAGATTTCATCCAGCAACCCGTTGAAGTCTATTCTGCAGCCCACACTTCTTTAGCCCGCGGCAGGTCACGGCCATGGAATAAAGTATGACGCTCTCCTAATATGACCTCTTGAGAGTCTCTTCTTTCCCTCTGTTGTTCTTTTAATAATTTTCTATTCACTCTTTTTACCCAATTATTTTTGTTCAAGGTCGACCTCGGTGAGGTCACAGGCCAGGCGCCACGGAGGTGTTTAGTTTGAACTCACAGACGCAGGCCGTCAGAGACAAACCAGGCTTGCTTCAGGTGGCATATTTATCCTTCACCATGATTAATTCGACCACCGTCGTTGACGGGGTTCGCGTTTTGATTCCACCACCTCCTGGCTACGAGGTCAACTTTGAACACCCAACACAGAGGCACCAGGTTGCTGCATATGTTGTATTCGGTTTAGGGTTCCCACTCTCTACATTTTTCTTTGTCCAACACCTTTACGTTAAAATAAAGTCAGCACGCCTGCTTGACGCTCAATTCAGTACGCTGGCCCGGTCCAATTCCTTGGCACCAAACTAACCACACGATCAGTATGTCTTGCGCTGGGATGGATATTTTCAATTGCTATGCAGTTTATACAAATCCGTATGTCTAAACTTCTAAAGTTCTAATGCTGCAACTACGCACAGTCTGCTAACATTGCAAAGAAAATTTTGCAGAAAAGATAATTGGCGTGCATGCATGGGAAATGCCAATTGAAAGCGCCCAGAGGGAACGATACGTAAGCTTCGGGTGTCTCTCTTTTTTTTAACCGACCTTCGTTCTAACACCTAATTCAGTTCATAGTAACCACAACCGTACTCAACGCGCTCCTTACAGGCTTTTGCAAAGTGTCCCTCGGGCTGTTTTACTATCAATTATCCCCGCAGCGCTGGTGGAAGAGAGCCAATTGTGCGGCCCTGGTTTTCACGGCCGGGCACAATATCGCGGTATTTTTTGCGATTGTCCTTGGTTGTCAACCAATACAAAAGAGTTGGGACTCTGCTATACCCGGGAACTGTATCAATAGGCCAGCGCTATACATAGCCAGAGCTGCTCTAGGAGCAGTTTCTGATATCGTATTCCTCGCCATGCCTATCCCGTTGATCAAGGGACTGCAAATGCCAATTCGACAAAAGGTCGGCCTTTTCGGGCTGTTTTCCATCGGCTCATTGTAAGACTCATCTCCTGGGATATCTCTTCTTTTACTTACTCATGATTAGAACGTTCATCACATCCATTGTCCGGCTAGGTGTGCTCCTCCCTACACTTTATTCCCACGACATTACTTGGGTAATATCTAGCGCCGCCGTGGTCATGTTGGTTGCCAATGCTGGTTCTAAAGTGATCCTCGCTAACATGTGCTCCCAGTCTCGCCGAGTCGCATCTTGTTGTCATTTGTGCGGCTATTCCGACCCTGAAGCAATTCTTTTTGTACGTTGCGCCCCAATTAATCGGCGAAACCGGGTCCTCGCTCGGAAACACGGGCAGCGATAAAAACGGTGGGCTAGACCGCGGGATAGGGACAATCGGCAGTCGCGGATTGAGAAAAAAGTTGGATAAGTTTGGGATGACGATACATGCTGACGGTCGTTTATTCGATTTGGGTGAGAGCGGCCAGAGTGGCATTGAGCAGTCAATGTGGATGTACGATCCGAGCAGAGAATCATTTTATGAAATTTTTATTTAAAGGATATAGTCATACAATGGTGGAAAAACATAATAATAATTAATTTTGGTTAACAGCCACATGATCATTGGATCCATTCCGGGATAATGATGATAGCAAATGGGCCGAAGAGCAGCGTAAAATAGCGCAAAGGACAATCTTTGATTATACTTAACCAGAAGGTTAGATTGCCAATTTATTCATTGTTTATGTTGGCTTTATTTCACAGTACAAACATAACATGGGGATTGCAAGGTACTCTAATCCACGTGGTGCATGCTACTCAAAAATCAATCGCCGCTAGACAAGTTGAAAATTACTGTTCTTTGGCGTCAATTGAATTTGAGTCCTACTCACCGAAGAGGCCATCGTAAACACGATCAAGCTGTTTGCGATCGACATTTAGCTCGTGACCAACTTATTCTGCACGGGATGGATGTTGAACTTCTCGCCAGTTTATGTCGCCCCAAAAACACACCAGGGTCTTCATCAACTCTCCAGCGCAGGCCATGATGGTCGCCCTCCTAATTTAGCGCACTCGCTCGTGGGTGGTGCAAATTCTTCGCAAAACAGAGCTAGGGTCGGAATTCGCGTCGGTAATCGGACAGGCATTGGCGTACGTGCATGTGTCGTCATCGCAAGAGCCTGCAGTTCTAGTCTGTTTTCTACCGAGGCTTACCTTTCTGAGCATTCTCCGGCAAATGCAGAACAGCATCAGATCTGAGGCAAATCACATTGATTACCCCCCGCTGGCCCCTGGTCAATCTCGGAACCTCGCTGGTGATCCGCGCACGGCCCGGCCGTTTGCCATTGTTTACAGGGACACAAGCTCGTGACGTGTCTTGGAGGCAAAAATGCAGTGAGCACGAGTACCATCGTGGCATCCTGGATGGCAACACCAAATTCAATGATGATTGTCGCGTGGCCCATATCACCAAATGAACGTCTCCCTGTCTTCATTACCCAGTCCGGTGCGAATTGACTCTCGGGTATCTGCTGACGGACAAAGGAAAACGCGTTTGGCTGTAACCGCGTGTTTGCCCGTAATAAACATCCTAGCAACTCCATCTTCAGGTCAACTAGAAGTTGATTGATTGGGCTGCCAAGCTGCATTTCACAGCCATGCAACAGCCAGTGAAGAGTTGTTATGCGACACCCGCCAAACAGGTTGAAAATCCCCGACAGCTGGAGTTTTGCTCTGCTGAAACGCGCCTGAGCAAAGAGGGACGTGGTGTCTTGCAGGCTCCAAATCCCCACCGCCGATCTCCCCATGCGGAGGAACTCTGCCGCAAAGCGCCGCCGTGCAAACTGCGTCGCGATTGGAGGAGGTTACTGCCGAGTTTGGTCACATTTATGAAACGGAATTGAGGCTTAAATCAAGGACCAAAATAGCAGCCGCCTGGATGAGAATAGAAGCAAACATGGCTTTGACTGTTGGACAGCAATGACAGATGACTATAGCTCCACCGATGCTTCACTTTGTGTGGTTATACACGTGGGTTGAAAACAGGCCTGCATGTTCTTCACAGTCAACACTAGAAAAGCAACCAGAACCAAATATCGAATGATGAAATCCCGCAACATGCTATTTCGTTATGAAAATTAATAAAAAGAATTTTCAAACTTTCGAACAACATTATTTTGATCTATCATAAAGAATTTCTTTTGTCTAGCTCAATATTTTGCGATAACTGTGGTGTGCTATAGGGTAAATCATCGATACAATGCGCCAACGTGAGCTAGCGAAGGCAGCGCTCAACCGTGACGCCGCTTTGACCCTGCTTTGACATCTCGGGGTCACCTTTTGACGTGCAAGGGCCAGAGTCGTGACAGCGTTGAGCAGCTCCAAGGCCATTCGCCCGAAGATTGTCCCGGGACGGTCTTGCTCTGTCCAGAATCTGGTTCAGGTGAGTGCACAGGTGTCGTTTTTCCGTCGCTAAAGGAAAGACATGGCCAAATGGAATGGCTTTTCGTCTGTTTGTTGTTGTTGTTGAAGCTGGGAGGAGCTCGGCGCTATGACCGGAGGAGGGCCATTAATTCCACGCCGGGACTGCTCCATGTACCCGTTTCAAATTGCCGCCCTGGAGACGTGAAAAAGATTTATGGTTAGCTACGTTACATAATGCTCGGTCAACGGACAAAAACACAAGGCCCGTGCTTCATACCATCGCCATTTATCCAAAACCGTTTCTTCTTTGGTTGGGGTAAATCACCGCTGGCCGAGTATCTGATTCAGGCCGGCGCTGCTGCTAGGTATATCTTCGCCTCTCTCCTGTAGCCTCTTGACTCGCCTGTTTCCCCTCTCCTTCTTGTCTTCGGTATTTTGCCTAATTCCCTTCTAATAAGAGTGCAGATTTCTTCGATTCGTCCTGTTAATTTTGCTTCTTTTTCGGCACCGCTAGCGGGCCTTTCTAATTTCCCTCCATTTGGAACATTAATATCTTTTTAAATCTCGTTTAGATTACGGTGTGGCGTACGAGGCTATTGAGTGGCCTCACTGTACCCGCCCAAGTATTTCCTTCTTTCTCTCTACGGCATGCAATCCCAAACCACCTTGGTTGACGGGACACGATATCTGCTTCCACCCCCACCCGGCTACGACGTCAACCTTGCTTCACCAACTCAACGGCACAATACTACGGCATACATCTTGTTTGGCTTCGGCCTTGCAACCTCGACATTATGTTTTTTCCAATACATCTACGTGAGATTGCGGTTACAACGCAAGGTTGACATGCAGTTGAGTATGGCAGCATGCATTCCGTTTGTTAGTTAGTACTTACCAAGATTCAGTGTGTCTGACGACGGGATGGGCGTTCTCAATCGCTATGCAGGCAATAGTGATCCGTAAGTAGCTTATACAGTGCGCAGATGCCTTCATCGATTCTAACAATCAGCAGGGGCGTTTGTAATAAAAACGATTGGCGTACATGGATGGGAAGTCCCACTGGAAAGCGCTCAGAAAGGATTATATGTACGGCTGCCTAATCTAGTTTCAATTGTGTCCTGCTAACGAGCTACTTAGTATATTGTTAGCGTAACGATTTTGAACACATTTGTTGCCGGATTTTGCAAGACAGCACTCGGACTATTTTACTGTCATTTATTTCCCCAAGTTTGGTGGAAGTGGATCAGCTGGTCTGTCTTAATATTCGTGGCCAGCTACAATATAGTGATATTCTTTACTATTATGCTCGGATGCTACCCCTTTGAAAGCAACTGGAACCCTGATATACCAGGGGTTTGCATCAGCCGACCAACCCTCTATATATCCAAAGCTTCCTTGGAACTGTTTTCCGATTTGATGGTTTTCACTATGCCTATCCCAATTATTATAGGGTTGCAAATTCCGACGCGGCGCAAGTTCTGGCTCATTCTCTCTCTTGGCATGGGTTCAATGTAAGTGAACCCTTTCTGCCCAATTGTGCACTTGTTAATCGTGTCATATCGTTAGGACCTCTCTAACCGCGGCCCTTCGAATATCATTACTTGTACCTACTCTCCACGCCGATGATATCACTTGGAAAATGTCCAGCGTGATACTGGTCATGTTAGTCGTCCAGAAACGCACAGGAATGAGACAAGGTTGACTAATTAGACGATAGGCTAGTTGAGTCACATCTTATGGTCATCTGTGCGACGCTCCCTACGATTAGACAATTTTTGTCACATGTTGCCCCCGGTCTAGTCGGTGAAAAAGAGCCACCCACTCTCAACACCATGAGCACTCACAGCGGCGGCCAAAACCCTTTGGCAGCAGCCATTGCTAAAACTCAACCAAGGAAGGTTTTCGCATATGGAATGACAATGGATGAGCAGTGGCGTGGCTCGCATGCGTCCACGAGGGTAGATCGGACCGATTACGCTCTAAGCCGGAATTCTAGCCAGAGCCATCAAAATAAGGTGAACAGGTATGAGACGCCTACTTACCAAGAGAATTACCGCCTGGACGCCATCAAGAAGCCGGATTCGATCTACCGATCTTTTATGAGTACAGGAAACCGCGACAGTCAGAACATGGCCCGGGTTGGGATGGCTATCTCCACGGATCCGCCTAACGCGAAAAAGCTGGACTCGCGATATAGCACCCATCAGAATGCTGAAAGGCCCCTCTACCAGGAATGCCCAAGAAAGACTGGCGAATATAGTATGCCAAAGATATCGGAGGAGCGCCAACGACCTCGGAGACTGAAGGAGGCGGATCGAATGCGGGATAGTTTTGATCTTCTGGGCATTGATCAACGACCAAAGAGGCAAGCAGTGTATGCGATGAACGTGCCCGAGGACAAGCCCGTCCCTCCGATACCACCGCGTGTGAACCCAGGAAATCACGCCCGGGGGAAGCCCATCCCCTCGAAACCACCACCACGGCCGAACCCAGGGCATTACGCCCAGGAGAAGCCTGTCCCCCCGATACCGCCGCGGGCGAACCCGGGGCATTACGCCCAGGATTCGGTCCGAAGCGTCCGAAGCGTCCGAAGCCAAAACATGATGAGGGAGATGGGGATGAACATGCCGGAGCCGAGTGCTGATACCTTTGGGAAATCCAGCCGAAGCCGTCGCAATCGGATACCAGCGGTTGATAGAAAGGGGGCCCAGAATGCCTGGGCCCAAAGACATTCGCGACAATTCTCGAATGCGTCTTGGTTGGATAGTCCCAACCGAGAATCTTACATGGAGGATGGAAATTTCTTTTAGCGTTAACGTCATTTTGATAAATAAAAAAATTGATTAAAACTGTACTTGAAGGCCAATGTTTGAGGGTACACATATGTGAATCCGAGTGTAGAACGTTTCGGGCTGTGCCATGCGAAACTACCTCAGGAAACGCCGTGGTCCAAAGCTGCGCATGGTATGTAGAAAAGACATTCCTGGTAACATTAATCACAAACCGGAAACCTTCGGGTTTCTTTTCCTGGGAAATATTCCGGCTAGGGCTGGGCCTAGAGAGATCTTTACCAAGCTGTTTCTTCCACCAGGAACTCGGCACTTCCAGGTGAAGGTTACACAACCAAACGATAGAAGCTCGAAAATTACATCAGATTAAAGTACAGCAGTTGACCTGAGCCCCGGTAGAGTAGCCGAAACCCCATTCTCGCCACAAATTGAAAACCCGCAAACCCTCCACAATTTGGTGTTTTACATAAACGCCATGTTATGCAACACAATACAACCGATGCATCAAGGTCAACGGATATCAGAGGAACATAATATGTTCTTGAAAGATGCTCAAATCCTTGTCCCAGAAAAAAAAAAAAGTTTCCTTCGGAAACAAACCAATGATCCTAACATTCCAATTTCATGCTTCCCTATCGCGCGTTTTCTCAGACCACGTGCGTATTTCTTTATCAACATCCGGATGAGATGAAAACCACGATATTCTGTAGCCCACCTCGCGGTCCGAAAAAACTAAAACGTAATCTGATTTGTTCCGTGGGCTGAGGGCAATGGCCTGTCTGGATGTGAGCTGGTGCCATGCGAGGTTCTGTGATCAATTCTTACAAGAATGCTGACCGGCTTGTGCTCATCAAGGACCTGACGAAGCTGAGGGTAGTAGGTCTTCAAGTCACACTTGTACCTGAACCTCCCAGTGTGCCCATAGGAGATAATGTAAGTATTTCCGAACCCAAGGGCGACAGATTGGACTTTGTACCCCGGTTTCTTCCGACATGCCTTAGTTACATCCTTGATGACAGTGGTCGTGTTGTTGTCCGCGTAGCAGCTCCAGGTATTGTCTGTCCACCGCGCATAATATTGCTGATCGGAGCCGAGAACACATATTGCGAGCCGATTGGCCCCATCTTGTTGAAGCTTCCCATCCAGATGAGGATAATACCTCTCGAAGAATCTACTCCGCCCTGTGAAAATGGTTAGCATCTTTCTTGGCCATTTCGCATGTTGGACCCATTACGCCAGGTCCCATCTGAATAGCGTGCAACCCATGATCCTTGGTCTCCTGCAATTGTCGCACTCATTTTAATTCCTGTGGATGCCCTTTGTATAGGTGCCTGCATGTTCCTTCGAATCGTTAGTTGGTGGTTTCTCAAATTATGCCTAAAGCGCTTGTACCCACGTTCTCGAGCATTTGCGGCTTTTGAGGCAAAAGTTGGAATCGAAAATCGATACTGAGAATTGTGGGAATGATTCGCTATGCCTCGATCTTAAATTGGGAGTCTGGCCGCCAGCGGCTCGCTTGGACAAGCTTTCGTGCCTGGCAAGACTCTCCAGCTCCTTCTCCCTCTGCAACTGAATCTTCTCGCGCTTTAGCTGTTCTTGATAATTGCGTTCTTTTCGCAATTCTTTCTCCATCTGAGCGACACGCTCGTCGCGCTGTGTGATGAGGTTCTCGACCGTTAGGCTAAGGGCGGCTGTCTTCTCCTCGGCCTTCTTTATCATGCCCGTGTATCTGTCTCGCTCCTCACGCATAATCTGCGCGGTTTCGAGGTCCTTTTGCTCCAATGCGATTTTCATATCCCTTTCCACTTGTTTGAGTTCATTGGCCCACCTTTTCCTCTCCTTGAGCAGCTCGCTTTGTAACTCCTCACCAGCTGATGTTCGATCCAGGGTGAGTCCGTCGTCAACCAGCTGTTTCTGCAAGCTTACAGCAACTGGGGTCGTGTGCTCGACTAGTTGTTGGATAATCTTCTTGGCTGATTCTGCTGCTTCGTGTCCTTTTCCACCGCGGTGTCGGTGAACACGACTTCCCTTCCCTACCATCCAACCCCAAAACTCTTGTGTGTCCATAAGCTCTCCCTCTCGCCGTTCCGCCACCTCCCTCTCAATCTTGTCCCACATAGTTGTCGCGAGAATGACTCTCTGGAGGGCATCGACACCACATAGCTTTTTGAAGAGGGTCAGATTCCGCTTCGCAGATCCCTGCATCCGGACGTCCGTAATGCGATGGAGGTATATTATGCCATGGAGCATAATTTCGTTCTTGTACGAATCTGCGAGCCATGCTGCGATTTCTCTGAGGACTTCCGTATCGCTCTTGTCTGTATCATCGAACCCAGGTGTATCGATCAAATATACTGTGCGATTGGGCAAAAAGTTGCATGGGTATACATCGACGGTGGAGGTGCCTATTCATTGTGAGAAACTTCCATCTGACATCTCAATCAGTTAATCAATGAGTGCTCAGCTTACATGCTTCCAAAGAATGGCCCACCGTGGCGGGTCTATCAGAACATGCCGAAATGAACGAGCTCTTGCCGGACCCCGTGACACCCATTACGGCGATAAAAACATCGCTCTCCCTGCCATGTCGATTAAAAGCTGATATGATGGTGGCGGCGTATCACCACAGCTTACCTTGCGTCTCGGCCATTGCGGAAACCCTTTGGCTTTGACATGGGTGGATCTGGAGCCGGCTCTTCCGAGTCCGAAGCTGAAAGGCTTGGTGTAGCCTCTTCCATATCCTCGTAGAGGTCATCTGAGGCATAGACTAGAGGCGCTGACAGTAAAGTCGAGAAATTGGGCGTCTGCACTCGTAGAAGCGTTGATTCCTTCACTTCACCCCATGCAGAGGAAGAGACCTGCATCGCTGGGATGTGAAGGGGAGATGGTGATGGTGGCTGGATTGATTCACAAGGTTGTAATTTACGAGAATTGTTTAGAGTTCGATGAATAATTCCTGTTTCTGCTGCGACGTCGTGAATCATGCGTGGATAAAGATCGCGTCAGGCATTTCTCCACCCAATGCACAGTTGCACTTGAACCCAACCTGACGCAATAGAATTGTAATTGGCGCTGGAGAGCCTTGGGTGACACGTCAGAACCTCGGCCGCCTCTGGAGAGGCGCAATCAGCAGATTATGCAAGAATATGCAGCCATACTGGTGCAGTGTCACCCTTCGGCCAATGCCAATTGACCTGGCTGTGGCTGGGTCGTCATCTGACCACCCTCTATCTTCGGTATCACTTGTTGACCAATACAAGATGGAAAAAATGCCTCTACTCCGCACCAGCCACTAAAATGGCTCGAGTGCCTCGAGAAGGCTTCCGAATGGCTGCTTGTGAGGCGAACTAGATCGCGTGTGAAAATGATGGGTCGCTCAATTAAATGAGTTTTCGTTTTTTTTTTTTTGGAACAAGGACATATTTCCTCATCTCTGTCAGTTCAGGCCTTGTGCCTCAAACGCTCACAATGGCCAATAGAGAGGCCAGTACCCCTCATCCCCGCTCCCCACCAAGTATGAGGTTGGAGTCCAGCTTTCCAACCACCGTGGATGATGCTGGGCTGGAAATCGAGAGATTGGCTGGTCAGTGCCAGCGATTATCAGTTTTCATGGGTGTAACCAAGCCGGAACCAACCGATGTTTTCATTCTGGTGATGGGAAAAACAGGGGCCGGCAAGAGCACCTTCATAAGCCGATGTACGGGAGAGCCAGCTGCGATTGGTCATGGACTTGAATCATGTGAGGATTTATTCTAGGCCTACTGATCGGACTGGGCATAGGACCTTGGGAAAATATGCCATTTTTCTATTTTCTGACATTTGTTAGGTACAAACTCCGTAGAGGTCTTTTCCTTCATGCAAGATGGCCGTCGGGTTTATCTCATTGACACGCCGGGATTCAATGACACCAACCGCCCCGACATTGAAACCTTGGAGATCCTAGCTACCTATCTGGGTGCCTCATATGCAAACGGGGTTCGCATACATGGCCTCATTTTGCTGCACCCAATCTCGGATAACCGAATGACGGCCTCGAGCTTACGTAACATCCAGATGATCAAGGCAGTATACGGATGCACAACCTATGATAGTCTAGCTGTTGTGACGACCATGTGGCCCGAGGCGACCAATTATGTCGAAGCGATTAGCCTCAAGAAGCGAGAAGAAGAACTATTGGCTAATGAGAGGTATTTTGGGGCCTTGATTACGAAGGGTGCAACCGGGTTTCGGTATAATGAGACAGGGCGCAAGATTCCATTCAATGCGATGGCATCGGCCCAAGATATTGTGAAGCATCTCGTAGCCCGTATGGATACTTGTCGCCCAAACGAGCTAGAACTACAGCGCGAGCTTATCGACGAGAGAAAGACCTTGGGCGAGACTGCAGCGGGTATTGTAGTCGGTGAGCGACTTTACAAGGCCCGTCAAAATTATAAAAACGAGCTGAAAAGACTGGATATGATGTTGAAAGATCAACTGGCCGGTGTTGATGATGTGCTTGCTACTCAGCTACTGGAACAAAAGGCAGAGGTTGACAAAAAGGTCAAAAAAGTTGAGAGTGATAGGCAAGTCCTAAGCAAAACAATGCAGGATCTGCATGAAGAGGAGGAGAGAGCTTGGAAGGATAAAATTGATGTCTTGGATAGGGAGCTGTGCGATCAGCTTCTTGTCGAAGAACAAACACTGATAACACTGGAGAATTCTCTTCAAAACGTATGCGAACTCGACATGGAAAAATACTCTGCCCGAGTCCCACCAGAGCCGACTCAGCAATGGGGAAAACAAGAGGACAGTCTGCAGATGGTGCACATGCAAACACAGTTGGATCAAGAAGAGAGAATAAGAAAAGTCGACGAACTAGAAAAGTTGATCAACCAATTGAGGAAGAAGCATGCCAGACGTCGTGAGGTCTATCAGGGCTTCCACCAGCAGATGGGCAATATCTGGGATGGCACCATGAACGGTGTTGCTGCCGGCCTAGCATCAGGAGTGATTGGTCTCGGTAAGTATTTATTCCACGCCCCACGAGCAGAATCGATTTCGGGACGCCAAATGCTGATTTCTGTGTCCTCCAATCTTAGCAACGGCAATCATGTGTACAGTGATGTGACAAAAGTACGGAAAATTAATTTACAAACACGATTTATAAATGATGATGGAACTTTAATAGACATAATAAAAGTACGGCAGCTGTGTTATAATTTCTACCATTTGCACGGATTATTTTGCGTCATTGTCTTGGCCTAGAAATATGGAAGCTCTATTTGTATCTGTGCTGTTCGCAATAGCTCCGATAGACCCGTCACTGTTCGGATGCACCTTACTAGACTCTATAATTTTGAAATGGCCGGGTCGAACTGGCGGATATTCGGAACATCGCGCATGGGCGAGACCCAACGCACTAGCACCCACGGATGATCGCCACTGAAATGATTTCACCTCCGCACTCAAGCGCCAACCTCACTTGGCCAATTGGATGACCCATTTCCTTGCACCAATTTGAAATAAAAATTGTCAAGGCGGGGTTGTTTGGAAAAGCTGGAACGTATCTGCATGTATTGATCCAAAGGTAGTTAGCGTTTTATGAGGGGTTGGCGGCAAGAGACTGAAATGGAGCGTCAATGTGTGGCGTAGACCACAAATCGAGAGTTTATACTGCAGTATTAGCTCTTATAAGATCAATAGTCTCTAAATACTAGCTGAAAGACCCCGGGCGCGGCATGTAGTCAACCAATAGGTAGACGCAGCTTAAGTCAGTTCGTCCGCTCGGGGCTTAGGTTCATCCCCTGCATCAAACTATTGCTCGGCTGAGGCCGCCGTATCCACACGCCGCGGGTGCCACTCATCATCAAGCGCCAGCTGAAAATATTAGAATATGATGGGGTTTCTCGTCAATTAATACCTGGACCATGCTACTCAAGGTATAAAATAGCATACTACTGTCCCATTTGAACGGTGGCCCTCGATCATTCAACAACTGCTTGTCGCATGACGGTGGTGAACGAAATCAACCATCAGTAATCACACAATACCTTGTCCATCAATAATACTTATCAATCATGGCTTCCGTCTATGACTCCCTTGTCCACCAAAAGATCACCGTCTACCGACCGGGAGAATTGGAGTATGAGCGCTCTGTCGCTACATCGAATCTCCTGTATCGATTCTCGAGACCAGCCTATGTCGTCCAACCTGCGCATGCGTCGGAGGTGCAGGTCATCGTCCAGGAAGCGCAGGCTGAGGGGCTGAAACTCACCATCAAGGGCGGCGGTCACTCATATGCTGGTTTCTCTACTGCCAAGAGAGGAATCCTATTGGACCTCGTCAAAATGAACGACGTCCATCTTGATATGCACAAGGATGGGAGTGGAGGGACAGTAACGGTCCAAGGCGGTGCGCAATGGGGTCATGTTTACAAGAAACTGATCAACGGTCGCCATGACCAGTTTGTCGTGAACGGCGGGCGATGTCCCACCGTCGGAGTTGGTGGCTTCACTCTTGGGGGTGGTCTTGGTCCGTTCACCAGAAGCTTTGGATTAGGATGCGACACCGTGCTATCAGCAACCATTGTCAATGCTGATGGTGAACTGGTTACTGCCACCAAAAAGCAAAATCCAAAGCTCTTTTGGGCCCTACGCGGAGCTGGTGGTGGTAACTTCGGTGTCCTCGTCAAGATGAGAATGGAGGTCAAGAAACTTCTCGAGAAGGATGTGGTCGCCGGAAAATGGGTTTGGTATCCCACATTGTTCCCCAAAGCCCCCGCCACCGCTGCAGACCAGGAAAAGCGTATGGAACGTTTCACGGCGGCCATGAACAAATTTTACAAGGCGAACTGGTCAAATGAGATGACCATCGATAGCTCCTGGTTGTGCGAACTTGATAACAAGAATGAGGAGACGCCAATTGGTGTCCGGTTTCTCCCGTATTATAACGGCAATAAAAGAGCCTTCGAGGCAGAGATTGAGGCAAATCTTTGGGAACCCTTGCCCCAAGACAAAATCTTGGAAAAGGTCGAAGAAGCCTCGGCCAAAAACCAAAAAGCTGAAAAGTCTTTGCCTGAGGGGTTGATCGAACGATCCATGCAGGAGCCATCCACACTTTTCTTCCACGAGACGCTTGTGGCACAGTGGTCGGAGGAAATCCAAAAGTCTTTCCCCGCCAACAAGAAATTCGACTTCCACACATCGTTTTGCTTCGAAAAGAGCTCAAACTTTGAGGCCATAACCGAAATCATAAGACAACAGTTTGCCAAGTTCAGAGCAGAATTCGCTGGCGAAAAGGGCCTCCTGCAAGTCACGTTCATTCACGCTGGAGGAAGGAGTAACGAAGAACCTGAAGAGGGAACCGCCTTCTATTGGCGAGCCGCCCAATACCACACCTATATCTTGATGGAGTGGGAGGAGAAGTTTTTGGGGCCCAGGATGGAGAGCTTCCTCGCCAGATTCGAGGCTGAATTGAGGCCGTACTCTATGGGCGGCATCGCCAAGTATGTCAACTTTGCCGATGCACGCTTGCGCAACCCCAAGAAGGGGAAGCTTGACCAAGGCCTCCCTCTACCAGGCGAATCATACTACGGCAAAAATCTCAAAGCCTTGCAAGACATCAAGGCAGAGGTAGACAAGGACAATTTCTTCAGGTGGAGACAGGGCCTTCAACCCACACCTGCAAGTCCCGCAAAGAATGATCAGGGGACACAAAGCGATGAGGCACAGCACGAGGAAGAGAAGCCACAAAAAGATGAAAGGGTACGCGAGGAGTTGGCAACGCTATCCATGTCCTACCGAATGGTTAGCAATGCTCCATACGCATCATTGGAAAAGCCCGCAGACAATTCCCAAGTTCAAACTTTGTCAGATTTGGCTCGGGGCAAGGAATGGAGCAACCTTGGTAGCGAGGTCGCGAATCTACCAAGTGCCGAACCTGCTGGGGCTCCCAAGGATATAAACGAGCTTGGCTTTTAGGGATCTAGCACAGACGCATATCAATTTATCTGATGTAATAATAATCATGTCGCTAGCGCTTGGTTCATCTATCTTACAACCCAAAGTCTCGCATCGCATGGTATCTTGATATTCTTACATGTATAACTGAAAAGCAACCTACTAGTCAGCCAAATCTGAATTCTTTTCTCGAGCTATGCGCTCGAACACCCTCTGTCTCTCAGCCTGGAGTTTGTTGCGAGTGTTCTCCAGGTTCTTCTCAGCATCCTTTAGCTGATCTGCCACAACATTCTGTTTCTTCTCCAAAGCACTGATGCCCCGCAAGATTGCGTTTCTAAACTTCTTGACCTCGAGTTCCGCCCGCTTTATCTCTTCCTGAAATTGCAAGTCGCTAAAGATATTGTCAAATAGAATGTCACGCATGATATGGCCATGGTTGATATTGACATTTGGAAGGTCGGGTAGATGAGCCTGTTGTGCGCAATTGCGCGCTTCGCGGTATGCAAAGTCAGCCTTTGCCAGGCTGCTCCGCTCTATCGCATCGGCAAATCCGTCGAAGCCCAATACATCCATCCGTGATGCCCTGAGCGCCTGACCCATGTGATGTGATAGTTGAGCGACATTTTTGAGGGCATCGCTCAGTAGTCCTAATTCCCGGGCCTGCTCCTCGTGCTTCACGCGGGTGTTGTGGTAGTGCTGAAGTGCAGAGTCGCTGTCTCGTTCGAGCTGATCCTCCTCAGGAAAACTGGGCGTTTCTCCAGCAAATATGGAGTTGTATAAGTTGTCCAGCTCTATTTGAGTGTCCTGATGCAGTCTATTATCGACCTCGATCTCGGCGTATGCTTTCTGGGACAGGTCAAGTCGCTGCCTCAGAGCGTTATTGCATACTGTGGTTTCGTGTTGCCGTTTTAAAACATCGTAAAATTCCTTCTCTTCCTTGGCAGCCATGGCATCAAACTTTTGCTTTTGGCCCGTGGCCTTGAACATAAACCGGCGGAAATGGCTGTCACGGAACTTTTTGTGATCGGCGTGTTCAAGCACGCGCTCGCGCTCGAGCTCTTTGAGCTTCGACTCATTGGATTTGACTTGGCGTTCCAAGCCGGCGATCATGCGCTTGAGTTCTCTTAGCGCAATCGGGGCATAATCCGTCTTTGACAGGATACGGAGAAGTTCCGCATTTCTCGTCGAGGCTTGTTGGACCTTATTTTCCAGTGTTTCCATGCCGAACAGGTCGTGGTTCAGGTCACGCAGCCCTGAGGATTGGCAGTGGAGAATAATGCCGACACACAACACGAAACAAAATACGTGGTATTCAAATCAATTCATGTCCCAAATCCCCCACTGGATGATATGCGCTATATAAAAGACCACAAATTTGTCCTGCCTTGTTTCCCAAGCCAACAAATGCCTAAACCATTCACCGTGGAAAGGGTGTGGCGATGCGATTACTGTTGGTCCGTGGCATCATGTCGCAAAACTTGATTGGTCCCGAGCATGCCAAGGGTGGCGATGTGAGAGGCACCGATTCAGCCCTGGGGACAAGTGTAAGGCACTAGTCGTATATGGCTTAGGGTACCTGGGCCTTCCTCTGGGGCTGAATGGCATGGCCCCATGGAAGATATAATTCACTCTATTTCAATTGTCATCTGTCATCAACGATGCACGTGGTGGATCCATGGCCGTGATCAGGCCAACTCAAGGCTGACACAGGGTTGAATAAAGGTGCATTACCCCCCAGCATTTGCATACTTCCATGACAAGGAAATTTTATCGCGATGCTTTTGAATTGTGTCTTCAAGCGGCAGTGTGCTTACTTTGCCTTGCACAAATGAATCTGGCCATCTCTTTTCAAGTTTAAATGGTCTTAAAATATTTATTGAGCCCTTCTCTTTTCCACTGTGGTATGGAGATGTCCTTGCTTGACCACGTTAGAGAGAGTCTGAGCTATGGCCCATACCAATAAATCTGCCGCATCAGCATCATCATCCCTTTGACTGTGCGATAGCTGCACTTAGGTTGCGAGCACCAGAGTCTAGCAAATCAAAGAACCCCAAATTCAAGGTACATTGTTTTCTACCTAATTTAGGCTATGGAATAAGTCCCAGCGATCACCAGGCCTACATAACACTACATTGCGTTGCTCACGGCAATTCGAAGTTATCAGGGTCACCTTGCTTTTGCGGAGGACATGTGGGGCGGGGTACGCAGGTGCAGCTATCGCACATTCAAAGGGATGGACCGAAAGGTGACAGTCTCGCGTTTACGCTCGCCTTAACACCGACTAAACCAATTCTATTAATTTTGGTCACTTTATTCATCCTCCTAAAGCCGGGTGGGTTCTAAACCCGACTGCCAGAAATCTGGTCTAAAGTGTGTGCCGCCGATCGGGTGCTGGCCACTAGCGTCTTTAGCTTGAAATCGGCTTTACAACACATTTCCTGCAGATAATTCCGATTCGCGACTAGTGATCCCGGAATTATTGACACCAAGCAAATATCCATACAAGACAAACGACGGACTTAAGAATACCACCGATCATTAGATGTGAGATTCAGTATAAGACCAACGTGATGAAGGCGATCAAGAGCGACTACTTTCATCGCACAGCTTACGATTACTACTAGAAGCAAAAGACACTTCAAAGCCTCACCAAAGTACAACTTCACCATGTCTAAAAGCATTCAGCTTTCCAACAATGACTTGGGCCTTGGTCTCATGGGCATGACTTGGCGCCCTGAGCCCATTCCCGTCGAAAAGTCTATTGAAGTTCTCCGAGCCTCTGTGGCAGCTGGCTGCACATTATGGAACGGCGCTGAATTCTACGGCACACCAAACTACAACTCGATGCATCTGCTCAAAGCCTACTTCGATAAGTTTCCCGAGGACGCCGCCAAAGTCACCCTGATGATCAAGGGTGGTGTGAATCCGGCGACAATCAGGCCTGATGGTTCGCCAGAGGGCACTCGCAGGTCGATCGACAATATCCTTGGCAGTCTGAAAGGAATCAGCAACCTCAACGTCATCTACTGCATCGCGAGAAGAGATCACAGCCAACCCTTCGATGTCACGCTCAAAACCATTCAGAGTGAATATATCGATACTGGAAAGCTGGCCGGTGTTGCCATCTCAGAGTGCAGCAAGGATACAATTGACGAAGCTGCCAAGTATGTCAAGGTTTTCGGAGTCGAAGTGGAGCTCAGCATGTTCACTCCTGATGTGCTTAAGAATGGCGTCGCCGCGGCTTGCAAAACCCACAACATCCCCATCGTGGCGTATTCGCCCATTGGACGAGGAGTGAGTCTCAATTGAAATAGGCTGTGGCAATTCCACGTACTGACATAAATACCAGATGCTCACGGGACAGATCAGACAGGCAGCAGATATCCAATACATTGGACGCATCTCCGGCTTTCCTCGTCTCCAAGACGAAGCAATCCAGCACAACCTAAAGCTCACTGACCAAGTCAAGGCCTTGGCGGACAAGAAAGGCTGCACAGCTGCCCAGCTTGCCATCAACTGGGTTCGCACCTTGGGGAAACGCGCCAGTCTACCTGAGATCATCCCTATTCCTGGATCAACCACTGTGGCACGCATGGAGGAAAACTCAAAGTTGGTTGAGATCAGTGAGGAAGAAATGCAAGCCATTGACGACCTAATTAATAACTTTGATGTTTACGGGAGACGATACCCTGAAGGAGTGCCTGTTGAGCTATGAACAATCGAACCAACAGGGACTGGGTGGCAATAGAATAGATCGGGGTCTCGGTAGTTAATCACTAGCAATTAATTTAGAAATCAGCGACTACAAATCAAGATAGGCCCAGCGTGGCTTCATCGACTAGAATCGACCGATATATAATCTATATGCTGTCCTAGGGGCAACTTCCCCAGCGAGTAGGAATGTGTGAATCGTGACACCAAGGCCAAACGGTGTATGAGTACAATGAAGGCCCCTACCTAGTCTTTGACAATGACACTTAATTTATAGCTGACATGCGGGTCCGTATTGATCTACAATCCATTGACAGAATCGCGTCCAATCAAGCTCAAACTCCTTTTCAGCCATGGCCCTCATTCCCTCGCTCATACAGCTATGCTCTATGCTCCATTCGATAAGCACTTTCCACCCCAATAGCGACATGGTATTGCTTCCCATCATGGCCTGATAAAAGTCGTGAGACGAAACCTTGGAACTATGAGAAATGTCAGCATAATAAGTCAACTATATGGGCCTCAGGTTACTGACTCCCAAGCTCCTGGATCATCACTGCTGACGGTGCAGGGGACGCAATTGGATAACAGCACAGGCAGATGGTGAGATTTGGTCGTGGGGCACAATCCCAAGACTTCGTTCGAAATGGGACACGTCTCAATCGCAATATTTCTTTCCTTGCACAGTTGAAGCAATAGAGGATGCTTCGTGATGCTGAAACCATGGCCGATTCGCTTCGCGCCAAGCAAAATGACATCAAAAAGGTTGGAGTCTGTCTCGCCGCCGTGATCGTGAGTCTCACCAGCATGAAATATGAAGGGGAGGTCGAGGCCTAGTGAGTCAATCTTGGCCCTCATCGAAAGCAGCTCTGGGATCCAGTAGGCATGGGGGTGACCTGTATCTTCTTGGCCATGCATATCAAAAGCTATCAGCAGCCAGTTAGCTTGGGTCATATGCTTGCATCAGCACAGCACTCACCGCAAACGAATTCGGGAAATTCTTGCTTCACTTGGATGCAAGTGTCCATGCACCACGTCATTGCCTCTCTGGACGCAGAGCGCATGCAGGCATAAATCATCTTGGCACCATAGAACTTGAATCCAGAAGCTTGGATCTTTGGCACCTCTTCTTGATGGGTTTCCCAGAGAAGTTTGACAATTTCAGGTACGCCGAGCTTTCGGGTCCCGTCATCGCTCTTAATCGAAAATTGGTAGTCGAGCCCAAATCTGATTTCTGCGTATGAGAGGCCATCCTTGGCAAACTCCCAAAGCATTCGGCGAAAGTGGTCTCGATACGCCGTCTCGTAGCACAACAACGAGCGGATAATACGCACTGCTCTGTTGAATTGGATCCAAATCCTAAAAAAATGGTCAGAAAATCGCACGGAGAGAAGAAGTTCCTGACCAACCCATCCACTGTTTGTCGCGGGTGGTAGGCGTCGTCTGTTTGGATCACCATTCTGCGGCTCAGCCAGGCTTCTGCGCCATCTACGCCACCCGGAAACGCGGCTAAAAATTCAGAGTACCTCATCCACGACCCTGCAGCGTATTGCGGGGAAAATGTATCTCCGGCGTTGCTTGGTGGCTCGTCGTCAGCAAACACCTCGAATGTGGGCATGGCAGCCGCAAAGAATTCCCGACAGGTCAGAGGTATGTTTGTCGCAATGTACAATTTGTCCTGTTGGCGGGCTTCGGCGAGAACTTGGTCCGGAGGTAGCATTGCATCGAAGTGGCTGTGTAGCAAGCAACCCTTGGGCGCTCTCAGAGCAATCTCGAGCAACTTGCTCTTGGATAGGGAGTCCATCCCATGGAGGAAACGATGGCCCGCCTCATGGCCGGAGCCGTCTGTACGTATTCCATAATGAGATTTTTCTTCCCATGACTTCAAATCGCTCACAATCTCGTCTGCGCGGGTTTCGAGAGGCGTTCTCTGAGCACGGCCCTCGTAGCCGAGATTACGCTCCTTGCTGATCAGGGATTCCCGCGTCTTGAAATACTCATCCACGGACGCATAAGCAGCTGGAACCTCAAAACTGGCTGGAGCCATGGTCAGTGCGGCCTTTTCAAGTATGGACGAGGGCACAAAGTCTGCTCAATCAGATAAATGTGTATTTTAATCGGGTGAGAGTTGAGACCTGAATTGATTATGTGAGAATTGGCTAGCTGGTGTCTAAATGGACCGAAATATCCACAATGGTCTGATAGGTCATAGATAAGTGATTGTAAGACAGTATTCCCGGCCGCCGCTAGCCGAATTGCAGCCATTCTCAATATAGGGTAGAGGTTGGCAAAGTAACCAAAGCCTCCGGGAACCATTTGGATGTGGGATGGTTTCAAAGGCGATTTAATTATAATTTAAAATTCCTGATCATTACAGTCATTATAAAAATTTGAAAATACCAGTATAGGGAAGGCGAGAATTGGGTTAAGAAGCCACCACCCTGGCAATATTCTTTGGATGTATGCTTTTAGCTTTTTCATACAAAAATAGCCCTTTCCTCTCCAAACACTTCTTGTTTTAACATATGATACTATATTGATATTTTGACACCTACTAATAACTTCTGGGTATTAAGGTCAGGTTCGATATGAGTTTGGACATCTCAACGTACAGCACTACGCCGCCAATTCATCATCAACTTGCCCACAGTGAGCGGTCGATGGGGGGAAAATTGGAAATGAGTGGATCCGTCACGTGATGCTGACAAGGGCAACCAAGAGCGTGTGGCGATGTGACGGGCGATTATGGACAAAGTATTAGCTGGTAGCCTGTTGTTGCCGATGAAAATTGACAAAGGTGATCGCAAGTTTTCCTATCTTATATAGCTTGTCAGACGCTGGCGGCGCGTTGTATCTCACCTCACCAACGCGTACCCTTGTTCGCGACAAGAGCAGCGTTTCTACTTCAGGATTGAACCTTTTGAAAGATGCAGGCAAGGGTAACGGCCATCCCCGGTTCTTACGTTTATGACTCGGCTTCTTTTCAACTATGGCGTTTTTCGGCACACTTCACCCGTTCCGTTCTCTGGCAAATGCAGTCGCCTCACACACAACAGCCAATCAAAGGCTGTTGTTACCGCCTCAAATTCTCTCCACGTAACGAGGCTGAACCAAAACTAGACTCAAAACAACATCAAAGCTTCATTCCCCGCACCATAGCTCGACCAACAAGGACCCGAAAGACAGAGCACCCTCGCCATTTTTCGAAGTCAACTGTGATCCGATCCATGCGTTGCGCCGCGAATCACGGCAAACCACATCGAACATCTTCCCAAACAAAGCCCAGCGATGTTTGCAGGGCCAAAACCAGTCCATTCCACACAGACCGAACCAGCCCAAATTCAGCGGGTTCCTTCCGATACTGGCTCGTGGAGTCATCTAAAGAAAGCCAGCAGAGTTCCTGAAGACATGGGATCATCCCACGGCAGCCCCGAGCAGCTGAGACAATACACTGAGAGTGGTGGTAGTGGATCGCAGCAGACGCAGACTCGGAAATCCACTACCCATGTAAATGAGGATTATACCGTGGGCTGGATCTGCGCAATAAGCACCGAGAATGTGGCTGCGAAGATATTTCTCGACGAAGAGCACGACGGACCTGAATACGTGTCCCAGAACGATAACAACACTTACACACTGGGCCGAGTCGGGAAACACAATGTTGCTATTGCTGTCCTGCCAGATGGAGAATACGGGTTATCCTCGGCCGCAGGTGTGGCAAGAGACATACTACACACCTTTCCTAACGTCAGGATCGGTTTGATGGTCGGCATTGGGGGGGGCGTACCAAGCCTAAGACATGACATCCGTCTAGGAGATGTTGTGGTAAGCTTTGCTCTGAACGGAGAGAGCAGCGTGTTTCAGTATGATTTCGGAAAGTCCATGCAAGGTAAAAAGTTCCAAACCACCGGCTACTTAAATCAGCCACCCAACTTGCTTCGAGCTGCGGTCAGTACATTGAAAACAAAGTACGAGATTTACGGCCATAAGATTGAAAAATCCATAAACATAGTTCTGAAAGAAAAGAAACGACTCCAAAACAAGTACAAAAAACCTGGAAATGGCAGCGATAATCTCTTCAAAAACTGCGTGGCTCATCCTACCGATGAAGGCGTTAGCTGTGCATCCGTTTGTTTGAGTGATCCAACAAATCTGGTTTCACGGCCAGATCGAGAAGAGGATGAAGACAACCCAGCTATTCATTATGGAATGATAGCCTCGGCTGACCAGTTGATGAATAATGCTCTGATCCGTGACCACATTGCCGAAGAGAAGGATATACTATGCTTCGAAAGAGAAGCAGCAGGGGTGGTCAACCATTTCCCATGCCTTGTTATTAGAGGCATTTGCGACTATTCTGACTCGCATAAAAATACAGAATGGCATGGATATGCAGCCATGACAGCAACAGCATATGCTAAAGATCTGCTCTGTTGTATCGCTCCAAACCAGGTAGAGGCTCAGAGAAAGATTAGTGACATACTCTCCGGTAAGTCCCAGTTTCATAGGTCATCCCAGTCAAGGAGGAATACTAGTGTTATTTAGCACGTGTATATTAGTCGTTGTCTACTTTAATTGAGCTTTGATGGCTAATGTGCTGCGATATAGATTTGCAAACCCAGGTATCGGCTTCATCCAGGAAAACCGACACACTTCTCCATTATCAGCGTACGCAGGAGCACAATAATATCTTGAATTGGATCACACCAGTTAATTTTGGCCCTCAACAAAGCGACTATCTGGACAGACGACAACCAGGAACTGGCCAGTGGCTTCTTAATTCCGAACAGTTCCATAGCTGGCGTGACACCTGCGGCCAAACATTGTTTTGCCCCGGTATTCCGGGCGCAGGCAAGACCATCATTACCTCAATCGTTATTGATAATTTGGAAACGCTATTTAGAAATGATAATCGCATTGGTATCGCATATATATATTGCAACTTCCGACGGCAAGAGCAACAAACGGCCAAGGAACTCCTGGCCAGCATTCTGAAGCAGTTATCTTCACGTTTGCACACTATACCTGATGATGTTGAAAGGCTTTATGATGATCATAAGATAAAACAGACACCGCCATCACTAGAAGGTATTGTTGCTACACTGCATTCCGTCGTTGGACTTTTTACCAAAGTTTTTATTGTTGTTGACGCACTTGATGAATGCCGTGTATCCGACGGTACTTGGAAAGTGCTTTTGAAGGAAATCTTCAAGCTTCAAGTCAACACTTTTGCAACTTCTAGATTGATTCCCGATATCACACAGGAATTCAAAGACTGTACTTTGTTGAAAATATCTGCTACAGATGAGGATGTGCAAGCATTCATCCGGAGCCGCATGTCAGAATTACCCGCCTGGTCTCGTCGCGATACCAGGCTTAAAGAGAAGGTCGTAAACAAGATAGTCGGCTCGGTCAGTGGGATGTAAGTGGTCCATTTGTGTGAGTAGCAAACGGAGTTAATATGTCCAGGTTTCTCCTTGCCCAACTCCATCTCAATTCTCTCATCAACAAGATATCGGTCAAAGACATTAATAAAGCTCTTGTAAAACCATTAAGCGAAGAAGATGCTTATAACGGGGCGTATGAAATGGCGATGGAGCGAATCGAGAAGCAGTCGGACGACCACCGAAACCTTGCTAAGCAGGTTCTAATGTGGATTACTTGTGCCAAGAGACCGCTTACTACTGTAGAGCTTCGGCATGCTCTCTCTATAGAAGTTGGAAAGCCAATGCTCGATATAGAGGCGTTGCCAGATATTGAAGACATGGTTCTGGTGTGTGTTGGCTTGGTCACGATTGATGAGCAAAGCGATATTATCAGGTTGGTCCACTACACAACACAGCAATATTTTGAAGAAAACGAAAAAAAGTGGTTTGATAATGCAGAAGCCTATATCTCAACGGCTTGCGCTACCTACCTATCATTCGACGTGTTTGGGGAAGGGTCCTGTATGAACGATGAAGAATTTGCGAAGCGTCTGAAAGCAAACCCTTTCTATGACTATTCCGCGAATCACTGGGGCGATCACGCTAATCAGGCTTCGACAATGTCCCTTCCTGTTATTGAATTTCTTAGATTCGATAAAAAGGTCGAGTCAGCGAGCCAAGCACTTATGGTTTCCAAGCATTTGTGGGTTTCGGGGTACAGTCAAGATGTTCCGAAGCAAGTGTCTGCACTGCATTTGATGGCGTATTTCGGGGTCAAATTTGACATTAAAGTATTCATGGGTACAGAATCTATGGACGTGAAGGATAGTAATCGCAGAACACCACTGTCATATGCCGCTGAAAGGGGACATGAGGCTATTATCAAGCTGCTGCTTGCTACAGAAGACGTTGATGTCAACTCTGAAGATGAATATGGCCAAACACCGCTATTATATGCTGCAGAAAATGGGCATGAGGCTGTTGTCGAACTATTGCTTGCAGTAGAAGGCATTGACGTGGACTATAAAAGTGGATATAGTCCGTCACCGCTACTATGGGCCGCCGAAAACGGGAATGATGCTGTTGTTAAACTACTTCTCGCCGTTGAAGGCATCAATATGAATACAAAAGATGGATATGGTCAAACACCGCTATCATATGCTGCTGAAAGAGGACACGGG